>BOPP01000008.1:1178253-1260711 GCA_017312745.1 Gryllus bimaculatus | reverse complement strand
GGCGAGCGCCGTCTACGGCCGCGCATGCGCCTGACGCGGCGGTCGGGCGCGGATTAGCCCCGCACAGCTCGCATTTCGTCTAGTGAGCTCCCTCGTTAACTGGGCCAGAGGCAACTCACGCCCGCCCGTCTCGGCTCCGCCCGCTCGCCCGCCGCCTCGCCCGCCGCGTCAGCCCGCCCGCTCGCTCCGCCGCGCTCGCCGCCGCTCCGCCCGCTCCCGCCCGGCTCGCGCGCCGGCTCGCGAAGCCGCTGGGCCCGCTCGCTCGCCCCGCCCGCCCGCCCGCCCGCCCACGCCCGCTCGCCGGCCCGGTCGCTCGCCCGCCCGCCCCGCGCCGCCCGCCGCCCACCCGCCCCGCTCGCCCGCTCGCACCGCTCGCCCGCCCGCTGCCCCGCTCCGCCCCGCCCGCTCGAGCGCGCCCGCTCCAGCCGCCCGCTCGTCCGCCCGCTCGCCCGCCCGCTCGCACCACGCCCCAGCTCGCCCGCCCGCCGCTCGCCCGCCCGCTCGCCTCGCTCGCTGCGCCCGCCGCTCGCCCGCCGCTCGCGCCGCCCGCTCGCCCCGCCCGCTCGCAAGCCGCACCGCTTCGCGATTCCGCCCGCTCGCCCGCCGCCCCGCTCGCACCTTCCCGGTAATTGATTGCAAACTCATCACTGTTATGAAAATTTGCTTAGTAGAATGTGTTGACAGATAATGCATAAATGTCAAAGATTGTTTTCCTACACTAAGCTACAACTATGTTTCCTAAAAAAGCTCACAGAGGTTATTCAATTGCATGTAGCCATTATTAAACGGAATGCAAATTTTCAAACTTGGTATAATTTTGCAAGGGTGTAGGAAATAATCAATCATTATGAAAATTAACCTTTATATTGAGAGTATCAAAGTTCTCTGAATAGTTTTCTGAAAAGAATATATCTACCGATCCGTTTTTTCTCCCTAACAACCATAAATATCTCAGCCCCAAATTACGTGGATATGCGCGTCTCCTAATCAGTGAACTGAAGTTGAAAACAATTTGTTAAGCATAACATTTTTTCAACAAAAACGTCTGATATAGCACGGTTTCATTATTTATTACCGGGAAAATGTCAATTTTTTTATTCTATGCTGATCGACCTCAAGTCTAAAATTTGCACCCCTATTGAACAATGAAATGCGTGTGATACACAGAGAGAGAAGAGAGAGAGGGAGGGAGAGGGAGGGGGAGAGAGGGGGGGAGGGGAGAAGAAGGAAGAGGGGAGAGAGTTGGAAAGTCTAGAGAGACAGAAAGAGAGAGACGAATATCAGAAGAAATAAGATAATATAAAACAAGAAGAGTACGTAGGAGCCATAAAGTTTACTGTCAAATCTCATCCCTCAGAAATGTTACTTGACCAAAGATATGCGGTCCCTCCCGCCCAGCGCTCCTCGTGGCCTGCCTCGGGCAGCGCGGGCGTCCGGCAACGCGGCAGTTGAGCGCTCCTGTTAAAAAGGAGCGCCCAAAAAGAGCACCCAGCGCGGTCTGCCGGGCTGCCAGCCACTGCGGCCTCGCAAGCGCCGTACGTGGCCACGCCGTCTACACGCCTGTACTGCCACTGCGTTAGGGTGTTCACGCGCAAGTGTGGAACGTTAGAAGAGTCCCGGCGGGGATGTTACATAAATCTCTTTGAAAACTTATCAACGTCACCACAAGTAATTTCGCTCGTGTTAATTTTGTAATTCACTTTTGCACTTGAAAACCAGCAGTGACTGAAAAAACAAATGTCTGTATTAATTTTCATTATAGCGAAATGATTCATCATGCATAGTTTTGCGTTAAATTCACTTTACACTTGGTGTCCCCATTGGTCCACTTTTGAGAGCAATTTCAAATAAGTTCAGTACTGATATTTGGAGATATTTCCCAGCTTAGAATAGCCATTAATACATTGTTCATCGTGTATATAGAAGTAAAACATGAATTTAGTAGCTACTGCAGAAACCGGTTGGCCGGTTTTGTTTCCCGCTGTTTCAATATTCCCACTCTAATGCCTGTTCTTTCTCGTTTTGTGGTGATTTTGGACAATCAAACTGCCCCACACGACCCTTGTAAACGAGTCGATGATTAGACCGATGATAATTAGATAGTCACGGATCAAGTGCAACGTCGTTTCGAATGTGAATGGAGGAGCAAAAAACGACCACTTTCCGTAAGTGAAAAGCGAACTTTAAAATTGGACTTTCCGTCGACTCTCCGTTTAAAGAGCTATCATTCAGTTTCAATAAATGTTCAGGATTATGCATGTGCCCTGCTATTAACGGCAATCATTTTACCAATGCATTACCCACTCCATTATAGGAAAGTGTGCTTGTATTTACAGTACAATTAGTTCAACAGCCCTATAAGTAAGAAAGCAAATAAGCAGCTGACGTTTTCTCATTAGATCTTAAGTGAAGGTAATTAAATTGGTGTTCTGGATGTTTTTTGTTAGTAGGTTTCAAAGAGAAAAAGAGAAGGTGGCGTGCTAATTCTAAACCAGCGCACGTTTCAAGGCGTGAGATGACGCTGCTCATAATTAAGTATTAAAAGTCGCGCAGCACGCGGGCCGGGTAACCTGTACTCCTGCCGCCGGCTGGAATACAGGGTAGGCGGCTCTTTGGGGCGCACTGCTTCCACGCACGCGAGCGACTACCCGTCCTGGCGCGCGGTCCGGCGCGCCTGTCGTCGGCTCTGCCAGTAACGGTCAATGTTTTCTTGACCGGGCGATATAATCTGCAGCGCGGATCTAAAAGCAGGATTAAGCTGAGCGAAGGGAATTACGGAAACTGGGGATTAGTGTGCCAAGACGAAATCCGATGGGTGAAATGTGTGGGAGGCCGAAGGCATGGAGGGGAAGGATTAGAGGGGATCGAGCTAGGATTTCCGAGCGCAGAGGGGGGCTGCGGGGTAGCAGGGATGCGGGGAGCGGCTTCCCGCATATGCCAAGCTTTGGCCGATTAAGGCTTAATCCCGGGGATTTTTTTTCTTTTTTGCTTCAAATCCTCCCTTGCCCGGGTTCTCTCCGGGGCCGTATAAACGAATGGAATTACGCGAAATATGGATTGAGCTTTTTCTACCAAGAATTACGGGATAGGGAATGTTATAAGGATACATGAGGAACAAGTAAAAAAAAGAGATAAGGTGGAGGAAATCACGGCGGCGAAGAGGCGAAGAAGAAACATCGGAGGCGCGAAGGCGCGGTTTCTTGACCGGACGGCCGCGGCATCGCCGCCACCCGGCCCGGTGCGCGCCCCGCCCGCCCTGCCCAACCTCTTCCGCCTCCGCTCCGCCCGTCGTGGGCCCCTCCCCCCTGGCCCCACCCCGCGGCGTTCGCGGTGAGGAGGCACGCGGAGTGGCCAGGATGGAGGCAGAAAAGGGGGTCACGGAGGCGGTCCACTGAGGGGGAAATAGCTTCATGGGCAGGGTTTGGGTGATCACAAAGGTGAAAGGGGAGCGGAGGGAAGGACAGGAGAAAAGCTCGGGGGAGATCAACCGACGGGGAGTCGATAGTGAGGGGATCCAACAAGAGATTGATAGGACACCAGGGAGAGACAGAGGAGGGAAAACAAAAAGACCAAGGGAAATAGTACAACAGCTGGGTAATGAAAGTTGAGTTGACAACGCTAAAGTAAACCGAAAATGGGACACTGAAGGGACCACAGATAGCGCCCAAAGGAGAGAGATGTGAAATAACAAATTGTGAAGATTGAACACTGTGACACTGGAACGCGTAAGGCACAAATAAAGACTCAACTTCGCAGAGACGGATGGTAATACTTTACATGAACACGTTCTCTCAGTGAGTGTGGACTGGCGAAGGCGCGTGGGGAACTACAACAATGACATCGATCACGTAAGTATTCAAGATAATGTCAAAAAAATTTTGTTTTGACGAGGAGGGGCATGGAATATATAAGACATCAAATGAAACACGCTTGGAGCAGAATTGAAAAATGAGGGAAACCCTATCAAAATACAACATTTAGTTTCTCATCATTTAGAATATTATTTCAGTACTCTTCAGAGGATAACAGTTTACCAGTTGGTGGGTCCATTAACTTTCGCGATACGTAAATTTTCACGTTCGGTAAACATGAGCGTCTCTGGTCTATTGCATTAATTACGCCTGTAACGCACGCATACCCTTTTCCGGATACCGTGTTGTTACAGTGAATCCCAAAGGTGTTCCCTTATCGATAATGCGGATCGTTTCAGGCGGATAAAAACTGGAAGTCACACGTCACCTTCAAAGCGCATTTAAAGATGAAACCGCAAACGTGGATGGGTGTAATACTGTCACGTATTCCCAAAGTGAATTGACCCCCTTAAAGAGGGACATACACACAAGCAGAACCAATAATAAAGATGTCTGAAGAAAATATCGATATTCTTTGCTCTAACGAGGGTGCAAATAGATTATTTTTCGGAGATAATCATTCAAAACTGGAGATGGAACGAAATAGAAGACTGATGAATGAGCGAAACGAAAGCGAGTGAACGTCAGCACACAGTGTGAAGATTCTAAATATATTTCGGAAATTTTTTCTTGTCCAAATTAGCTTCCAATTTTGATTTCCATTTGGAACATGTAAGTGTGTTAAATCATTAATCAGTTACCTAACATAGATTTATTTTCATACAAATTAAATTATACACATTGTTCCGCTGGAACTATCAAAAAATGTTTGAGGGGGATGAATATATTCCCCGACAGCACACCCCTCCGTCAATTCGTCGCAAGGCAAGAAACCTTCCTCCAAGGGCCAACCTGCGAAGACGCTAGACGTTGCCGGGTGCGACGCGTGGAGAGCCGTGGCGGTGGCGGTGGCGGGGGCGGCGGCCACGAAGGCGCGCTTCAAAGCCCCACCGGCGCGTTTAAAATGCCAAGCCATGCAAATAGCACGCCGCGCCGCGCCGCCCCCGCGCTTTCCGATGCCGCTTTTTTGGCATGGCGCCCGTCGGCTTCGGGGATGGTTTGTGTCCCCGACGCGGCGGACTCGCAAGGTCGGTTACCAACTTTCCGCACCGAGTCGGGATGCGAAGTAATAAAACCACCTTGCGTTTCCTGGAAGGAATCGATTGGGGGTTAATTCAAGCATGATGTTTTGATCAGAAAATTAAATTTCTAGCTGTGAGATAATAAGACTAATTACGAACGGAGAATACGCGAGAGTAACTCTATTTGTTGACTAATAAAAATAGCCTTGTCCAAAAGTCCAAAAATCAACCTTGAGGGTGCAGGCAAATAACTTAATCCGAACAGAAAAACTAGTACCGCGATCGTAGACCCCAGAATTGACGCAGGTTGTTAGGAGCGTTATGCTACATGTTATGCATGAAATTATCCCAAGCCTCTTATTGTCGTCCGAGCTAGCGGAGAGCATTCACACGCTGGCTTGGCAACTGGCCGCCCCCGAACAGCGCCGCTCCTCCAACCTTCACTTCCCCAGGCGCTGGCTTGCTGGCGGCGTGAACAAACTGATTCGAAGCTAGTCTGAGCAAACAGAGCGCGCTCAGAATGCGGCGAGGAAGAGCGACGTAGCGAGGGAAGGCGCGTTTGTGTGTGTGAAGAGGGGGCGTTCGCGGGGGCAGGTGGTGGAGAAATGGTGGCAAGCGTCCAAAGACCAAGGCGTGTATGAACAAGGCCGGTTACAATAAAGCAAAAAAGGACGCTCGGTGGAGGGGAAATTTTGTCGTTTGAAATTACATTCATTTTGCCGTATTACTAAAATGTTTATCATATTGAATTTCCGTGAACTCTGTACTTATTTATAATAAAGTGTCACCTAACTTGCCCATCTAAATTACGACAGACAAAAAAAGACATTAAATGACAGTAAAGTAAAAATTATTCTGTAAAAAAGGAAGAGTTAAAAAACGAACGTATTCAACAAATTCTCTAAATTAATTAATCTTCTTTCCCATATTGGCAGCTGTGCGGTCAGAATTGAGGGGAAGAGTCCCCTTCCGCCCCAATGGCCGAAGTGGCGCTGCGATGCCAGCGGTCGCTCGCGCGTCTAAGCGGCGATAGGGCGTCCACGCGTCCAGCGCATTCCGCGGCGCGCCCAGCGCCCACCTTTCTTCCACCGCGCGCCTAACCCACCGCGCCACACCAGACACAGCGGGGCAGAGGAAGGAGGGCGGGATTGGTAGGGATGGAGGGAATGGGAGTGGAAGGCGGATCGAGAGGGGGGTGGGAATGTGGGAGGACAGGAAATGGATAAGTTTGGGGATGGGTTAAGGAGGAGTGGTCCAGGGCAAGGATGAATAGTGGAGGACTGACGGGATCAGAAGAGGGACGGGATGGACGCAGGGAGATCGTAGGGAGTCAACGTCGAGCGGAGTGCTGGGGGGGCGGCGCGAGCTTCGAGCGAGAGCGGGTGGCCTGGCCACGAGAAGGCGAGGGGCGTGGAGTGGCGTAGCGTGGCGGGGCGGGGCGGTGGGGTGCGGCGGCGTATCCGGTCAGCTGGCCGCCTCCGCCGCCGCGCCGGCCGTTGCGCGAGGCGGTCCCGGTGCGCGCCGCCGCTCGCACGCACCCCGCCCACACCGCTCCGCCTCCCTACACACACGCTCGCGCCCAACCGGCTTGGAAACGCTCGCTTTCTTAGAGTAGGTTAGTTCGTGTGCCGACCCGCGACTGACAATTTCGTACTCATGAATACTTGTGCGAATTCCATGAGGTACACCGAACCACAATTTAATATCGTGTCCTGATCTGTTTGCCAAGTGAAATGCGTTTATCACGATCGACTTTGGGGGAAGTGATACAAATTAACTCAGGTGGATGTAAATAAACATTCCGCAGTTAGATTTTTAGTGAAGTTCAACGACAATCGATTTTTCAATACTACAGTACATTAAATATATATTTCTCTACCTTTTACACTACTTAAATAAGTATCCATATGAGACATCAAAAAAATGGTATCTATACAAAACTGATTTATTTAAATTGCAAAACTTAGTTCAAATTGTAATGGTGGCTACTCGCAATGTTTATTTGAAATTAAATGCACATGCTGCAGATACAACAAATGTTTACCTTAGATCGCCAAGTATGAAGAAAATGGTCTAGATATCTACTTACATTTGATTTGCTCATGACATCAGCCACGTTTTTTCTTTCTTGTTTCAAAAATTAACATCTAAGTGTGATACAAAAGCAACAAACATTCCTAGTTTCCCATTATCATGTCAACATATTTTTCTAAATAAGAATATTAATATAAATCGTTCTCCACAATAACAAAGCAAGCTCGCGTAAATCAGGATGAGAAAATAACAAAACAGTGCCATCGCTAAAATCGCCCTTGAGCCGCTTCTATCCCATGTGGTGCGTGTGTTAATCCGCGCGCGGGCGGCAGACCTACCCCACCCCCACCCATTTCGGGCCACGGCGGACGAATTTTCGGAGGAGCGAGGCGCTTCTATGACGGCCTCCTGCATACTGCCTCGCGCCGGCCGGAGCCATAATTCAGGCAGGAATCTGAGTTGACACTGCCTCGGCGCAGGTCGATGTCCATTCCGAAGGCGGAGAGCCGCAGCGCCCGCCCGGTTGCCTGCTCGCTTGCCTGCCCGGTTGTTCCCCCGCTTGCCCGCCCAGTTGCCCGTCCGCGTACATTGATTGTCGCGAGTTAAAAAATGATTTGAGGTTGTGGAACGTGGTTCGATCATTTTATCTCATGGAATGCTGTTGCTGTTGGGAGTTTTCCTTTGTGGTTGTTTTTGTAAATTGATGTAATTTTCTCGTAGAAAAAAGTGCTTGGTAAATTGATTGCAATACTACATCACTGTTATGAAAATTTGCTTAGTAGAATGTGTTGACAATAATGCATAATGTCAAGATGTTTCCTACACGTAAAAAGCTCACAGAGGTTATTCATTCATGTAGCATATTTAAACGAATGCATTTTTCAAACTGGTATTATTTTGCAAGGGTGTAGGAATAACAATCATTATGAAATTAACCTCTATATTGGGAGTATCAAAGTTCTCTGAATAGTTTTCTTAAAGAATGTATCTATCAATCCGTTTTTCTCCCTACAACTCATAAATATCTGCAGCCCAAATTACGTGTTATATGCGCGTCTCCTATCAGTGAATGAAGTTGAAAACAATTTGTTAAAGCATAAACAATTTTTCAACAAAACGTCTGATATAGCACGGTTTCATTATTTATTACGGGAAAAAATCATTATTTTTTATTCTCTCTGATCGACCTCAAAGTCTAAACTTTTCACTATGAACAATTGAATGCGTGTGTATACCAGAGAGAGAGAGAGAGAGAGGGAGGGAGAGGGAGGGGGAGAGAGGGGGGAGGGGAGAAGAAGGAAGAGGGGAGAGGAGTTGGAAAGTCTAGAGAGATCAGAAAGCAGAGAGACGAATATAGAGAAATAAAGATAAATACAACAAGAATGAGTACGTAGGAGCATAAATGTTACGTCAATCTCATCCCTCAGAAATTTACTTGACAAAGATATCGGTCCTCCCGCCCGCGCTCCTCGTGGCCTCTCGGGCAGGCGCGGGGCGTCGCAACGCGGCAGTTGAGCCGCTCCTGTTAAAAGGAGCTGCCCAAAAAGAGCACCCGCGCGGTCTCCGGGGCTGCCAGCCACTGCGCCTCGCAAGCGCCGTACGTGGCCACGCGTCTACACGCCCTGTACTGCCACTGCGTTAGGGTGTTCACGCCAGTGTGGAACGTTAGAAGAGTCCGGTCGGGGATGTTACATAAATCTCTTTGAAACTTATAACTCACCACAAGTATTTCGCTCGTGTTAATTTTGTAATTCACTTTTGCTTTAAAACCAGCAGTGACTGAAAAAACAAATGTCTGTATTAATTTCATTATACGAAATGATTCATCATGCATCGTTTTGCGTTAATTCACTTTACACTTGGTGTCCCCATTGTGCCACTTTTGAGAGCATTTCAATAAGTTCAGTACTGATATTTGAGATATTTTCCCAGCTTAGAATAGCCATTAATACATTGTTCATCGTGTATATAGAAGTAAAAATGAATTTAGTAGCTACTGCAGACCGGTTGGCCGGTTTTGTTTCCCGCTGTTTCAATATTCCCACTCTAATGCCTGTTCTTTCTCGTTTTGTGGTGATTTTGGACAATCAAACATGCCCCACACGACCCTTGTAACGAGTCGATATTAGACCGATGATAATTAGATAGTCACATCAGTGCAACGTTCGTTCCGAATGTGATGGAGGAGCAAAAACGAACACTTTCGTAAGTGAAAGCGAACTTTAAAATTGACTTTCCGTCGACTCTCCGTTTAAGAGCTATCATTCAGTTTCAAGTAAATGTTCAGGATTATGCATGTGCCCTGCTATTAACGGCATCATTTACCAATCATTACCCACTCATTATAGGAAGTGTGCTTGTATTTACAGTACAATTAGTTCACAGCCCTATAAGTAAGAAAGCAATAAGCAGCTGACGTTTTCTCATTAGATCTTAAGTGAAGGTATTAAATGGTGTTCTGCGATGTTTTGTTAGTAGGTTCAAGAGAAAAAGAAAATCAAGGTGGCGTGCTAATTCTAAACCAGCGCACGTTTTAAGCGGTGAGATGACGCTGGCTCATAATTAAGTATTAAAGTACGCGCAGCACGCGGGGCCGGGTACCTGTACTCCTGCCGCCGGCTGGAATAAGGGTAGGCGGCTCTTTGGGCGCCTGCTTCCAGCACGCGAGCGTACTACCCGTCCTGCGCGCGTCCGGCGCGCCTGTCGTCGGCTCTGCCAGTAACGGTCAATGTTTTCTGACCGGGCGATATAATCTGCAGCGCGGATCTAAAGCAGGATTAAGCTGAGCGAAGGGAATTACGGGAAACTGGGGATTAGTGTGCCAGACGAAATCCGATGGGTGAAATGTGTGGGGAGGCCGAGGCAGGAGGGGGGAGGATTAGAGGGGATCGGCTTAGGATTTCCGAGCGCAGAGGGGGGGCTGCGGGGTTGCAGGGATGCGGGGAGCGGCTCCCGCATATAGCAAAGCTTTGGCCGGATTAAGGCTTAAAATCCCGGGGATTTTTTTCTTTTTGCTTCAAATCCTCCCTTGCCCGGTTCTCTCCGGGCCGTATAAACGAATGGAATTACGCGAAATATGGAATTGAGGCTTTTTCTACCAGAATTACGGATAGGGATGGATAAAAGGATAATGAGGAACAAGTAAAAAAAGAGATAAGGTGGAGGAAGATCACGGCGGCGGAAGAGGCGAAGAAGAAAACATCGGAGGCGCGAAGGCGCGTCCTTGACCGACGGCCGCGGCATCGCCGCCCACCCGGCCCGGTGCCGCCCCGCCCCGCCCTGCCCACCCCATCCTCTTCCGACTCCGCTCCGCCCGACGTCGCCCCTCCCCCTGGCTCCACCCCCGCGGCGTTCGCGGTAGAGGAGGCACGCGTGAGTGGCAGGAGAGGCAGAAAAGGGGTCAGCGGAGGCGGCTGCCACTGAGGGGGATAGCTATGCAGGGGTTTGGGTGATCACAAGGTGAAGGGGAGCGGAGGGAAGGACAGGACGAAAGCTCGGGGGGAGATCAACCGAGGGGAGTCGATAGTGAGGGGATCCAACAAGAGATGAGTAGGACACCAGGAGAGACAGAGAGGGAAAACAAAAAGACAAGGGAAATAGTACACAGCTAGGGTAATGAAAGTTGAGTTGACAACGCTAAAAGTAACCGAAGAATGGACACTGAAGGGACACAGATAGCGCCAAAGGAGAGAGATGTGAATGAACAATTGGAAGATTGAACACTGTGAACTGAACGCGTAAGGCACAAATAAAGACTCACTTCGCAGAGACGGATGGTAATACTTTACATGAAACACGTTCTCTCAGTGAGTGTGGACTGCGAAGGCGCGTGGGAATACAACAATGACATCGATCACGTAAGTATTCAGATAATGTCAAAAATTTTGTTTGACGAGGAGGGGCATGGAATATATAGACATCAAATGAAACTTGAGCAGAATTGAAATGAGGGAAACCCTATCAAAATAAACATTTTAGTTTCTCACATTTAGAATATTATTTCAGTACTTCTTTCAGAGGATAACAGTTACCAGTTGGTGGGTCCATTAACTTTCGCGATACGTAAATTTTACACGTCCGGTAAACATGAGCGTCTCTGGTCTATTGCATTAATTACGCCTGTACGCACGCATACCTTATTCCGGATACCGTGTTGTTAACGAGTGAATCCCAAAGGTGTTCCCTTAATCGTATAATGCGGATCGTTCAGGCGGATAAAACTGGAAGTCACACGTCACCTTCAAGCGCATTTAAAGATGAAACGCGCAAACGTGGATGGGTGTAACTGTCACGTATTCCCAATGTGAATTGACCCCTTAAAGAGGGACATACACACAAGCAGAACCAATAATAAAGATGTCTGAAGAAAATATCGATATTCTTTGCTCTAACGAGGGTGCAAATAGATATTTTTCGGAGATAATCATTCAAAACTGGAGATGGAACGAATAGAAGAACTGATGAATGAGCGAAACGAAGGCGAGTGAAACGTCAGCAACACAGTGTGAATGAATTCTAAATATTATTTCGGAAATTTTTTCTTGTCAAATTAGCTTCATTTTGATTTCATTTGAACATGTAAGTGTGTTAATCATTAATCAGTTACCTAACATAGATTTATTTTATACAAATAAATTATTACACATTGTTCCAGCTGGAACTATCAAAAATGTTTGAGGGGGATGAATATAATTCCCCGACAGCACACCCTCCGTCAATTCGTCGCAAGGCAGACTTCTCCAAGGGCCACCTGCGAGACGCTAGACGTTGCCGGGTGCGACGCGTGGAGAGCCGTGGCGGTGGCGGTGGCGGGGGCGGCGGCCACGAGCCGCGCTCAAAGCCGCCACCGCGCTGTTTAAAATGCCAAAGCCATGCAAATAGCACGCCGCGCCGCGCCGCCCCCGCGCTTTCGATGCCCGCTTTTGGCACGCCCGTCGGCTTCGGGGATGGTTTGTGTCCCCGACGCGGCGGACTCGCAAGGTCGGTTACCAACTTTCCGCACCGAGTCGGGATGCGAGAGTAATAACCACCTTGCGTCTTCCTGGAAGGAATCGATTTGGGGGGTTAATTCAAGCAGATGTTTTGATCAGAAAATTAAATTTCTAGCTGTGAGATAATAAGAACTATTACGAACGGAGAATACGCCGAGAGTAACTCTATTCGTTGACTATAAAAATAGCCTTGTCCAAAAGTCCAAAAATCACCTTGAGGGTGCTAGGAATAACTGTAATCGAACAGAAAAACTAGTAGCCGCGATCGTAGACCCCAGAATTGACGCAGGTGTTAGGAATGCAGTTATGCTACATGTTATGCATGAAATTATCCCCAAGCCTCTTAGTTGTCGTCCGAGCTAGCGGAGAGCATTCACACCTGGCTTGGCACTGGGCCGCCCCCAACAGCCCGCTCCCCACCTTCACTTCCCCAGGCGCTGGCTGCTGGCGGCGTGACACTGATCGAAGCTAGTCTGAGCAAACAGAGCGCGCTCAGAATGCGGCGAGGAAGAGCGACAGTAGCGAGGGAGGCGCGTTTGTGTGTGTGAAGAGGGGGCGGCGCGGGAGGCAGGTGGTGGAGAATGGTGCAGCGTCCAAAGACAGGCGTGTATGAACAAGGCGGTTACAAATAAAGCAAAAAAGGACGCTCGGTGGAGGGGAAATTTTGTCGTTTGAAATTACATTCATTTTGCCGTAGTTACTAAAATGTTTATCATATGATTTCGTGAACTCTGTACTTATTTATAATAAAGTGTCACCAACTTGCATTCTAAATTACCACAGACAAAATAAGACATTAAATGACAGTAAAGTAAAAATTATTCTGTAAAAAGGAAGAGTAAAAAACGAACCTATTCAACAAATCTCTAAATGTAATTAATCTTCTTTCCCATAATTGCCAGCTGTAGCGATCAGAATTGGAGGCGAAGAGTCCCCTTCCGCCCCGATGGCCGAAGTGGCGCTGCGATGCCAGCGGTCGCTCGCGCGTCTAAGCGGCGATAGGGCGTCCACGCGTCAGCGCATTCCGCGGCGCGCCCGCGCCACCTTTCTTCCCACCGCGCGCCTAACCCACCGCGCACAAAGACACAGCGGGGCAGAGGGAGGAGGGCGGGATTGGTAGAGGATGGAGGGAATGGGAGTGGAAGGCGGGATCGAGAGGGGGGTGGGAATGTGGGAGGACAGGAATGGATAAGTTGGGGATGGGTAAGGAGGAGTGGTCCAGGGCAAGGATGAATAGTGGAGGACGACGGGATCAGAAGAGGGACGGGATGGACGAGGGAGATCGTATGGGAGTCAACGTCGAGCGGAGTGCTGGGCGGGGCGGCGCGAGCTTGAGCGAGAGCGGGTGGCCCTGGCCACGAGGAAGCGAGGGGGGCGTGGAGTGGCGTAGCGTGGCGGGGCGGGGCGGTGGGGTGCGGCGCGTATCCGGTCAGCTGCCGCCTCCGCCGCCGCGCCGGCCGTTGGCGCGAGGCGCGTTCCCGGTCGCGCGCCGCCGCTCGCACGCTACCCCGCCCCACCCCGCTCCGCCCTCCCTGCACGCTCGCGCCACGGCTTGGAACGCTCGCTTTATTAGAGTAGGTTAGTTCGTGTGCCGACTCCGCGACTACATTTCGTACTCATGATACTTGTGCGATTCCATGAGGTGCACGAACCACAATTTAATATCGTGTCTGAATCTGTTTTGCCAGTGAAATGCGTTTATAACGATCGACTTGGGGGAAGTAATACAAATTAAATCATGTGGATTGTAAATAAACATTCGCAGTAGATTTTTTAGTGAAAGTTTCAACGACAAATCGATTTTTCAATACTACAGTACATTAAATATATATTTCTCTACCTTTTACACTACATTAAATAAGTATCATATGAGACTCAAAAATGTATCTATACAAAACTGATTATTTAATTGCAAACTTAGTTCAATTGTAATGGTGCTAATGCAATGTTTATTTGAATTAAATGCACATGCTCAGATACAACAAATGTTTACCTTAGATCGCCAAGTATGAAGAAAATGTCTAGATATCTACTTACATTTGATTTGCTCATGACATCAGCCACGTTTTCTTTCTTGTTTCAAAAATTAACATTAAGTGTGATACAAAATGCAACAAACATTCTAGTTTCCCATTACATGTCACATATTTTTCTAATAGAATATTAATATAAATCGTCTCCACAATAACAAGCAAGCTCGCGTAATCAGGATGAGAAAAATAACAAAACAGTCATCGCTAAAATCGCCCTTGGAGCCGCTTCTATCCCCATGTGGTGCGTGTGTTTAATCCGCGCGCGGGCGGCAGGGACGTTTTCCAATTTACGGACGAATTTTCGAAGAGCGAGGCGCTTGTCGACGCCCCCTGCCCATGCCTCGCGCCGGAGCCATAATTCAGGCAGGAATCTGAGTTGACACTGCCTCGCGCAAGGTCGATAGTCCCATTCCGGAGGCGGAGAGCCGCAGCCCCGTGTGTGGCCGCGATCGATATGAAAACCCTGGCCATCGCCGCGGGAGCCAAAGCCGGCGGTCGAATATTCCCAGTGACTTTCTGACTACAGAGCGCGGGGCTGGGCAGTGCGACAGACGAAACACGCAGTTCAAACATTTTCCTACTTTTTGGATGGCGTATGTTGAAATGAGTATGAAAATGTAATAATATTTCAGTTGAAATACGTTAGTTTGTGTGCTGGGAGGATAAAATCTGCTGAGTCATGGGAACTCCGAACGAGAACGTGTTCATGTACTGAAAATTACATTTTATGATTTAAAAAACATCAAAAAATCAAATGAAATGTTACAACTGTTATTATAACACGTACATTTCTTGAACAATTAGTTAAATACAATTTCAAGCAAAAATTTAAGATGTGATTCGGCACGGACTTTTGTCACTTAGTGAGTGGGGTAGTTAATTCTTAAAATTTTATGTGGAAAATGTGTCATTTTCTGAAATGTCTAATTTCACATAAAAATTATTTTAATATTATACAGTCATATCCTGAATGGTTCTGTGGATTATTGCATTTTATTAATCACGATATTTCATATTAGTGTATCAAACTAAAATTATTAAAATTGTTAAAGCTAGGTTTGCCAAATAATGTCATGAAACATGTACACCTTTACTGGGATCAGACAATTAAATCTCAATTTAGCGGAATTAAAATACTTGTTTTTGCAGTTTCGACGCAAAAAGTTATCCAAGCATTAGTTCCGCTATGGTTATAATTGGCTCGGTGCAACGTAAGTACGCCTGTCACGCGTCCCATGTTCCACATAGCGAGTAGCGATGAACTCCCAACTCTCCATAGTTCGCGACAGGACTACTAACGGCGAAGTGTGAAAGCGTCTGCAAAATTTCTCAACTTGCTCAAGTCTTTGCCAGCATTCCTCACTCCGTGAAGACACATTTTTGACCCCAGTCTTCATAATAAGCCTATTAATGAGTAAATCGTGAGTGAAAAACAGTGCAATATTTATATATTCTTTACTTGAAATTAACGTACAGTCGTATTGCATTGCTGAAGTAAATACACATTATGATGCAAGGTTTTTTAACCAATTCATAAATTACTATTTCAAGTTGGTGTTTGATAAAATAATAATAAACCACTGCGGGTGTCTTGCGTGAGAATCGGAGAGTAAGCGTATATCAATCAACTTAGCAAACAGACATGAAATATTTCTTACTTGAATATAACTTTTCATTTCGAAGTCTTCCAAAACGAACAGCAACTACTGCTTGGAGCGAAAGCTAACGTTAATTGTGTCGGATATCAAATGTGCTCGTGGTAATCAGTGTTCTCCGCGCGTTCCGACGAGCGTCAAGAACCAAACCCTCAAGGCCGCCATCAAACCCGCCAGCGCCCAAGGCGCGTTTGGCGTGTCCTCGCCCTCGTCGCGCCCTCGCCACTGCCAGCAGTAGCTTTTTAATCTGGCCGGCTTACAGGCGGCCGTTGCCCCGGGGCGCGGCTAAGCCCGGCCTAATCTGCCCTTTGTCCCTCCTCGGATGAATGCCACGACTTCTTTTCAAGCGCGCTTCTTCTTTTTATTGCGACCTGTTATTCAAAAGACCGGCGGCGGCGGCGGAGGCGGAGGCGAGCAGACGACTCCCTGAGAGCGAGCGGCCGGCGGCGATGGCGGCCGCGGGGGAAGTGGGCACGGAGGTGAAGGCGGCGATGGAGAAAGGCGATGAGTGTGCGGCCAGGAGCGACTCGTTGCGTAGTGGTCAGACCGCTCACCTCTGGGCACCGGGGTTCTAATCCCACCCAGTTGGGGCAGGGGGGGACTTGAGATTACTTGCCTCAGGCCCCGACTTAATTATGACTTCGAATATTTCATTGGAAACAGATGAATATGTTCCCTATTATCTCAAATTAATCGCTGTAAAGTTATCTCTGCTACATGGAGATATGCATTCGTTTTATACATTAGGAGGGGGGCGGAACGATTGCTTAAAATAAGGGTTCCGTGGATCTACTGCCACAGACATAATTTTGTTTGGGTGCCGAGTTTCTAATCCTGGTCAACTCATGATGGAACCCATTAATGGGGGCAAAGCAGGTATAAGGTAGGTTTCCTTGGGATTTTCGCGGGTAGCTTTCCTTTCGTTCCATCATGCAAAATCATCACTCATACCGTATCATCATAAATCACCCATTCACACTCGTTCTTTAAACCAATCATTATAGCTATGGGCGTAACTGTTGAACAGAGGTTCATACTGAATAAAAATGCTTCTGTGGAAGGCAGATGAGACAATTAGATTGTGGATCGTATCGGATTGTGGAAGTTGTATGAAACGAGTTTGGTGACAGCAACTACTAACCCGACGACATTCTAATTGGATACACACACAAAGTCTTCTTGAAGGGGAAGGGTCATAAAAGAGAGGTACGTCTGAGATTGAGGATGTATGTGTTATGTCGTTTCGTTTCTAAATCGGCAACTTGACCTACAGCGCCAGACAGAAGTGGTGCATGTGAGAATGATTACAGCGAAGTGCCAGTAGCATAATCGGTTGTGACGGGAGATATGTGGTACAGAAAATCGACGGCGACGTTGACTGTCAGTGGGAAAGTATGTACGAGCTGACTTCAGAGAGGGACCTGTATTTTGAAGAGAATGACATCTGCTGGTGTTGCAAAGAGAATGGCAGTGCCAACGGTTACGGCAACCATGACCGAGAGTGGTGTGGAAATGTTTGGCATGCAGGCGGCAGAAATCCAAGTAGGTGAAGACAACTAAAGTCGACGGTGATGGCAGCTCTGGAATAAAACGCAGAAGGCGCCGGCGATGGCAGCGACTGTAAAGTAGGCGAGGATCACGGAGGGGGCGCGGGGAAGCTGGCAAGTGGGTGAAGATCATGAAGAAGGCACACGAGGCAGGATGGGAAAGAGCGTGGAGGGCTGGACGTGGAAGCACCGAAGGAGACGCCGTCGATGGCGTCTTAAGCAGCCAGCGCAGCGTCTTACATATAACTCTTTCCAGCTTAGACCGGGAATATTTCTCCGTAGATCTGTTTTTAAAACCTCTTAACGCCTCGCCGGCTTATTTGCTCGAGGCAGCGGCTCCCCGCACCTCCCGTTTCGGTTTGAATAATGTCATATTTCTCGGCGGAAGTTGACGCGGAGCGGCGCACCGGTGCTCGGCGTTTTCAGAAGGGATTAGCGTCGGCCCGGCGACGGCGGCGGCGGCGGCGGCGGCGGCGGCGGCAGCAAATGCCACGGGCTGTACAGCGCCTTGCCGAAAAACGGGTCGCCGAACCATCGTCGAGATGGTCTGGACAGAGGTTCGATATTGTAATCACTCGCATTCAAGGTACATACACTACAGTATGCCATCAGGAGATGGAGCGTGAGATCCATCATGATCTGATATGATCCATAATGATCATGAAATATTACAGGATGCCATCAGGATTTATGCAACACATACAACACTATGCCCTTCCGTGTTCGAATTTGAGACATGAGAACCCGATGAAGTTATCAGTAATGAGGGTCGAAACGTCATTGGAGTAGAGAAGGAAAAATGCATAATTTTTATTGTATTTTCTTAGAGTAATAAAAAAGATTGTGTAATTGGGATTTTTATCTGTTGTGAGGGCATTAATTGATATAGAAATTACTATTAAACAGACGTAAAGAAATATCAAGAAGTAAACATCTACAGTAAACAACTACAATTTTGGTTCATGATATTGTCTCTAAAAATATTGTCTGTTGCTGTCATATTGTCTATAAAATCGGAACAAAAAAATCTGTTTCATCTTGTCCTGGTATGAGTTTTTATAGTACCTTCAGCTCTTATTCGCCTCTAAACTGATTTGATCATCTATCGATCCTCACTCGTCCGTGTAATTTGACCTCTTCAATGTTCTGGGTCGAAACATCAATATCTCAAGGCCCTTGGATGATATAGATGAAACTTTTTCACGTGTAACTTCAAATTATTCATATTTGCTGACACTACTAGGAAAAATACTATGTATAATGTACATTTTTTTATTTTAATTAAAGCGTCTGTATTTTTTAACACAGCAATGTTTGGCTTAAGCTCTTATTTGTTTCTTCTGATTATTTAGTGAAAACATGTTACTCAAAAATGCACTGGAAAAATACGTTTCAATAATCACGAAGAGAACAATATTTAGATAAATGAAACATTCCGCTCTAGCATAAAGAAATTTATATAATCATAGAAGCAGTGAAGAGTGCGATATCTTTACTGTTTGCATGAAACATTCCCCCCCAGCTCACAAATACACGTTTGGCTCTCTAGACACACCTAATTCTTAACGAAACACCAAATTTCAGGATAGCGCGTTCTTGGCGAACTTATCACTAAGCACTAAACAACAACTAATGTTACCTGGTTATCACTGAATCCATACTGGTACGAATGTATATTATGCTAACACAGGTAAAGTAGAAAGATACAGGACGAAACGCAAAAATAAAAATTAATGATATTTAAGTGCAGTGATGTTATACGCAATTATTTACAAACGATATTCAACTAAGACTGTCGGTTTTATGTTTTTAATAAAAATAGAGAATAGGAGATAAATTACATTCGTATTAAATGAATGGAAAAAACTGGCCTTGAATTATGTTTCACCATTTTCTGTATATATTCTTTCCGCTTGGCTTTTGAAAATAAATTAATACTGCATTATTAAACGTGCTGTAGGTTATTTCTACCGTCGGTTATCACTCCCACATGAAAGAGATGCCTAACTTATCTCAAATCTAATAGCAGATTCTAAAAGGCACTTATCTTCTGTTGTGGTACTCAAAACATACTTCACTTGTGATGTGATCAACCCAGGAGTAACAAAATGTAGATCATTAGTCATGAAATATATTGTTAGGAAACTACATAAAAAATCAGAATGTAGAAAAGAAGATATTATTTCAATATCCAATCCAATACGCGACAATCTCTTAAAGGGAAGACTATAAAAGAAACAAATAAAATTTCATGTAGTTATGGTCATTCCCTCGCTATTGTATGGTTTGAAAACGTTGACATCTAAGATGGATCCAAGACAAATAGAAACATCAGAAAAGAAATTCCTTCGATCAGTGAAGATTGCACGCTATTAGATTACATTGGGAATGACAAAATAAGGAAATAATTTCGTATAATAACAGAAATTGCAACAGATTACAAACGAAGGAACATGAAACAAATATTGCGCCAGGAAGAATCCTCAATAAGATCCTGAAATACAGATTTTCCGAAAAAAAGAAATGTTGATCGATCGAGGGCATAGTGAAGGCGGATCAAGAAAACATGCCTCCTGGAAAGAAGGTAGAAGAAGAAGAAGAAGAAGATTCCAAATCATATTATTTTTTCATAAATCAAAATTGGAATTTTTGATTTGAAAAGATAACTACGGAAGAGTGGGGTTCTACGATACTGCCGCATCAAATATCGCGCGGCTGCTTATCTTGTTCGTGCAGTCTCCAGCCCCGCGACGCCGCGTCCCGGATGTCGGACGTGAACTCTTAAGGCGTGCGGAGGACGATGTCCTTTTATACACTCATCTCGATTTTGTTGTGTTTCAGGGCGCAAAAACAGGAAAGGGAAGCCGACTGTCCCCCGCCGGAAGAGCAGAACAAACCAAAGCAAACGCGCTCAGTAAGCAGGAGAAATGTTTCAGAAACATTTCAGCACACCATCCCATACCATCCATCCATTCTAGGTCGATGTCCTGATACTGACCTGGTTAATAAAAGGTTCATTGGAAAAATGAGACGGGAAAAACAATTCTTAATGTAAAGATTCTAGTCATTTTGATATATTTCTTTACTTAAACAATTAAGTATTTTCAATCAATTTGTTTCCGCAATTCTGCAATCTAAATTTTATTTTAAGCTAAATCATCTTTCAATTTCCCGACTAGTTGATTCGTTTTTAGTTTTTGTTTATTATTTATTGTACGATAATATCCCAGTTTCGAGCAATACTTTCTTCAAAGGTTTGTAATGGCTTACAATATACCTTAATATAATATTATAATCTTAACTGCATTACTCATGATCTAGGTAAATGCAAGAGTTCCTGCCGTTTACGTGTGCTAGAAAAAATAAGTGGAAGGCTTCACAAAGAAATTTATTTTCATAAGGAATCTATATCCCATAGTTGTGATATACAATATTCAATTATCGTATTACTTAGTTCTTGAATTACTACATTGATTAGCATATGGATTCCTTTTATTTTTTTCTCAATGTGCATGGCATTACACGTTTTTCTGACAAATCGATTCGGATGTACAAGAAAATCAACTTGGTTTCCGAGATGTAATATTTTAATCACGCCAGTGTGATGTTATTCCGTGGTGTTTGGTCGTTAACATGAACATGACACATTGATTGTTCTGAGGCATATGGTTCATTACAAATCAATATTAAGGATAGAAATGAAGTTTTATGGGAAACAAACACTTGATGGTAGGTTTGTCACAAGAAGTGGAGAAATTAACACAGTTTCCGCCCAGTCATACTAAACAGTAGCCAAGTTACGCCCCGCAATGAAAATGAAGATGGGTAGGTGCGGCTGTCTCAGCCGCTGTCTGCGAGGAGAGTTTTGCATACATCATTGAAGGCATGTGGTTTTCTACTGATTTTCAAAAGTTACACTGTCACATCCAGAAAAAAATCTGTCATTTGCGATATGTATGTAGGAAGTGGACTATGATAAAATTCTTAATGAAGATATTTCATATAAACTTGTCTTGGTTTGTATCTCTGGAATTAACTGGTGCTTTTATTTTAAATATCCATTAAATTTATCAATAAATAAGTTACTTTATATTTCAATAAACATTATGATAAACATGTTGCACGACACACAATAAACTTAATGTGAAAGCTGCGAAAAGAAACAGTAACGTGGAAAAGTTAGCTGCAATTGCAATATTCGGAAGCGCTGCCAACCTTCGGTAGACCGACATGGCGAGACGTCTCCTATCGCATCGGAAGTTTAAAATTAGGAAGATTCAATAAGGAAACTCTAAAGCTGAAAGTCAAAAATAAATAACGAAATAAGAAATATCGATCGTAGAAGTGATTTAATACGTTACAGGTATTGATTATTCGATAGTTGTACAGCAGCGATGGCATTGATTCTACATTAGTAACCAATCAAAAACCAAAATATTGAATGTTCATATACCTCAAATTCCCTCGACTGAAATGCATTACACTTCCCAGCATTACAAAACTTTCTTTCTACCCCGTACCGAGATAAGTAAAAAGAAGAAGAAATAGAAACAGAGGAAGAAGAAGAAGAAGAAGAGGAGGAGGAGGAGGAGGAGATCCCGCAACAGCGCGCAGCGAGGGCGAGCGCCCGAGTGCGAGCGCCTCCGGGTGGTGGCGGGCGCTCGCACGGCGAGTCCTCGCGGGGGCGTTCACACATTCTTCCCGGCGCCTTTCTTATGGCCAGGGCGCCCGACGCCGCGCGGGTAATTCGTAGGTAATTCCCCGGGATAATTACAGTAGCGGAGCGCGCGCGGACGTGTTTATTTTATGGTGTGAGTGCGCGAGCGCGCGCGCACGGGAGGACGGGCGGGGGCCGGGGGGCGGGCGCGTGAATATTAAGCGCTAACCCGTGCGGCGGCCGAGTGGGCGGCGCTGGGAACGGCGCAACGGCGGTGCTCGCGACCGCCGGAGTTCGTCAACCGCGCATGCGCACATGGCCCCTCGGGCGGCCGCACTCTGCCTCGACGCATGCCAGGCTTTCTTCTGTGCGGGGCAGTCGGCAATTTCGGGGCTGTTCTCTTCTGTGGGAAAGGTCGATTTCATCGTACGGTCTGTTTTCAGTTTGGGACAAAGGACTTTCAGTAATAAGAAATTTGGGGATTAGGGAAACGAACGTTTTTTTCCTCTAAGTGATATGCAACGAATAATTTGCACATTGTAAAGAGTCGTTTTCGGGTAATTTTGAGTCAAATTGAGACACTTTTTGCAACTCATAAGATTAAGATTAAGAAAATAGGTTTCAGTTTTATTTTCTTATGAGCTAATCGCTTTATATAAATGTAACTTTCATTTCGAAGTTTTGAACTACTGATTTTTATTTTTAAAAAAACTACACATACTTTTTTTAAACATCGCACACATCGTTAATATTTCCATTACAACTGTATTTTATACTTTAATAGATTGGCGAGCATAAATAATTTAATGATTCGAAATTTCTCAAAACCTCAAAAGTTGTCGAGAGTATACGAACGATTGGTGCTTTTTCAGTGATGCTAAAACGGCGTTTTCTCAAAAAGACCTCAAAGATTTTTTTCACAAAGTGTTGTTGTAAAATGAGATTTTGTTTCTGTACGATATTCTGAAAGCCTCTGTTCTATTAAATGAATAGGAACCCGAAATAAAAGACTATATGAAAAATGTAAGTGCCTCATAAAAAAACTTAACATCTACAAGATAAATAACAAGAGACAAAAAACTTCGGTCATGACGCTACTTCAGAATATATCTAAATATTATGTTCTACATTTTCTGTATGGTTAGTTAAGTTTGAAAAAGAAAAGTTTATTAAGGAGTTTGGTAATTAATGTTTTAATGATAAAATTATACAGCATTTTACAAGTCTAAGACGTTTGGTAATGCTAGGCCTCGTGTATCGAAAGATATACCACATACCGGCCCAACAAATAATTGGTGAAAAGAATTAGAAATCGTAGAAATAAAATAACACTTTGAAGATCACAGCAATGTAAAGTAATCAAAATGTCAAGTCATCAAAAATGGAGGGAATTTGTTCAATAATTTAAATATATAATACTTTACTTTAAATATATAAAATATTAATTACATAATACATTTAATAATATGAAAATATTCCATCTCCTAAAATTTCAAATAGCTCAGTATTAACATTAGAAATGAAGTTAACCTATTTAAATTGCGTGAGCATTTAGGAGGCTCTTTAAATTGCTAAAAACTAAAGGAGGCTCTTTAAATTGCGTGAGCATTTTAAATTGATGTAGTTTTTGAGTTACGTTCTTTTTCATGTATGGTAAGTATATATTTTAGTTGTCCAGTAAATAATTGTTTCTGTACGAATTAAATGCGTGTTTTGCAGTAAATATAATCAATTTATTATTATTATTATTATTATTATTATTATTATTATTATTATTAGCGTATAGGCCGCAACCGCCTGCGCCACGGGGCTGACATAATCAATTTATAGTATTATATTTTATGAAACCTGGATACTGAATATTTTACATTTACAACAGTTTGTAGATTATGACTTACACAAGATGACATATGTTTTAAAGAATATTATAATGTAGCTTTTAAATAATCACATTACAAATACTCGCAATCTATTAGTTTATTTTATGCATATTCTACCCGTAATTCGACACTTGAAACGTAACTCTGAAGTTTTTGTCAGTCGGCACCATGCGGTTCGCCATTTTACTGTTCGCTACTCCAACAGAAAATACGCAGTTGGTCATTCTTCGTACGTATAACGAAGGCTTTAAAGCCATTAAAACGTGATCTGTAAGAGAATTGGCATTAGCGCACTCCCAGAGGTCGTATAAACTTTATCTGCGCTATAATCCATGCCTCTTTTGAAGGGAGCGTAGTGGAAAGATACAGCAGCGCTTCGCCTTCTCTCGCAGCACAATCTGTCGCCCCGCACAGCCGCGAGGACGAAGCTCGGACACTGGGGCCTGAAAGACGGAACACCTTCTAGCCATTAAGTCAGCTTACATTTTATCGGCAGTCATCGTCCGTCGTCTTGGCCGCAGCGGTCGGCGCCAACGACACAAAACTCCGAGAAGCATACATCCATGAAAAGAAAGGATCTACACGATCTAAAGAAGGATTTTGGCTCTTCTTAAAAACTGTATATATAGAGGAGAAAAGTCTGGATTGTGGACTCTTGAGGCGTTCTAATGCACTGCAATCTCCAAGCTGAGGATATGTCGCCCGGCATACACGTTTCGAGAAAGGAAGCGGACGCAAAGACGCGAAAAAAGGAAGAAATATCCCGATTTTTAACGTGTTCTTCTGCTTATATTTTTATATCTCCGAAACTGCGAAAGCGAAAACCGCTTGGGCGGCGGAAGGAAGCGAAAGAAGAAGAAAAAAATCTTCAGCGCCCTCTTCCCTTCCTTCTGCGTTTTCTTCGCCTCGGTCGCCGCCGAAGCCGGTTCCGGTTAAATCCTCTCTTTAGGCTAAAATCCGTCTTTGATGATTCCCGGAGGCGTGGGGGTACCTGAGGCGCGCGGCGGCGGCGGCGGCGGTAGTGGCGGCGGAGGCTTGGGCGGAAGAGGCGGTGCCGCCACTTTCCGCAGAGCGTAAGCCGGCGCGGCCTTACGGGTCTTAGCTTATGCACTTCGCGGCGCCGCACCGCGAAACGGCGGGGGCGGCGGCGGCGGTGGTGGTTGAGGAGTTGGGGGAATTGGCGGGGACGGTGGCGCCGGAGGTAGCGGGGGAGGAGGTGAAGACCACTCGCGTCCCACCGTCACCGCCTCAGTGGACAGCGCAACCAAACGGAAACGTCGCTCTGAGCTTCCCGCCGCTTCCTTCTGACCGCCACTTGGCACCTCCTCACCTCCCTCTGCAGCCTTCTTCCATCGACCACACTCTTTTCAGTATATTGACAACTAATAGAATCATACCTTTCCGCAATTATGAATTAAAGAAACAGTATAAACCCAAGGAAAGCGTGGAAATATTAAGTACTGAAAACAAGAAAAACCGTAAACATTTTTTTCAAAACTGTTTTCTGCCACAATGATTGTTTAACAACGTATTAACAACTTTCAGCTACATTTCTTTTCATTCATATTTGAATACAATATCGTACTAAATCTCAAAAAGTATAAGAGTAGAAAATAGATACAGAGTTAGATTTTATTTAAAATAATTTTCTGAGAACTGCAACGTACTTACAGTTTTAAAGTAAATCAATTTTCATTTTGGAGTAACTTTTACAAGACTACTTTTACAAGGACATGAAAATGAAAAAAGTACGTTAGTCCGAAATGATAAGTACACCTTTTCCTTTATGACACTGGAGGATCTACCGTCTTGACGACACGTCGGCCATGAACTCGGTCCTTGGGGAACTCCCAGGATGTTGGCGCGCTCGAGACCTAGCCACGCGCTGGCCGCTCTGGCGCTCGCGCCGCGCTTTCGCTAGCTTTATGGCGGCGCCATTCGCGAGAGATCGAGGCTACGCACCCACAATTAGGCTGGCGTTCTTATAGGAACGGTCATGCGTCGGGCACTCCCGGCATGCGCGCGGTCGCTGGGAAACTCTGTTTGCTGTAAAAGTACGGTTTTTGAGACGCGGCATTGTCTTGCCAGAACTAATTAACGAGTAGATGCAACTCGTTACCGAGCTTGTCGGCTAATATTCCTCGTGCGTAGTGGAAGTGTGATGTGTGAATTGAGAGCGGTACCTAAAGTACTTCGGCGTAGTAAATTATCCTGAGAGGAAACACCGTTGAACGTTTAATACCTTTGAAATTACAACTTTTCTAGGAGGTTAAAGAATGCAATTCCCCCACGTGTTACATTACACAATTCCCATTAGAATATTATTTCAAACTGAAATATGCATTTCAAGTGTGAATGGTAATAATGGTCGGCATGTGGAAGACAGATTTATTAAACTGATTGCACATTTAAGTTATGAATTTACAATTCGTTATTTGTTTTTAACGTTCATATTTTTCTTATTTCAAACTATTTGTTTGTTAAGGAAATAAAATCGGTTCACGGGATTGGTCAATGTGATTAGAGAAACAATTAGTTACGCCACGTTTCGATATATTTAATTTCTTCATCAGGGCTAAAGTATACACAATGAATAGTGCATGAAAACAATATACATTCCAATAAATTGATTGTTAAATAATTCACACAAATAAAACAGAAAAAATAAAATTATAAACTAGGATAAATAAAACAAAACATTTATTTATCCTAGTCGATTCCAATAAACAAATATTTTATTAATCATGCTAGAAGACAAGAAGCTATCCACAATTTTGCATTATTTTAATGAAAAATCACAACATTTCACTATTTTAATAAATGTATCTGGTGAAAGAGATAATTAACGATACAATGGAAAATGCAAAGAAACATGAGCGTCACGATTGCATAAACTAGTCCCTTGTCTCCCAAGAAGCAATGCGAAGGCCGCGCTGCCAACGTCCTCGCCCCGCCTCGCATGCACGGCGCCAGAAAATTACACGCCTATTCCCCAAATCTGCGCTAATCTCCGAATAAAAGTAGCACGCACTAACCCGTATTTATGGCGACGTCTGAACCGCAGAGCGCGCCGTAGCGGCGTTTATTGAGCGTGTTTCGGTCCGCCCTCGCGCCCGCCCCCGCGTCCGTCCCGCGTCGTACCCTCCCGCCCACAGAGGCCAGCCGGCTTGCCGGCCCGCCGCGTCAGCTGTCAGGTGACTCACCTGTCATGGTTAAACCCAATTTACCTACGGGCGGCGGGGGAAGCCGACTCGGAATATCTCGGGATTATAATGCTTGCTTAGCGTGCACGCGGCGCCGCGCGACGGCCCCGACGCCGCCGACGCCGCCGACGCCGCTCTGACTGTGAGAGCTCGCCCCGGTTCCCGACTTTCTAACAGCGATAACACTGGCCAGCACTGTCACTGCGTACAAAAGAGAATGTGAATTCTTTAAGCTTTCGGAGACGTGTTTGTGCCCTATATTTACAAAAGACCCCCCCTCCAAAAAAACTTATTTTTTTTGGAATTGTGAAGAATATCTACTCTAAAAATGTTCGCATTTTAGTCATTCTAATATTATTTGTTATCAGATCTTGCAATAAATAGATAATTTGGTTTAGTTGTTATATTTAAATAGTTACTGGTAAGCAGTGTTGGATACGGGTTATAAGAATGGAGTTAGAATAGATTAATTATGATTGTGATAATACAATTTACTCAATTGCAAACAAGTATAATTATCTGATATTACAGTTTTACTTTCCCACAAAGCAACGTCTGTTCAATATCCTAGACCCACGGTAACCAATGAACACAGTCCGTTTACGAGAAATTCACGGCGCAAAACCACTCGTGGCTGTGATCATAAGACGGAACGGCCAGATGCGACCCTGTCTAAAACAGATCTGCTAACGTAGTAACCAAACACACAAACGAGGCGGAATCAGATGAGGCGAGAGCACTCAGCCAGCAAGCAGCGAGCCATCGCGCCCGCCCGCCAGCGAGCCAGGAAGGCACACCGGAAGACAATAAAGCAATCACGCTGGGAACAACACGAGATATTCGTAAGCGGGAACTGCGTATCTACAGGGTTTTATAGAACATCATCATTTCGATTAAGGAGAGCGAAGGCGGCAGCGACGGAGAGGTGGATGGCTATCGTCTCGGGGTTGAAGTCGTTGAAGCGATGAATATGGTGCCGAGAATTGAGCCGCCGGGGCGATACAATGGCAGCTGCTTGACAATGATTGACGCTGACAGAAGCGCGCAGGTGGCAACGTCTACGGCAGTGAAAGTGACGGCACTGGCGGCGGATACGACGTCAGCTGTGCCACTTGAATCAGCAAAAGCAGCGGTGCGACGGAGGGTGGTGGCACGGGCGAAGGAGATAGGTGATGGTATAAAAAGGGTGGCGCGGGGGGCGGGTCACGGGGTTGGAACCTCAACTTTCCGCGTCGCTGAGCGGCTCCGCGCGGCGATGGCGGCGGCAGTGGCTATCCGGTGCAGAGACAATTGCTGCAGGAAACAGGAAATATGAGGTTTCCTGGATTGACGACGTCTCGCCGAAATATAAAACGCTGCTCCGCGCGCAGCGTGAGTGGGCGCAGCGCGGCGGGCAGTGGCCGGGCGGGGAGAGGGGGGCGGGCGCAACCGCGCGGGAGGGAGGGAAGTTGGCGGGTAGATGGAGGGGGAAAAGAGGAGAAGAGGAAAGAGAGCAAGAGGGGGTTTTGCTGCACGCGTCTCCCGCCGGAACAAGTTTACGACGATAGGTAGCGGCGGCGGCGGCGGCGGCGGAGCAGGAGGCAGCAGCAGGCTGAGGGCGGCCGGCGCGTTCCGGTGCGCTCAAACGGGTTCTTGGCAATTGTTTTTACAGCGCCACGCTACGGCGATCGCGGAGCGAGCGTGCGCCAACCCGCCCGTCCGTCCGCTCGAAATTTAAGAGAGGCCCCGGCGTCGTATTAGCGCGAGCTGCCCCGGGGGGGGGGGGGTGGCGGCCGCGGGGAGCGGGGGTTGCTGCTTCCGGCTGCGGTGGCGCGCCCGTCAGCTCCGTCACACGCCCTCCGCTAGGCCAACGCGGGACCGGTATTGTCCGGCCTCTTCATTCAAATCTTACATTCAAACACTTTAATTTGTATTAATGTTATAACCCTTTAACTCTATTTTGTTTTAAAATGGTATACATTTCTCAGTACAGTTTTTAACATCACGCTTGTAGGAAACTTAATGACAAAATGGCATAACCGTTTTAAGTATCGTTATTAGAAAATCCTAACTTTCAAAATGCACTTCTGTAAAATGTAATTGAAGACAGGTTTTAGAGAACTTTGTTTTGAGGTGACGAGTGGTCAGCTCATTCAGGAACCGATACAGGCGTTTTGAGCACAACTGTCAAGTTTGATTATGGGACACAATTTATTTAAGGGAGTGATTATTATGCTATGATGATGATTATATTATGATACTATGTCAGAATTTAAAGTATTACTAACGCTTTAAAATATATAACAATAACATACCTAACGGTAATGCACGAAGGAGAATATTTTGTATTTTTACTAATATACCTTTGATGCAAGTAGTTCATAATATGATTCCATTTGCTGTGTAAAATGGATGCATGTGCTAATTGTTCACCACATTCTTTTTAAAATACATATGCACTCGCCGATCATCGAAGTAGCAGGAAACTTAAACATTCTGTGTTATTTACTGAAAGATCATATCATGGAACATTGTATCAACACTGCACATTTATTGGATTTCTACTAGAAATGTATATTAATAACTGAGTAGCTTTAAACGTTTATATTAAATGTAAAAAATGCACTTCCATTTTCATAAAGAGTTGTGGGAAAACATATCCAACAATTTGCCCAAAGACTTACATTACCGTTATTTTCATTTAACTCATTTCAGTAAAAGTTTATGAGAAGTGTGAATTAATTCAACAATTTATGTATCAATTATATATAAGTAATTTTTAATGAACTTTCAAAGGATATTTTGGGCTTAAAAGTTACGGAAATGGCCAACATATGTACACAAAAAACTACAAGAATGAATATATGAATAGTTAAGTAGTAGTAGTAATAATAATAATAATAATAATAATAATAATAATAATAGTATAAAACTACAAGATAATATAATAGTAATAAAACTACAGGAATGAATAATAGTTAAATTCTACTATCATCACATTTTCCCTTCTAGTTTTGACTGCTAGCAACTAGGTCGTCTTTCGCTGTCATAACCTGTTATCAACACATCCATGCTTTTCTACTATAGAACCTGTTTCACAGTCACGACCGCAAGGATAGGGCCCCACCACGACAGCCATCAGCAGAATTGTCGCCATGGAGGAAGAAGTAATTGTCGTAATTAAACCATCGAGAGGGCACTATTGAATTAGAGGGATTTGCTTTGATCTGTGCATACTTTTAGTCTTAACGACACGTTCAAGTACCAGTAGCATAGATAACGTTTTTACAGTTTCCTAAACGCTCGTGAGAACTATAGTATGGAATGTCGTACACGGTATGTAATGTAGCATATTCTATTGTTCTCGTACTATTATGCTCTTTATTGCATGCTTTCTTGGTTATTGTAGTTTAAGTTGAAGTTAATAATGAATGACCCTGCCCCCGCGACTATTTAAAGGAGGGTATGGAAAGTAAAAAAACTACTCCTTAAGAAAGAGGAAGACCAATTAGAAATATTGGGAATATAATATTAATACCGCTTATATTTCTAGAAATAAATTTGGGGTATGACCGTGTTTTCAGAGAAAATTGACACTAAAAATACTACAATAACATAATTGAACATGATGGCCTAAGATGAAATTATGTCCAAGTTACTCGGTTCTGAGCAGTTGAATGTTCTCTAAATGCAAAGAGAATTCTTCATTGTTTAATATTATCGTTCTTAAACAAGTTTTTGTATACTTATTGTTACCGCTCTCCCGTATTAATTATTGTTATAGGATTATTTTTTTGAACGTGTAGTTTCTAGTGCATGATAATTTTTTGAGAAGGTAATAGGTCAAAAAGCTTATTGCCTTAAAGAGCTTAATTTTGATATAATAATCATAACTTGTCTATAATGGCGATCAAATGTTAGCAAATATACAATTTCAATGTATATTTTTAATATTACATTAGCGTTTTGATAGAACCAAATATTGGCATGCTTCAACTGTCGACTCCCCGTATCAATTCGTGAAGCATTAACGCTCATGGGAAACTCGTATCTTTTGTTTGCGAGTCGTAAGCTGCGTTTCCGAATCGGAATCTTTGGCCACCAGGAGGTGTGCGAATGGGACAAACCGCTCTGTACGCGGAGGTCCCTGCCCTCTGTCCTCGCTCCGGCCGTCGCGTCGCCCGCGCGCCTGCCGCGTCGCAAGTCAGACGGCACAAAGGCTGCCCGGCTCCGCAATGTTGCTGCAACGTCATATCAAGCGAAACTGCTCCCGGAAAGGAAGTCAGCATTAACGAAAGCACGGAGCGGAAATCCGACAAATTGAATCGGAGAAATCCTGCATTTTCGTCACGTCTCGGATGCTCTAATTCATGCCGTGCGGCTGCGGGGCCGGAGATGGGGGCGGAGCGAGGCGGGGCGCATGGAGGGGGGCCATTGTCCTGCGCGCAGTAGAGGCGGCGACGGCGGCTGCGGGGGCACGCCCCCTCGTCCGCAGGTCTTGCTTGTCAGGTGGCGGCTGCAGCGGTGATCTGAGGGGGTTATTGTGGAGTCTGCGACAGTTCTGTTCTGAGCGGTCATCACTTGAGAGCATACTAAATATGTCAGTTCCAATTTCGAATTCTCGATGGAGAGACAGAGAAGGATGATATTAAGATTTTCAATTTACTCCTCTTTTTACCTCCGATTGATTGCTTGGAAAAGGAATTCATTTTCATGAAATAGCTCAACCTAGTAGCAGGAGCGGTGAGAGGAATGGGTGGCATCTTGACAACGACGATAGGCACCACAGCAAATTGTGGCATTAAATTGCGAAATAGAAAAAAACGGGTATTAATCAGTACGATAAATGAGGATGATAAATGAACTAAGCATTTTCTCGAACACAGGATCATTGCACAGACTTGGGAAATATTCCAATAGGTTTGGTGTCGGTGAAATGTGATGAAACAATGAGGACGTCAACAACCGAGATATAGACGATAGTAGAGACGAACGATAGTGAATAAAGGGGATTCTTCCCTTTCCCGGGAACCCTTTCTTTCCGACAATGGCTGCGACAACGCCTCAGCCTCGCCGAGTGGTAATCGCACTGGCGCTCCGGAACAAATCTGCTTTCAGATGAAGAGGATAATTCTGCCCGCTGAAAGAGAACGGGCGTTCAAATGGCGCTCTTCGCCAAGTTCTTTTTTCCTGTAAAAGCTCCCGAGCTAACCTCGGCAAACCATAAGTAAACACGAAAATATTTTGTCTCGGAGAGGAAGGACTACATGCATGAGAAACGGCTTTGCTCCAGAAGAAAGAACTGAAAGAAAGAGCATCCAGAAAGGGCGCAAGACGGCGATTGAGGCAGTCGTGATCTTAAGCGACAGACTTAACTACAAAAGTCTTATCCGCGAAATAAAATCATAGCAAGCAGTAGGAAGACGATCCCGGACGCAAGAAAAAGAGTCGGGCGACTAATCCTTGACCTTCTCGGCGGAGCATGAATAATGAAGCAACTTTTAGCGTGCGAGTCAAGAGATTTAGGGGGGCTGAGGTCTCGACGGAGGACTTAAGGGGGGGAGGGAACGCTGGCAAGGGGAAGACACGCTATAGGGAGATTTTCTTGCTCCTAATCCTATCCTAATGAACCTGAAAATCCCCCAGGGTAGACGCTGCAGGAAAGGCGGCGGCTAGGCGGAGGGCCAGAGAGGGCCCGCCGAAGACTAACCGAAAGGTGGGATGGCGGCCACAAGCAAGAGTGCAACCGCGCCCTGAGACGGTGAGTGGGTCGGGGAAATGGAAATAGCACGAGCGAGGTGAGGGAGGCGACGCTGAAGGGACACCAAAAGAAAGAGCGAGATGTTCAAGGAAAAGACACGGCGCGACGAGAAGAAGACGAGAACAAAGGGAACAAGAGGGATGTTGAAGGCAAAACGGCGATGGAGCGGTGCTTTGGGAAATTAGGAGCTTCGAGGCAGCGAAAAACACACGAAATCTAAGTGAACAGAAGAAAAAATCAAGCTACGAGGGAGCACTGGCATTAGTGTATACTACAGCTGGTGATCCCATACTTGTGAGCGTAATGTCAAATACTTCGATCAAGCGGACAGGGTAAGTAATGGTATGGTAGCGCAAGAAAATCCAAGACAGGAGTGACAGAAAGACATTTATATAGATGTCGGGAAGGAACAAGACGTAAAATTTAATTCTCGCGAAAACGGGCGTTTGGGAGCGGATGCAGCGAAGGGACGTGGAGAGCGAAAAAGCCTTGCAGATGTAGGCAGCGGAATGACGAAGGCGACGGGTCGGTGACCGCGTCGGCGAGGGGGATTTTGGTCGAGAGTTGGGTTGGCGGGGAGGTGGCGTTGATCTGGCCAAGAAGGTGGGAGATTTGGAGCGGCGGTGGCGGTGTCAGCGGGTAGTGACGGAGGTTGGTAGCGAAGGGCGGAGTTGGGAGGAAGTGGAGATGGCGCCGTAGGGCGACGGTGGGCGACGGCGAGGGCGACGGGCGGCGTCGCGGAGTGACGCAGGACGATCCGGGGTGACGGCGGCGGCGGGGGTGGAGGAGAGGCTGGCGGCTTTGGGGCGCTGGGGCGGCGAGGAGCGGCACTTCTTGCGGGTAGCCCGTGTAGCGGCGCCGCCGCCGCCTCGCGGTTCCGCGGCAAATCGCGCGAAAGGGACGACGCGCTGTCGCCAGAAGATTTTGAAGAGGCAAATCTGCATCGTGCGTAAGTTCTGCTTTCCAGTTGCAAGTTTTAAAAGGCCGTCCGTAGCCGTAAAATCGTACAGATCCAGAAGAGAGATTTAATATTCTACTCTTACATCATTTAAAATTTTAACAAAAAATCTAAAAGTATACTTCACAAAGGATAAATAGTATTACTTTAAAAAATTAAAATTGAAAACGAAAATAGTATTTGCGCTATTTATTTGATAGATTGTACAAATTTGGTATATTTGTTCCCTATTAGGACAAAACATAACATTATGTAGTTATGTTGTTTTCGTGTTTCAAGGAAATTGACATAATTTAAAGAAACATTACGCAAACTTACACAAACAAGATATTCTCATATCTTGAAGAAAACTGTTCATGTAATAAGTCACTGCTAATATTCATAAATAGTTTACATGGAGACACACACAGTAACATAACATAAAGTAGGTCAATAGAATATGAATCTTTTTTTTAATTACCGCGCACGGTTTAGCCGCTGCAGTTGCACGGTTGAAGTGTTGTAGAAATATCGTGATATCTTTGCACCACATTATCAGAATATCACTCAAATATGTCGATACTAGTAGAAGTGCTACCAGAATACCCTTAAGGCAAAGCAAAAAACGTCTAAATCGGAGAGTTGCGGACATTCTGGGGAATAAACAAATAACCCAAATACAAAGACTTGTATAACCTTCTCCTGTGGAAGTCGGTTTAAAATACATTAGATGTTCATTAGAATGAGGCCAATTTTCTTTATTTGACACAAAGAGAGCGCTATTTGAAAAGGAGCGCGAGCGCGCAGGTGCCGGCGATTCCTGCTGAGGGGTTGCGAGGCGCCCCCCCCCCCTTGGCGTTCGGCGGCCCCTTCTCCTGGCGAAGGGCCCGGGAGGAATTGCGTCCCCCGGGCTACTATGGCAAATCCAATGAATATATAATGCCCCTAATAATATCATTAAATATAACATGCACCCTTCGCGACATTGCATATATCGAAATCGTAATTGAAAACTCCCCTACGGCTTCGTGCTAGCATGGGACGAGGAAGTACTTCGTAGCCGATGGTATTCAAAGAGCAGTTTACTCTTAAGCGAAGGAGTTACCTGTACATGCAAACTTCCAAATAAACGTACGTACTCAATTAAGTGTTCATCCTGTTTGACACTTATTCAGTAAATTCAAGTAAAAAAAAATTCTGTGCTAATGCAAATTCAAATTGAGCTTTATTTCGACGAAAATATTCTTCCGAGTATATTCTGTAGAAATATGATGTAGGCAATCTTATTATTTTTTAAATTACATAGTACTTAATGTAGTTAATTTATTGTTCTGTTTTAATGATATTAATAATGATTACACTATATTAGGGTATTTTAATATTTTTCGCCGAGAAACCATGGTTTGTGCTGATCTATTTGTCACAGTATTCTTCCAGTCATCTCCATTATTTTGTCCATTGTTTTAAATTGAATATTCACTTTTCATTACAATTGCATTCCTTTTAATGTTTTAGTTGAAATATTAGCGTAATTACGAAATCAATTATTAGAAGCTCATTATTATTGGCATTCCATTCTTTAAAGTAGTGTTGTTCTTGACCACTAACCTTCTGTTAGACCAATATTTTTTATGAACACCTGTAGATATAAAAAAAATTAAATTGTTGTAGAAAAGGAGAAAATATAGGTGTCAACACAGAATACGTTCCAAATATTCAGTTCAGATTTTCCACATTTGAGCAGGTTAATTCTTGGATGTTAACATATACTTTGAAAAACATTTCACAGAAGAAGTATTGTCCAATGGTCATGAGTTGCCCATTACTGAGGTGTCTATTAGTATAATCCTTAAATCAAGATCTTAAATCAGAACATTTTCTATTGTGATTTAATAATGGAGGACAGAACGAGAAACTGGGGGCAAACGCCTTCTGTACTTGGGCTGAGGTTCCAACAAAGCCATTTAGCGCTGACAAGCCGCCTGTTAATGCTCTTCTGCTTCATGACAGTTCAGTCTGGCAGCGACCGCGAGTAGACGTGCTTGCCGCTCGGAGGGTAGTTACTGCTTCTCGCAGTGCCAAGATAAGGCCCGGGACAGCCGGTGACAGGTCGAAGGTGCGAAAGTGTACCTTAAAACTTTTGTTCAGATTTGTATCCAAAGTGAAATTAGAATTACTAGTGAAGTGAACCACATGTTAAAGAGTGATGTCCCCCTAGGGGGATATATCACCAAGTCAGTACTCGTACTCCACTCAACCTTCCCAACTATCGGGAATTCGCAAAAATTCACCAACAATATGAGCAACTACAACAGCAACTTGAAGTAACGCAAAATCATCTTCAGAAGCAAATACAGCAAAACCAAATGCTACTTTATCAAATACGGCAACGCGAGCTTCAAAGATCTGTGCAATCAGTGAATCAAGCAATATGTGTTATCCTTCAACAACCGAGTGCGTCAAATATGCAAGAGACTATTGAAGTTCAGCAAGAAAGTCCTACAAAAAAAACGTGGATTGGCTGCAGCAGAAGATACTCCAGAGCAGACATTCTATAATATTCCCTTGCAAAACAGGTACGGAACTTTAGAAAATGTACCACTTCTAAACTTAGACAACCCAAAATTCCCCCAATAAGCATAATTAAAAATGTAGAAAATGTTCCGAACTTTACTTCATTAATCGTGGAAATTCAAAAGCTTGTTACAAATGACTTTACTTCAAAAGTAAAACAAAATCATATTGCAATATTATTCACAACAGTAGATGACGTTAGAAAGTTCTGCGACGAGGAAGAAATTCCATACTGTACTTACCTAACAAAGAAAACAATTTCCGCCACAATCTATGACATAGCTACAGCATATTCAAACGAAGACATGCTATTAGAATTAGAAAAACCTATCCAATTATCTCAGTTTACAGACTATTCAACAAAAGAAGAGAACAATTATATGCAATAGAATTGTTAGATAATGACCAGGGACGTGAAACGGTGCATGTGAATCGACTATTCAATAGTGTTGACAGTGCACATGAATCGACAACTCAATTGCGTTATCAAAGTGAAATATAAAAACCAATGAAACGTACCTGTTCAATGAAAAAAATGTCAAAACATAAAACACACGCAAGCAAATTGTAAATTAGAACTACGCTGTGTCCAATGTTTAGATAATTATCATTATTCAAATTAGTCCAAAGCCTAAAGATTTTCCAGCAAAGTGTGTTAACTGCTTTAAAAATCATAATGCTAAATTACAGAGGATGCAAAATATTCAAAACCAAAATGACCTATAATAATCCTTTTCTAAATTACAGACCAATGTTAAAACGTACCAAAGACCAAATCAACTTATTAACCCACCAATTCTGACTGCAAACTCCAACCAAAATACAAGTTACTCTCGCAATATTTGTAATATGAGACTCTTTCCAAAACTTCCAACAGTTTCCCCAGAATCCCGTAACAACCTTACAAATAATTACGCTCCAGTAACACAATTGCCAACAAACGTAAATGCCTTAAACCCAATAATAACTAATAGAATATATGAAGCTCTATTCTCACAAATACAACAATTACTGCAACAAATTCTGCCAACAATAATAAACAATGGACCATAATACCGATTTAAAAATCCTAAATTGGAGTGCCAACGGTTTTCAAAGGAAAATTCTACGAGTTCAAACACTTTCTTCGCGACCGAAAAATAGATATTGTATGTCTAACAGAAACTCACCTCAATAATAACAATAAAGTGAATATTCTAGGTTACATAATCTATAGAAAAGACAGAAACGCGATCCACACAGGTGGAGGAATCGCTATCAACAATAACATTAAGATAAAACATAACCCTGCAATAACCCACAAAATAATAATCTAGAAATGGTGGAAATATCAATTCTATTTCTGTATGTAACATCACATTAATAACAGTTTGCAAACCGCCAAATACGAAACTGCCGATAGATATTATGGAAACTATATTCAGTAATAATAATAATAATAATAATAATAATAATAATAATAAAATAATACTATTTTATGCAAAAAATGTCAGCCCCATGCTTCGTACTACCACCCCTCAATGAAAAATATTATTAGAAATTGCCATGAAAACTAATTGGATAATACATGCAACCACACAACCGACCCATTATTCGTAAAATAAAAGCATTAAATCGGATATACTTGACATAGTATTAACGCAAAATATAAACTGGTCCATACATCAGTATGCAATTCCAACATCAAATTTGGATCATAACCCAATATTAATACTATGCAATGAAACAACTCGAACAACGTCAATATTCATTTTCAAGTATATAATAAGACCTTCACTAACATACGCCTGTCAAATTTGGGGAGGTACAGCAAACTGCAATTTAAATAAACTACAAATAATTCAAAAGAAGTATCTCCGCTGGGCAGTTAACGCACCTTGGTTTATCCGCAATGAGCAAATTCAAAAAGATCTCTATCCATTGCCCAAAATTGCAATGGATACACTCTCCACCCGATTCTACAATAGCCTATCAGCCTGCCCTGCAACCCGAAAATTTAAATTAGGTTCCACTTCATACCCGTATCCAAGCATTAGAAGTCGGCATTCCAAAGACTTACTTGGCCTACGTAAAATAACAGAAAAGAAAGCAGTTAATAACAACAACTTTAAAATAAAATCGAGAAGCTAGAGGTCCCTTCCTGGACACTCCTCTGTATTGTCTAGAAATTTCATCGATATTTTTTAAAAACGAGACACCTTTAATGTGACTTATTGTAAATTGGCTGAAGTGTGTCTAATACCGAGAAAACGCGATTTTTCGTTTAATATACTGAAAAACGTTTGTACATAATTATCGGAAATTCTTTCGGGTGGTATATTTTCCAGTAAGAACATTCATAAGAATTGTTCTTTTTATTTATTTTCTTTTAAATTGAATAATACAAAAGTCAGTGTTAAAAAACTCTACATTTGTTATGATTACTAAAATCTACTTATAATTAATTTATAATAAACTTACTACTAATATTAAAATACAACTTACATAGTACAAGGGTGAAAGAGGTACCTTTATATGATAACTATACCTTGGGTCGAGATCTGAAAACTTATTGAGGAATGTATGAAACGGAAATTTGTTCTTGATGCGGGTTCTGTGGATTGGGTTTTGGCAGTCTTAGGGGGGTTAAATTGGGTATATTTGGAATGTCGTGGAAGAAGTGGGCAGATAATAAAAGAATGTGGTTAGTTATCGGTTGGAACATGAATTCTTTATGAACTTGTGAATTGGAGATGAAGTATGGTGCATTCTTGATGGTGCGGAGGAACTGATTTTGGACTATTTGGAATTTTTTGGTTTTCGATTTGGCTGCGCTGATTCAAACTCGGCATGCATATAAAAGTAGTGGAATGTACGTCCACTACTTTACGTAAGGTTTTGTAAATCAGTAGGACGGTATTGTACAGTAATTTAGCATATCTATTTATTATTGGTTTTATTTTGTGTAATTTAATTTTTGCTTGTATAACTTATTATATTTCTATACATTCCTCAGTCATGATAATTACCAAGGGTGGAATTTCAATAAAATCACATATTTGTTCATACGTTGTGATCAAACTTTTGTCATAAATACACGATGAAGGCTATTTGAGGGGATTTGGTAACTTTACTTGATTATTGACTTGATTATTTCTCTAATTCCAGGTACCCATAGTTCCCAAGTTTATATTTTCAGTATTTAAAATAAATCACAATAATTTGAGATTTTTAGAATGTTATTTTTAACTTCTAGTCCAAATTGAATTAGTTAGTTCAGTTCAGAAGTGAATATGGATTAAACGAAACACATCTGTTTCTCTCTTTCGAAAACTTTGTTGTTGTTGTTTTTTGTCTTCATTGCATGGTAATGTTTTGTTCTCGAAATACGTAAACGTGTAAACTTGGACTTGGCGAATTTTCACGCTGGTCTAATGTTTACGTTAACATTTCGCTAACCACGATGAATAAATGATGAATCGAATGGCATGGGAGCAGCCTTTGCTTCCCGAGCGAATGAGCTTTAAATGATGCGCCGTGCAGCGGCGGCGGCGGCGAGTGCGTGTGGTCCGGAAGCGCGGTCCCCCACGACCCTGCAGGGAGGGCATGTGGGTGGGTTGGAGAGAGGCAGGAGGGTGGGCCTCGCGAGGGGTCCGCCTCGGAGCGCCTGCCCCGGAGGGCTCCTTGCGTTGGAGGCCATGGAGGGCGCGCCTCAGCTATATCCGGTGGCGGAGCCGAGCGGTTCCCGGCGCGGGCTATTGATGGCGCTGCAGCTTCGCCTTGGCTGCCTTCCACGGCGCCGCGAGCGAGGGCTGGTCAGCGACAGGTGTTGCCAACGGGGCATATTGCGGGAGGCGGTTCTCGGAATGACATTTCAAGTTGCGCGTTGCACGCTGGGGGTGGAAGGGCTGTTCGTGAAAATCGTGGCCGATTCAAGTGACGGAACGAAGACGACCTTTCGTGGCTAGTCTCGTCATGTTCTTCACCGTCCGAGCCAAGCCGCGTAAAGAAATGTAGCCTAATCAAGTTCCTAAGGATTGTTCTTTTTGTATTTCAGTAGCTATTACAAACGTTTGTATCCCCCGAAAAAGTACAAATATATAGTAGTTTTCAAATGTTTTCTGAGGCCACCACATGGTATTCTGTTTCTTATATTAATGTTTTTGTGACTTCGCAAATCGATTATCGAAGATGTAATTTTTCTTTTGAAAACTGAATGAGGAGGCTGAGAGTTCTGAGAACATAATTATAAAATTTACAAGCTGTATCTTCTGCTATATCCTGAACATCATTTTTACGATCCCGAATGTTGGAGGAACATTACATTCAAGGAGCACAAATCTTATTTCATGTACAATATTGTTCAGTACATCACTAAAATATTCTCGATTTTAAGCCTCAATTCCAGAGAGTAGCAAGGATATATAAGCTTCCTCCAAACCGACAAAACGTTAAATGCGGTTCGGAGAGCATTGCTCTTCGCCCCGGTCGACGGGAATGACTACGATTTGTTTCGAGAACTCTCGCTTGCCCTCCTCCCAGAATGACTAAGAAAACAAAGAATACGTTATGCGCCCCTAGAGCGATGGATGGCCGCGATCTGGGCGGCGTAATGGCGGTGATACAGCGACGAAACACCTCGTAAAAGAGCGGGCAGCGGCACCGGAAGGCCCGGCGTGTGGCTCGTCTCACCGTCGGGAAATCCATTAGCCTCTAAACACCGGAATGCTAATCGTGGGCCGACGGCCGACATGGAGCTCCGTGCCCTGTGCAACGCACACAATAGTGATATCCGTGTCGATTCCAAAAGAAATTAATCTACGCGTTTCTGAATTGATCTGTGTCATACGGACGTCATAATCAATGAGGGGGAAAAGCACATCAGAAGCGTGTTAATATGTTTTTTTTAGGGGGGGGAACAATTTTTTGATAATATTTCATTTGTTAATTTAAAATATTACTCATTTATTACGAATATCTAATTATTAAATAAATACAATTTGTCGACATTCTTTCTAAAATTCTTTAACTTTGAATTTGCAAGAAATACTAACTTTTTTCTTATTTAAGATCACATCAACATCCAGGTCATTAGCAGTCACTACTGCTTTTAATGGTATGGTAACTGTGAAGATGACATAATATGGTGACGATAGAGGGTGAAAGGACGAACACAAGTACAACCGTACGCGAGGCGGAGCTCGAAATCGCGATCCTTCGGTTCGAGATCGGTAGAGCACAACTGCCATAACGATCTTGGCTATCCGGACCGGCAATACTAACTTTGTTTAGCATTTTTTTCGCGTTATATGCCTAGACCTATAAACCGAGAACTGAATGAAATGAAACGGGATAAAGTTCCATAAAAGGTTTGTAGGCTAATTTTAGAAAGATCCATGATAATAAGAAACAGCAACTTGCGGTTTTATTAATATGAATTCTAATTCTTAATTACATTTTAATCATAAATTACATTACTGAGTATTAAAACTTTCGGTGATAGTCACAATAATAAATTACATTGATAACAGTAGTATACCCCAAGCAATGGATTTTAATTTCACTTTCCCCCTTGGATACAGCCTACTACTTTAGATAGCTTTGTATGACATTTGTAATTGTGAAATCTTGTTGGCATTTTTTAAATGTTTTAGTTCGTTAGGGAGCGTGTCCTCAATTAAATAGTTGGGGAGGGGAGACTCGCGGTTTAGTAGAACTAGCGCTCTGCAGGAAAATAAGATTTAGACAATTTAATTGATGTCAGTTTATGATGGGACCGCTTGGGCTACTTGTGACACCGACGAAGGAAGGTGATTAGAATCCGAGTAATTTAAACGAAGATTGATATGACTAAGTACGATCAATTCTTGACAGACCTATGAAGACCTAAGCAGTAAGATATTCCGAAAAATATCGCACATCCTGCTATTTAGAACTTCTTTTCGTATCTACTAAAGATGATTTCGTATCTACTAAATGATATTGTTATTTCAAACAGCTATGAATGACACCCCTACTTCATATAAAGCACTGTAAATATACCTGTTTTATCATTTTTAAGCCGTACGTTTTCACTCATAAAACAAAAGTTAATTGTTAAATATTCGCAGTACAGTCCCTTCGTGAACCACTCAGAGATACAACGGTGCATACTGCACGTGGAGTAGCTGCAACGGTACCAGGCGGAGCGGAACATTCGCTGCTGAGGCTGTGCGCCACGACGGCGACGGCGACGGCGTCGTCGCCACTCCAGACGCCCGGGCCCCGCGCCCGCGAGCTCCACGGCGCAGACGACTCCGACGAGCACATCCCGGCGACGGGCGCACAGGATAAAGAAGAGGAAAGGGAGGAGGAAAGGAAGAGGAGGGAGCGGAGGAGGGGATGTGAAAAATCCTTTATTTACTTCTTTTTTGTCTTTTCCTTCACTTTCTTCTTTTAGCCTTCGCCTTCTCCTTAACATCCTTATTCCTTTTACCTTCTTTCTCTTCTTCTTCTTCTTCTTCTTCTTCTTCTTCTTCTTCTCCTTCGCGTTCTTCTTAGAATGAACCTGCCTCATAATTCGAGTCATGCTTGATTTCTCGATGTACTGCCCATACCTTTCTTAAGGGTGATAGATTATATGGGACTTGAGATGAGACTCAGGGTAGAGCAGGAAAGATTTCACACAGTCCTTGACGTGTTCTCTGAGGGCACTTTTCCCAGATCTGTGAGGCATTGACAGAAGGAAATTTCGTAAATGACATATCAAATCAGACGACCTCAAGAATTCTCATCTAAGTAGTTGCATCGTCTAACCAGCTACACTTCGTTTATCGAAGCCCACCTCTGTCATGATTCGAACCAAACCTCCCGGATTATGCAGCTTCAGCAACACTATTTATAAACGCACGCGATAAAAAGAGAAATAGGAAACGAAATAGTTGAAGTAATAATGTCAATGCACGTGCAGTCCTTCAATACGAAATCATTTGCAGTCGTTAAAAAATTATGAAAAACTCCAAACCTTAGTTAATTTGTTGTTTTTAATAATATTGATCCACTTTGTAAGCGATGAAAACGGCGCATTACCTTCATTGTAAAATGTGTCATCGTGTAGGCTTTGGAATATCTTTAAATTAATTTTCTCTCTCTATCACCGAGCCAGGGGCATTGCCAGAAGCCAATATATGTTATCTGATCTAACAGGTGTCGTAAAATCTGATCTAAAAACAATATAGTGGATTGTAGAGGACGAAGTAAATGTCAAAAGGTCCTTCAAACATGCCATTTAGAAATTATTTTCGTGCTCTTCCTCTCATGACCAAACCGGAATACATATTTCCCATTTCCCATTTGCGCTTCCCATTTGGTTGTAAATGAATCACAATGGGCATCATTTGTGTCGATTAGCTGTTAGACGAAAGAATTGAGCATGCGTCAATCTCTAGTCCGCAGAATTTCAATACTTATCACCCCTTTATATCAAAATTATTGTGAGTTAAAGTTAGCCTCTTTCAGGATATTCCATTCGATTAAATCTTACTAACCATTTTCAGACTCGTATTTTCGTTGCGTATCGTCTTCCACTCTGCGAGCGCAGTCCCCGATATGTCCCTTGTGCGGCTTGCTGCCGCGACCGCCGTGCGCCGCCCCGCCGCTGCTAAGCCCTGCGTCGTATCATTAGCGTGCGCGTTTCCTTGGCGGATTTAAAACCGGGGAGCCGCCGCGCGCGCCGCTGATCCGGGCATGCGGGAGCAGTCGATACGCGCGCATTGGGGGCACAGCCCCCGCGCTGAGCCCCGCCTCGGCTTCGTCTCCTCGGATCAGCCGCCAGACTTCATTTGTCGCTCGTCAATTTCTTCCGTTAAGCGCATGTGTACAAAGTTGGTTTTTCATATATTCGAGTGATTTGAATGAGATTATTTTTTAGGAATCATAAAAAAGTTCGAAATTTATCCGCAATAGAAAAGGTTACATTTCCTTGCAAACAATAGTGGGACAGACAATTGGCTTTAGTAGTTTATGCACTGAGAACATAGTAGTGTTATTCTCTAAAACATATCAGTCGAATTGGATTCTACAATATTATTTGTTTATAGATGAAACGCGTATTTGTACGCATATGCTGGTAGGACATATTTATTGTCACTTTTTATTGAGAATGGAATTGTGAATCACGTTTTCTAGTCCAGAGATTTACGATATTTTTTGGGATGAAAGTACTGGTTATATTTCTCGAAAATTAGAAATTACGTTTAGTTTCAAAGAAATATTTAGTGGAATTGTAGATAACCAAGACATTGTCCAAAAATTCTAATCTATGACACTCCGTGTGTTTTAACTGTTCCTGTGATAAATGTTGTTAATCACTGAAAGCTATTGTCATGACCTGAATATATGCCGATAAGCTTCGAATTGTTATAGTTGTTACTTGATAACAAAAAGAAAATGGAATGAAAGGACAAACATTTATAGATTTTGATTTGCCAGTTGGTTAGGGTAACCTCGAAAATCTCGATCGGAAAAACCGGCCTCAACAATTCTTCTCCAGACAGCCGCTTCTTTCGATCCAACCAATTAGCTACATCGAAGGCCAACTGGCTCTGGTTTCTAGGACCACCCGGTCTACGACGGTATCAACAAGAGAAATTACAGGAGTCACCACTCCAAATGGCGATCGTTTCGCCTCTTATGTGAACACTAAGCGATCAGATGCCGCAGTGAATTCCTCTGATGCCATTGGAAGAGCTAGAAGTTTGATAAAAGTTGGCAAGATGCTCGGAAAAGAGTAAGCATGAATGGATAAGAGAAAGAAGCATGTACGAGACTAGATGATCATGTATGGAGTGTGCTTCAGGAAGAGTGAATAACTGCGGGCAAATAAGGAAGGCAGAAGCAAATGTGATTATAAAGACGGGAAAGTGGAAGCGAGCACAGGAGAGTGAGGAGTGTTTTCGAATTGTGAGAGAATATGCTACCCACAAATACAGAGGATCATGAGCAAGTGAGAAGGGAGGTACATTATTCGTTCATACAGACACTAACGGAGACAATGGAAACTAGAAAATACAAGCGTTGACGAGTTTGGGTGAATGATGCACGTGGATATGAGACTTTCTTCAAGTATTGTCGGAGACAGATAAACGGGATAGCGGGAGAGCGCAGAACAGTGCAGGCGAGCCTCACCGAGCGAAAAAACTGCACATGAGGGCAGGAGAATATAGACTCAGAACTCCAACGAACGCTAAAGAGCTCAGATAAGCACAAACGATTGCACATGAGTGCTGGCGAGCACAAGCAAACGCATTAGAGAGCGATCGAGTACAATCGGTCCCATGTGAGTGCGAGCGAGTACAAGCGAGCACGGGCGAGTACAAACAAGTATGGTCGCTAGTCCACGCGTCCGCAGGCGAGCGCCATCTGATGCGGGCGAGTCGCGTGGGCGTGGGCGTGGGTGGGAACGAGGACGAGCGACGTGCAGCGGCCCGCATCGCCTACCGTGAGGCGAGGTTTACCACTCGTTATTTCTCTCGAGCGGCGAACGGCCTTTCAGCCGCGGATTCTCGCCCATGCATGGAATATCCGCCCGGCGCGCGAGTGCCAGCGCGAGCGCAGCACACGAAACGCCAGTAACGTTCGGTAATTGCGTTGTAACGATACCGTTTATGACGTTTCCTTGCCCGCTCTCTGAAGATGGGATCTTTCTCCAGATGTGTGCGCGCTGTTTCAAACTGAACAGATGCCTTAACGCCAGCTTCCCGCCGCCTCTCACAAGTGAGTGCACAATACACAGGCGTTGCCTCAGATGCGGTTTAGGCGAGAGCGGTGGAGGTCTGCGGCCTCACGTACGTGAGGGGACATGTGCGTCTACACACACACAACAACATTCATTGCAGATTTTTCTTCATTCCTTCCATTATATTTAACAGAAGCAATGAATATTTCAACGATTTTCTGAACGAAACATTTTATCAATTTTTAAACGTTGTTTCTCTTGTAGATTTATTTATACACTGAGAATCTTCAATAAAATTGCATACCTTTACTAAGAGGTACACAGTGATAAAAAAACTCCAGCACTAATACTGTGTAAAAGGACAGTGAGTTTAAGTGAGTTTATCGCCAGTGTTAAGAAAGTGTTAGGAATTGTTAAAAGTGTTAAGTGAGTTAGGCAGAGAAAGAAATGAAAATTGATAGGAACTGTAGAGTGTTAAGAAATCTTAGAAAAGAAAGAGACAGAATAACTCGAAGTGACTAGTGAATAGTATACATCAATATACAATAATTGTAAGAATTAGTAATAAGACAACCACCCACTCTGCATGCAGGAGGCCTTTGCCTTAAAGAGGATTCAACCAGGTTAATAATAATAATAATAATAATAATAATAAAACGTTTTCTCATATTGCTTTCTACATTTGTTGCTTCATTTACGCAATTAATCAGCTGTATGGAAAGTTGGGAAATGTTACTAGATTTATTGTTTTAGATTTTCTATTATATTAATTTATTTTATAAATAACTCAGTTGGAGTAATGATCAAAGTACGTTTGTGTGAAATTACAAGCACTCTCCTATTCTGCAATCCTCTATTCTAAGTGCTCTACACCCATTTACTTTCAGCTCAAATTTGCTCTCATGATAGTATCCTAGATAGAAACATGATACATCACACTGGGCGAATGCCTTTGCGGCCACCACCCACCATAGATGGTGACTTTCTTACTTTCCCGTTTCAATGCTCGTTCGCAGCTCGTTCGGAGCTGTGGTGTTTCTGCATACAGAATCCTCACACAAGCATATCGTTCACACACACGTGATGGAACGGAGATAATCGGATTAACTACAATCTTTTGACAAAGGATGCTCTTTGTGATACGTTGCTAGCCACGAGAACCGCGAGTAGCGCAGAGAGATAAAGAGGTGGGCGGCAACGATCCAGTGGCGTGTTGAAAGGTCTAGCGTTCAATTTCCGGAGTTGACTAGTTTGCGTTATTTCCTGTTTCCTTTGTCCGTGGCTTGTCAAAAGATAATGCTATTTATGCTTTATTAGGTGGCTACGACTTCGGCTTACTCTGGTTCAATTTTGAAATAAGAGTCGCCTAAAAAATTCAAAAGGCGCACTTGTTGGCAAAACTTTTTCTTGTATTGTCTCCCTCTACTCAAGAACTGTACCCATACTTTATTAAATCATTGGAAAATTAAAATTTAATGATATATTGATGATTAAAACCATCTCGGGGGTAATAGAACATGTTATGTTGTAGGCGACAGATAAAACTCGAATACGTCACGTGTACGTAGAATCTTTCACAGAGATCCATTCGCATGACTCACACGCTCGTGCCGAGGTTTCCGAGCCAAACGGCTACGTAGCACGGCCTAGACCGCACGCAAGGGCAAGAGGAAATCCACGGCACTGCGCGAGTAGTCGGCGCCGCAAGCAGGGGCTAATCCGCAGCCCCCCCCCGCGCACGCGGCCACAAAGAGTCACGTGTCGCCGCGAAGACTCCCCTCGGCCTTTCGCGCGCCCCGATAAGAACTTCCCAGACGCCCCGCCAGGGGCGCGTAAATCGAGGGCGCGGCGGCGGGGCCGGGGGCGACGGAGACGGCAAGAGCGGCGGGGCGGAGAGGCCTTGGCGATGGTGACTTGGGTAGGGTGGAAGGTTCAGCGTGGGCGTCAAAGGGGGTGGGGACAGTGAGGACGAACAAGTGGGGCGGTGAAAATAACGGGGGCGATCAGAGTTGGCAGATGCTGCAAGAGAAGCGCGGGCGGCGAGGCCTGGGGAAGCAATGGGGGTCATAAGTGTTGCGAAGACGGTGTGGGCTGCGAAAACGGGGAGGGCGGTGGTAACTTGGGTCTTGGGGGGGGAGATCCGGTGTGACAGCGAAGACGGCAGGGGCAATAGTGAGTACGGGCAGCCGGGGTCGAACGCAAACGCGGGTCGGCGACTGCGAGGCTATGGAGAGCAGGAGTGGCGAAGGCGGGTTGGAGAACGAGGTCGGCCAGAGCGGGGTGATAACATGGGACGAGGATGGATGGAGCAGGTGGCGAGAAGAGTATGGCAGCCAATGATGGTGTTAGTGATAGAGGCTCCCGGAATTTACGGAGATGGCACGAGTGGTGTAGCTTTAAGACTAGCTAAGGAGAAGCGGACAGGAAGAGCGGTGCTGGTGACTTAAGCAATGTGGTGGGGAGTGGTGGGGATGGCATGCGCCTCGAAGGGGGTGGGAGCAGTGAGGTCGAGTGGAACAGCGGGGGTGGGAAGACGGCGTAGGACACGATGCCGCCGCTGCTGCGCGGTTCCGATATTAATGCACGAGGGTGGGTGAAATGCGGTCGACGAAGAGGACGGAAGAAAGGACGGTGATGCATGAGCAATCACCAGAAGTAATAAAAACGATGGCAACCAACGTTAACTCTGATCTCGCTGATAACTAAAATATCGGATGTTTAGAGACTGAATTAAAGTAAGAATTGAGTGTACTTGTTAAGACGAGTAAAATCCACATGTCAGGACTGTGCTCAAAATGATATGAGAGCGAGGGCTGTTTTACGAGTTGTGTAACTAATGTAACAAGTTGTATAACTAATATAACACTATTCACAACTTATGAATAGTGTTATATTAGTTGTTCTCATGGGAATCGTTTGCTACAAGAGAGAAACAAGTTGAATAACCTTGAAAAAAGTAGGATTTTAAGGGTATCAAATAGTGTTGGAGAAGATTTTCCCCATTTCCTAAAATGTCGGAAAAATGTTTTAAGAAGGCAAACAAATGGATATGGTTTCGAGATAATTGTACATTCTTGGTGTCGAAGCAAGTAACATCCGATGTGTCGAAACATCCCACGCAAACACGCGAGTGGAAACGAAGAACGCAAGGAATTAGGCTAGCGAGCGGAAGGGAGGAGCGGCAAAGGAGGGTTCGAGGTGGCAAGTGGTGCCCACAAGGGCAGCCCTGTCCGCTTCCGGCGCGCAGGGGGCGCCGAGAGGGTGGCCGCGCGCTATCTGAGGCGCCCCCGCCACGACGCCCCGCAACGCCCCACGATAATGAAACCTCTGGAGATGATAATGCGCGGCTGTCGGGGATGACCGGCCACTGCCGTCGCCCTTTCCTTCTCTGCCTCCGTCTTTGCCAGCGCAGCTCTCACCAAGGACCACCACCGCAGCATTAACCATTGTCCCTGCCACTCTCGCCACTACCACAGCCACTGAAAATAAGGCAGACGCTACTTTTATCTACTATTCCCACTGCCACCAGAGAAAAAAGTCGAAATAGCTTGAAAAGAGTAGATCTTTAAGGGTATCAAACAGTATAGGAGAGTATACTTCCCATTTTCTAAAATGTCGGAATAATAAGTTTTAAGAAAGAAACCAAATGGATACGGTTTCGTGATTATCATACATTCTAAGAGTGTCGAAACAAATACTACAGATACAGCAAATGCTATTGGCTCGGTCCCCAACGTCGTTACTAGCACTACCAGTATCATCAGCCACTTTTACTTTTACTACTATCAGCATTGCTGTCTCGTAAATCCGCACACTGCTTCCGAACACACCTTCCCTCTCCGCTACATCACCGCAACTACCACCACAGTGGCTACTGGCACTATCCTGCTACCTCACCCCGCACGCGGTGGCCGATTCTCCCGCCCGCCTCGCTCCCGCTCAACCCGTCGCCTATCGCCCATCGGCGAGCTTGCAGCTGCGCAGCGCAGATAGGGCGGGCGCCGGCTGTGGGGGCCCGCACTGATCCGCGGGATTATCCCGCACCGCCCCCGCCTCCGCAGCAGCAGCACACGCGGCGGCGACCGCGGAAAGGGGAGCGCGCGCTCAGGGCTGCTGGCTTCGACGCACCGCCGCTGCCACTGGCTGCTCTTGTAGCGTCCTGTTCCGACATGATTGCGAATGGAAGACGAGATAGCAATCAATTCATTCTCTCTGTTTTTATCCAGTTTTTCAATGCTATGTATTCGTTGGCACAATCAGGGTTTTTCTAAGAGGGCTACAGAAGTTGTGACCAGTAGACTTCGGGGTTTCTTAGTATAAATAATTTTTCACTAAAGATGATATTTTTTAGTTGATGATTAGTTGTTGTTTATAAAGTATTTAATTGAAATATTAGATGACTTCCTATCAACTGGATGAATTACTATCGAAAAATACTAAAAACTATAGGATTTCTAAATATATGACGCCAGCGTGATGGTAGAGGGAAAAGAAGTTAACATTTTTTCTAGAAATATGTCTAAGAATCACATTTGAGTTCCTTTTCGTCGTCAGTGAACCACTTTCTGATGAAAATATGAAATTGAGATTTAGAAGTAACACTAAAATGTTAACATTAGTGTGATGTTTTATTTACATTGGCAATGCGTTATTATATTTAAAATGAACCATCTAATAAGAAAATCGGAAGACGTTTCATGTCCTAAATACTGTCATTCTCTTTAATAACAAATCTGGTAAAATTAATATTTTTGTAGGTTTAATTCACGTAAGTGCCAGCTCACTGTTATAATAAAGTTTTTCAGGACCAACAATATAAACCGCGCTTTACTTTCAGTTATTTATATTCTAGTACAAGATTAATTTTTATTGCAACATAATTTATTTTACGATACTTTCAACTGCAGAATACAGATGCAAATCTTAGATGAACTTCCAAGGTTTTGGAATTTAAAAATAAGTTTTCTGTAATACCCTGACCGCAAAATTTCGATTTGTGATTATCTCACCAATATTAGTACTCAACATTTACTTAAAAATTTAATATGTTATTTTTTTACCCGGGTACTAAAAATGTAACATTTGTATTCTCTAATGCCTTATAATTCTTTCGCTTACTCGCATAGCAACGTCTTCAAAGAACGCAGTTAAGACGGCCTCTGATCCTCATGTTATCGTTATCGTCTTCGTGATTACTGACTTTTCAGCACAGATTCATATCGTTGTCGTTATTGAAGATGGGCTGAACCAGATTTATCTATCTTCCACTGATTACTGCTATTTTTCTGTGTTTCTGACAACGTTATTTGCTTCGAGAGTTAATACAAACTTGTATTATCGCTTTTTTCTTACCTTGCATAATCATTGAAAGCAAAGTCAAACTACTAATTATCATATTGATTAATCATTAAAACCATAATGGAAGTTATCTTTTTTAATGATTTGATTTTGCAATCTCATTATCTGTATCAGCTATAATTTACACATTCTTGCGTGCGTGTCTTGATTTTACATTAAAATTTGAATAACGTTTTCAGAATTATTCCGATTTTTTAAAATTTGAAATATCTTTTTATGTATTAGATTGTACCAAAATCTAATTGGATGAATTTATTCCCCCTTCTTCCCTACCTTTTTCTTCCTTATTAAGAGGGGAAGTTGTTAACGAACCTGTTTATTTGTTTTTTAAAAAAAGAAAAAGGTAACTTTCAATGTACTTACAGAATGTAAAATAAAAACAAAGAACAATGAAATTGATGTTTCAAACAAATGTTGAATAAAGGGTTATTCAGTATTATAGATATGTTCTTGGGACAATTCACAACACTTCCTTGAACCCATTTGAAGTAATTATACAATCTTTCTTGACAGTTTTTCCCTTTCCTTGATATTCAAAAAAATTACAAACTATTTTTACTCTTAAGAAAGCAACGTTTGTCTATGCAAAATACAGGATTGGGCTAGCATAACCCTACTCTTTGGAATATTATTTAACTTTATGACCGAACTGAGAGGTAAACCCGTCATATTTAACCGCATAGAATATCAAGTAATTAGTTTTATTTCATTTACTGTTGCAGATTCTGCACGTCTTTGAATAAGTGGGGTTGTATCGAGAAGAGCCGGAAAATGCGAGCAAAATGTAATAGAATGTCCAAGAAGCTCTCATCCAGATAACAGTACGAGAAACGTTTCTTTTTTTTTTTGGCCTTGGGCTTCAAACTTCCAGATTTTAAAGTCTAGAACGATTCGCTAGGAGTTATTCAAATAAATAGTTTTAATAATCCTGCCCAAGTGTTGCATGATGCATTTGACATGAATATTTAGATACATTTTTCAACAAATACTTCATATTTTCAAAGTCAAAGGGCAAATCGCCATGTCACCGTGAAGTTCTCTTTCTTTTAGATGCCTCATTTATAAAGATCGGTCGCGTGTGCGCAAAACTCATCTATTCTACTGAAATAAAATAGGAGAGGATTTTATGTAATATAAACAATAAAATATGAGATGATGTAGCTGCATCTAGACTATCACATGCTCTGCCAACTACATTTACATTTATTTTCAGTGAGTAATTAATCGGTCTGTTTAATAAATTTAATTGGTTTGCATGAAAAATCCAAATCTTTGACGAACCTGCTCAAAAGAGCATTTACCGCACCAATGCACTACGAGTATAGTTCTAGTTTTCTTGCAAATGCTTCAACTTGCCCAAGATACAAATTCATTTGTTGAAATAACTAAGGAAAGTATTATTTCGCAGCCTTTTCAATGCAATATCGTGACTGAACTCGCTGACTTGAAAATTTCACCGAATCACTGCTGATAAAGAAAACACTGTCACAGATAACCCTACCCAGGCAAAGCCTTCACTCTTTACTCTTCACAATCGTACGTTCTTTTCCAATATTGTTTCTTCCTTTTTTACGAAGAGCACTGTCTTCATCATAATTTGACTTAGTTTCTAAGCTTTCTGATAATGCCCTTCTCCAATTTTCTTGATCCTTCTGCCTTCTCCTTTCGATTCACACGCAGAAAAAAGGAGCAATTTCCTGGAGATGGTTCCTTCCATGAGTCTCAGTCGTCCCGTAGCACATTGTTGTTCCTTTCGTGGGTTTTCGTTATAGCGTAAGGACTTGAGGAAATTTCCCTTTTATCAAAGTGAAATGCGACCTCTTTCAAAGAAATGAGATCAAATAAATAAGGTAAAACAATTATTTCTTGTCTTACGTTAGGTCTTTAAAATCAACCACACGAACAAACACATGCCACACAACCACACACATGAACGGTTGCACTATACACATGCAAAGCAATTTTCATCGGTATCAAGCAACTATGAATACTTCTAATTGTTGCTAAGAGAGCATTTAGTTTTATTTGCGTAATCTTGAATTAATGATAAACCTCGTCAGTCGGCGCAAACAACGGTGTACACAGAAAGCATAATATAAAATGGAGAAATCGTTCTAAGCGTGACGTCACAAAGAAAGATCGCATCCAGCGCTGAATAATACAGTTGGCATTGGATAATATCAAATGGCTGTATCAGCAAAAATGTAATAGAATGTCAGATAATACCTTATCCCGCAGATTACTTTGTGAGAAATGTTACTTTGAGACCTTTGGCCTCAAAGTTTCACGTTTTAAGGTTCAAAACGCTTATTTAGAAGTTATTTAACTATATAGATTTTGATAATACGGCAAAGTTGTGCGGGTTGTATTTGACGCGACTATTTGTATGCGTTTTTTCAACAAATCCTTCATATTTATAAGGGCAAATTACAATTTGTCACACCTCCGTGAAATTCTCTTTCTTTAGAGACCTCATTTATTACAAATATTGGTTGCCGGTTGAGAACCTTAAAAGGTATAGGAGACGATTAATCCACACTAAAACGAAATTTCTCGATTTTTCAAAGAAGAATTGTTCATTTTCCGTTTGTTAAATGTTTCAAATATTCATCCAGCAAAAGACGTACAAGAAAAGAATTTACTTCATTGGCAATAAAAATTGGAGAAATGAAAGTCCTACAGGTACTATTAAATTCCATTATTTCGCGTTATAATCCCTTGCGTTTGATCTATGAACTATAAGCTATTTGTGATGTCATATCACCTTTGTTACAGAATTCATGTTATTCCTCTCCAGACGTGTACTTTGTGCATCAGGGATGGCATATCGAGGCACCCTCGTTGCTCTTCATCCCCCGATAATTCGATGCTTTGACGTGACGAATGTTATGTGCAGGTAGCTTTTCTACACACTGATTAGATGGGTGCACCCTCAGTTCGTGCCATTATTAATCTTCTCTGTGATAGTACACTGTATTAGAATTTGAATTAATTCAATGGTAATGTTTTGGATATTTTAAGTAATTGGAAAGGAAGAATAATTCCTTTTCATGTAAACCTTGGGGCATTTGAAATAATACTTAAATACATTTCACGAAAGATTTGCATTACGTATGTATATCATTTTTTGTATACAGTTCAATACAGCTCTATTTTTCCATATTTTACACACAGTATCGCCGAGAGAATGTGGGTATTTTCCTTTAATAGCTTTGGTAAAATATTTTCGTTTTCAGTTTGAATGTTACGAACGCGTTTTTACTCCAAAAGTAATATTTATTTTATATTCACTTTTGTCATTTGCTTCACACGGCACAATAACGGCTTTCTTCCTTTTATATAATTTAACCCCAAATCAGCGCTCAAAGTTTGTTTTCCCTCAAAACCTCGCTTGGCAACTTAAAACAATCTGATAGAAATGATGAACAAAAATGATTGGTGAAAGCGTCGCCGATATAACGTAAGGTTGTTTTTCCTGCCCGGAGCGCGCTCTCGTTGAAAGCGTGCCGTAAATATGTAAAGTAAGATCAGCGGCGCCTCTATTAGAAATGTATGGCACCGAGCTCCGGCTCGGCTGGGCGCGCCGCCCACCCTCACCGCGCTCGTCCGTATCCCCGCCCCGCCCCCTCGCGGACGCTCTTGCCCCGTTGCCCCGCTGCGGCCCCGCCGCCGCCCCCACGGCCCGCACTCCCTGCCCGCCCCGCGCCGCCCCTCCGCTCCGCAGACGCGCATTGGGGTGAAGATGAACAAGCAAATGGAAGGGGTAAGGGATTGGGGCGCGTCGGTTGATAAAGCGCCACTGTCTGCCGCGATTCGCACAACTGATCGATATTTCAAAAATCTGTATGATTAGCAAGCATTAACGGGAATTTGTTTGTAAAGCATTGCGCGAAACTCTGTGCTCCCTTTTTTTCCGTCGCGCGTGTGATGTGGGAGTAGGCTGGATTAATTCTCCTACAGTAATTCCCAAACACGGAGAACTGATTGGTGCATTGAGAGAGCTCAGCGCCGAGCATTATAGAAAGCCTAGTCGATAGTTTCTATGCTTCGCCGGCCGATTTAGCCCCACATCAATGATATTAAATAATTTACCGGAGCTTAAAAACGTCGGGGAGAGTTCTCGTACGTGGTTCCCCGTTTTTCCTCTTATGACAAAAATTAAAGAAAAAATCCAGATGATCTCTTGCAATGCCCGGCAACTTTAAACGGATTGAGTCCAACTCATCCACGCACGCCGGCCATCCATATGGCTACCGCAGGCATCAAACATTAACCACGTGAAAACAGATGAGGCATGCGGTGCGCTGACGAACGACTTTCTTTTGACGCACGCCGCCCCTCCCGGCTGCGCTCCCGCCCGTCCCCCGCGCCAGCCGGTGCGCGCGCCCGCCCCGCCCCTGCCGCGTCCCCGCTGCCGCGCCCGGAGCGCGCGCGGCGGCGGAGGTAATAAGCTGATTGGGCGTCGACTGAAGAGCCGCACGGGGATAAGCGCATTCCCGAATATGGGATCACGCTAATCCTGTTGCCCGTTTCTTTAATTCGGTTATGCGATCATCCCTTTGACGCACCGCCCAAGTGACTATAATTACCGGCCTTACAGACTCCAGCGCCGCCGTGCTGAGCGTCCTCTGTGCGCGGTGCGGCGCGGGGCCTGCGGAGCGGGCGGGGTGGGGCGGGATTGGAGCGGCACGGAACACGGATAGTAGCGGGCGGAATAAAGAGAGGCGGCGTTGAGAACGAGAGAATTGTGCGAAGAGCATTCAGTCCAATGGGAGGGTTCAAGGGCGGTAGACGCACATGGGACGGGAGAGGGGTGCTGTGTCACATCGAGATAAAGCAGCAGGCAGCGCATGCAAAGGCATACAGATAATGCAAAGCAGAGAAAAGAGGAAATACACAACGGAAAATAGAACAGTAGTAAAGAGTGGTAGTAAAGTGTATATAAGGTACAGTGCCTACTTACAATGTCTTTTAACGATCTGGAGCAAAAAATTAATAAAGGAAGATAAAACACAAGTATATCGACTTAACATGGCTTTCGAAAACAAAGCGCAAGAAAGAAGTTGAAGATTTAGTGCAGAAAGGGATTACTAACATTGTTGCACTAAGTACATGCACCGCAAAAAAATGTTCCGTTTTCGCAATAAAATTCCACAAGCAGATTGCAATAAAAGCGAATTATATTTAAACATAAATTTTACTACATATAGACCTTCTGAAAATATTCTTCGTTCATTGGTTTATACAGCCAGTTCTTCAATTTCTGTACCTTCTAATGCAGACACAGAAAAATTACAGAAATAACAAGTTGTGAAATTAATGAAGTAAAAAATGTGCCAATGGAATGCAGGCAATTGATGTGAACATTATATACATTTAGTCAAAGAACAAATTAGGAACTAGAATGTTCAGTGGTTCCATTGAGTGTGCGGTCGGCCGCCTCCGAGCGCCTCATTCAAGGATCCCATTGAGAGCCGGCCTTTCTTAACCTCAAATGCACTCGCTCCCTTTGTTGTCTGGCGCCAGTCATCGTTTCGCAGGGGCCCCAAATTACCCAAACGCTTTCAAACCGCGGCGGGCCGCTTGGCGACTCTTCAAAGAAGCACCACAGAAATTTCGAGAAAATTGCGACTCGGGACCACTTCGACGCCAGCCTCTTCCTGCCCCGACATCTGGCACTTTCCGATCGAAGACGCGAGCAAAAAACAGATTTAAGAGACCAACGGGGCTGATCCGAGGGCAGAGGAAGATGGCGAGTGACGAATCACAAGACACTGGTGGCTTGGTATTTGTTAGTAGTGATGGACAGGGGCCGATGCAGAAAATATTGGGGGAGGGGGGGAGATTTCATTTCGGTTCCTCCATAAATATCTTTGAAATAATATTTTTAGTTGCTTGCTTGCAATTATAAAAATGTACGAGAATGAGTACACTCACAATGCTTTGAATGTGATGAGATCTAAGAACGGCATTTATTTAGAATGAACTGATTAAAATTCGAAGAAAAAAAAATTTGCCATGCGGGAGAATGGCCCCCGCGCCTCACCCCCCTCCCTGGAGTCCACCATTGGCGATGACGTTGGTGTTAAGATAAAGAAGAAGGGTAACGTTCTTATCTTGAGAATTTGAATTTTTTGGAGCAGGACGTGATACGTAATGTGGTGAGAGTGATGTCGATAGGGATAAAGGGATTTTAATGAAATGGCACCTTTTATAATTGTATGTTTTGGAATGGAAGAGGTGCAATTATAATGGATCGCTGATAATTAAATTTGAAGAACAATAGTAGATGCATGGCATCTGGAATGCTTTGTGGTAGCGAGACAACTACTGCAGAAGTAGACAACACAGACTCCGGAAATGCAGGCAACTGCCGCCGCATTGTTGGTGGCGGCCAGGTTCGCCGTTTGAACGGTTGCAGAGAAGTAACATAGAAGACCAAGAAAGCGGTGAAGGATCTTCTTGGAGGATTTTCAATCAGTGTGGGCGGCTGTTGGCTCCTGGCGGCTCCCTTGTAGGATTCCGTCCCGGGAGGTAATTGTCTGAAAACCCTCATTCACCAAACGTAAACACACTCCCATGTCTCCAGAGAGCAGCATTCCTAACTTGACTGACTGCAACGTGTGCCTCTCCAAGCTTCACATATTTCGAATTGCACCCCTCAATTACACTACATTCCCAGGATTTGATATTTTTCTACCTTATCAACCCCAGGTTAACATACCCAATTAAATATTCAATAACTTAATTTTAACTAGGTCTATAAATTACATTCGTGGACGAAGTATAAATATAATATTTGTTTCACTAATTACTCTTGAATGTATTTTATATGCTTACAAACAAGTGTTATACCGGAGGACATTTCATTGCAAAGGGATCTTGCATTGAAGTCGCCGGACGCAAGTAGCGGATCGGAGCACAATCACGGCGACACAGGAGGGGGGGGGTACAGTGGAGGGAAAGAGTGTCGGAGTTAAAGGAAGCGGAGGTGACAGGCGCGGCAAGAAATTGGAGGAGACCATCGTGGGAACATTTAAGGTAGAGAGAACGATATAACGGCGAAGATGACGAGCAAAACTGCTCGGAGAACAAGACTGGAAGACAGAAGAGACAGGTATCGAGACAGGAGGTCAGGAGAATTCTTGGCGACCACAGACACACTTGGTAATCGCGGGGAGATGCAAAGGTGGCGGGGGGAGGTAGAGAGGCGACGAGGAGACAGGGAGGCAGCGGGAACGGAGTGAGTGGAAAGAGAGTGAAGCAGTAGGAGGGAGAGAGCAGCGGCGAGGATTCTGAACGGGGAGGTGGGAGACAGGCAGCGGGAGGGGTGGTAGAACTGTCGCAGAAGCACGGATTCTGGGCACGCGGCGGAGAGACAGGGAGGCGGCGTGGGTGAGAGAGAGAGAGAGAGAGAGAGAGAGAGAGAGAGAGAGAGAGAGAGAGGAGAGGAGAGAGGCGGAGAGAGAGAGAGAGAGCGACGGCGTGCAGGCTAGGGGCTCGTGGGTGGCGGTGAGTCCGGAGCGGGAAGAGCCCGCAGCAGAGAGCGTAAGTATGAAGCCGTCGGGTGGGCGGGGGCGGGCGGGGCGGGGCTGATCGCGCGGGAGCGGCGTGCGCGCGGGAGGAAACGGATGGGATCGTAAAACTGTTGACAGGCTGCTCGGAACAAAACACTAATGGTGGACTCCGCCACGCCGGCCGGGTAAAAATACACCTGTAATAAAGTCGACTAAATATATCAACACGGGCGCTCGGGGTTTGTCCCGCCGGAAGCCGAGTTCGATACCCGCGTCGTGGAAGGCGCTTAACGTGGCGTGTAACGGGCAATCGTGCCGCCGGCGGCCGCCGCGAAAGGGCGTTGGTGGTTTCCGGGTACGCGTATCGCTGCCAAGATTGCGGAGACGGCGATGGGCGCAGAGATGCCCAACAACTGCACGGAGATTGTTATTGAATTGAGGGTAACAAAGTTGGATCAAGTGTTAGTGGTAATGTGCCCGGCATTTCTTTTTAGCAATATGTGAGGTGCAGTAATAAAACATTATTTAAAATGATTGGAAGGGGGGAGCCCCATGGCGTTCTGGTCAGACAGCGCGACCTCTGCTGTTGCCCTGGTCGGTTCCAAGTGGGATAGGTGGTGAGCAAAGCGGGTTTGCGGCTGGCGTTCAGGAAGTACTTCTATTTTCCCTCCAAAATACAATTCACCGGTATGCCTCATCACTCATTCCAAAAACAAAAGCTAACACAATAATTTTTTCATTGATATAAAGTTATATAAATAGAAGTTGGAACTAAATTCAACTTTGTAAGCACATTAGAGTATGTTCTCAAAAAGCAATCTAAGTTCATCGATGTATATTTATGAAAACAAAAATAATACTATGCTAACTTTCAAAAATTCATATTTAGTAGATAAAAATTTTGTGAAAATGCCTTACGATTATGGCAGAAACGTCAGAAAAGCCATCTCGTAGCTCAGAGGGAAAGTCTCCTTTTATCCAAGGAGACACGGATGCGATTCCCGGACAATGTGAAATCCCATGTGAAATTTGTTCCGCCAAAAGTAGCTTGACTGCTTCTCAGGAGCTAGTCCGACCGCTGTGAAGTGTTTTGAACTCTAGCACTGTCCTAATTCCTTCAGGTCCTGGCCGGTAGGTAATGACGCAGGATCGCGTGTAAAGAGGCGCGTACGCGGAGATGCTACCTGGAGGTCCTCTTGACAACACACAACCTACTCTCATGAATATCCTAACGTTAAAATCAATAGTGTGGTCGCTAATGATCTCGTAGTTGATGCGACCTTAAATAAACAAACCAACAAACGTCGTCAGAAAAATGTCAGGTTCTAAGGGCACGATAACTGTGTGATAGTAATAATTATTTATTTGGAATTATTCCAATTTCTTTGTTACTATTGAACTTGTAGCGCGGCTGGAAGGGCGTGCCTGGGGCCGCTCCTCCCCAACGCACGCGTCGCCGGATGTCCTTCGCCCGACGCGACGCCCGCGGCACCCACAGCCCCGGCGTCGCAAGAAGTCGCGCGGAGCGAGCACGGCGGCGGCGGCGTCCGCGGGCGCGCTCTGCCCTTCGGCTCACTTTGATTCTCCCCGCTCGACTGACTGGCAATTGGACGGTAGCAACATTTTGCTCTGGACTATTTCCTTTTTCTTTAGACTCGTCGGAAAATCTTTAAATCATCTCAAGAAGGTCGTCCTTGATGTTGTTCACTTTTATAGTGTTACTAAATGAATGGGAATAGAAATCGACTGCGGAACTAGATTGATGGATTGATGTTTCTGGGTTCGTCAATTACTGTTGTCCCGATGATGAAGTGAATGTTTTATCGCGAATGGTGGTGGCGTGCGACGTCGTCGGCTTTCGAAATTTCCCTTTCCAGGTATCTTCCACCAAGCCTGTATTACCCCATCTGGGACAAGATTGAACACGAAGTTCCCGATAAATAAATATGGTCTAGGCTGTGAAAGCAGGTGCTCAAGTGGGGTAATAGGAGAGAAATAGCAAATAATAACAGGAAAAATACCATTCCGTGGTTACACTTCACCCACTCCACGATTGGATGGCGTTCCCCGAAGTTTCACCCCGACACTGTGCTTATCACGGTCGCAACCAGTCGCCCATTCACTGCGGCACCCCGATCTCCGGCGGCCGTCGCCGCCCGCCCACGCTCCCCGTAAGGGGCGCTGAGTACTCTGCAAGCGTGAACCGTAGAAGAGGCGACGAGCTCCTTTCCCAGCGCCAGCGCCAGGACCGCTTCCGCCTCGCCCGTCCGGCGACAGTCGGCGACCGAGAAACCGACGACGACAACCCGAGGACACGGCAGAGATTCATATTATACCAATAGCCATCTAACGAGATCCTTGTTCGCCCGCGTGGTGAATACTTTTACCGTTATTCACATATTTTAGGTGGCGATCTCTCATTCGTCTCGCGCTCGGAACAATGCTAACTCGTTCACATGGATGTAATTAACTGAATACCATCATTCAGCATTGACGCCGGATGAACATGTACCGTGTACAGGCCCGACAGTAGCTTAATTTCTTGAAGGACAGAAACGGATAATTCCGGTGGGCAAGGAGTAGTGGAATTTGATAAATATTGCATTTCTTATTTCGAATTTCTGAATTCAATTTTAAAGTTGTAGTTGAGACTGTTTGGAGTGGTTTTAAACGAGATGTTTCGTTTGAAAGAACTACAAACTATTTTGTTATGTTGGAAGCTTAAAATAACGAATGAAAAATATTACTAACGTCGCAGATTATGTGTCCTATTTTTAGTCAATACGTCCGCTTTACATACACGTTGAAGCAAACGAAATGTATTGAAATATATTCTTGGAATGTATGTATAACAAAATATCTGACTAAGAAGAAAATGTTCAACATTTGTCCTAAATTATCCATTAAAACGGTCATTAGTGATATGCAAATTGAAAGATGAGCATCACTTACCAGATCCTCCTTTGGTGACATCGTACTCGTCTTTGGGGTTGGCCAGCAGGAGCGGGTCCTGCTGGGGGGTGGATGACGGCGGGGGTGGTGATCTCGCGCCCGGGGGCGGCTCGGCCGACAGGCGCAGCGCCGGCGGCGGGGGCGGCGGGGGCTGCTGCGGGGGTGGCGACGGCGGCGTCTTACAGCCCCGGGTCAGCGCTATGGCCTGGTTCTGCAACAGACAAGGGATGCTCTTAATGCAGGCCCTCAGAGCGAAGTCATTGCGTGAAAACATGGATTAGCAAATACGTGCCATTCGCATGAAGAACATATGAGCATCTGTTTGGAACGTGCTTCGCGGAATTGTGTCTCCAAGTGACTGCGGGGAGAGACACGGCTGAGCTATTTGTTAAACGCACCGAAGCACTGAGTCAACAGCAATGTCTCAGTCGTTCTCAGGAAATCCCCCAAGCGCGCAACGGTGTCGAGATGCGAACGGTTGTGCAGTGAGGTGCAGCAAGGGCGAATTTCTCCTCTGCGTACAACACTGATATTCTTATTTTTAGCGTAGTGGAACGGGGAAGAGTGGAGCGGGGAGGAGCAGAGCGGGGAGAGTTAGTTCTCATGCGGGAAGGTTTAGCAGTTCCCCTGTGTTTGTTACACAATTTTTTTTGACAATTTATGGTTAAATAATATAAGACCAATATAATTTTGTGAACGATTTTCTTTGTTTTAATATATGAAATTTACTCTGCATCTATGCACAGTACACAAAAAAGGTTTTAATGTATTGTTAGTAGTAGTCAAGGTAGTAGTAGTTAAGTATAAGCCAATCTTTGAATATATGAAAGCAGCACTTGCTCTTCGCCTTTATTTCGTCCATTTTATTTTTTGCGCTTTCAAATATTTTTACGATAGAGCGTTAACAACATCCAAACGTGCAACCGGAACATTGGCGGTATTCAGTAAATAATAAGTAATCACAAAGAAACTGTGTTTTTATCTCTCATTACTTTACAGGCCTAACATACAGTCGTCTATACATATCTTTCTGTTCTATTTTAGTAAAGGGAAAAACGTTTGTGTATTCAGAATAGTGAGAGGGACAAAAGGAGGTAAAATTTCCTTGCGTGAGTTCCCATAGAAACTCCGTCCATCACTGAGTGGCTCATATTTCTTTACACTTCCATTAACATATTGTCATTTTCATAATTTGTACTGAAAAGTAATTAACGGTCAAGGATTTTGTCAAATTTCATTTTTCTACGCAAATATTAATTTTTGCTTCATGCTAAATGAAATTTTGAAGGAAACCTAGATTCATAATTGCAAAAGGCATGAGTTACATAAAGTAAAAGATCGCGTGATGTGCATGGTATTGAAATATAGTGTAGTGGGAGAATACAGCCAACGTAATTTAAAAACATAATGATAGCAAAGTAACTATTATTCATTAAGTCGCGAAAATGTAACGCGTTTGGTGATCTGATATTAAACTACAGTCACTTTCACTAGGACCTAATAAATATATGTTTATTTGAACGTACATGAGAGAAACCTACAGAACCCTGGATTCTTCCCACATCCTTTCTAGTTCTCCTTGTTTTTACAGCTGTCAATTAACGCCAGTTCTACATGCCGTTCTAGCGACACTAATGCGCACGTGGTGACGCGTCGGCTGCGGGCTCAGGATGCCACCGAAGACGCAGAGCACGTTAACAGCGCATAGCCACATGTGCCTTGGCGACGCTGTTGGGGCTACCGCCAGTCCTGCTCGGTTCCTCCCCGCTCAAAACGTTCCCGCTCTGCTCGTCCCCGCTCCACCCTCACCCGTTCACCCTCCCGCTCCCGACGGACCACGCCTTTCTCCACCACGTCATTGGCTCCTCTACCCTGCAGTTGCCTTTGGGCATTCGAATCTCCTCTCGCGACGCACACGCCCTGCTGCGACGCCCCGGCGGCGACACGTCGCTCCGACGGGTCGACCCGTTCCATGGGCGGACGCGTCGCCTCGGCGGCACTTCGTCGCGACATTTTGGCGCCCCGACTCCTCGAGTTTCTTCCTTGTGTTGTCTGCTCGCGACCAGTCGCGTCTCTTCGTCGCCTCACCACCACGCCGCCCTGATACGTCATCTATTCAATCGTTTAGCAACGTTACAAAATGTTTTTTTACTTCACTTCCCCTTATAATCCGGCTTTCTCTCTGTCGCCTCTTTAGCCTCACTGGCACACCGGTGACCACACCTCATCCACCGCGACCACACCCTTGTCACTGACGCTGTCAGCAGCCTGTCCCTTTCCACAACCCCAAGCCACTCGGTGCAATTTTGGTCTGCGGCGCGCCTTCCACAAACAAGCAGCGCTGTCACAGCCCCCGCGGCACTGCAGCCCTTCCCGCGCCCACCGGCAGCCGCCGCCGCCGCCGGCACCGGATTCCAGGCGCCCGCCTAACGAACGGCCCCGGGAGCGCAAGAATGCCGCCGAATGCTTAATCTTCCCCAATTATCTGCCGGGGGCCCCGCGTGGCGTCGCGACGGCCCCGAGATAAAGGCGATAACAGCGCGACAGATGGGACTCGGGTTTCTTCCGCCCTGCACCCTCCCTGCAAATTACCGCCGGCCGCGACTTTCACCGCGCCGTCACCTGTCGCACTGGCCAAGATACAGCTAATGTCGCCCTCTCGGCCTTCACCACGCCTCTGACGAGGCTCGAACACCCCTTCCCCGTGGAGGAAATTCTGGTTCTACTGCCGGATTCACACAATGGTACCATTCAGCTCTATGGAAACATAATGAGACATATCATTGACACATAGGAACTGTGACACGTCTCAAAAGACGTCATTTAACTCTAGAAATATGTTTTCAAATTAGTAAATTTCTTAGGAATACAGCCGCAAGCTTTGTCTTTGGACGTGATACTAAACGGGTCCGCTGACAATAAAACAGTTCTGCAAAATTAATTTTATAGAGATGTATCGCTTTTTTTTCGTGCACGTACGATATACGATCACGAACATCTCTCACACCTTCGTGTCACTAGTTGCAGGTCAAATGATTTTAGGATCGATTTAATGTTTGACAATAAGAGAAATTAATGGAAAGAAAACAATTTTTGAGGTAGATTATCAGAAGTACTATACCCGATAATTAAAATATTAAACATTAATTATTTATAGTTCACTGCTGTTAATGCTGGGAAGAGGATTGGCTACTCCCTCAGTGTATATTGAATGTGTTAAAACCCTTAATCAATCACAATTTTTCGTTCGTCAGGTGTGGGTAATTACACACTGTTCCGCACGATTCCTTGGTGTAAGCCATGTAGCGAAACTGAGAGCTTGTTCTCGGATTCGGCCGCATTTTGGCGAAAGCTTCTGTCTTTTCCGGGAGAGGTCCCGGAACTTTTGGTCATTATTAGCGCGGAGCTGTATACGGCATTCACGAGACAATCTCTTCCCGCACTCTCCCTCGGTACTTGGTAAGGTGTACGCGCGTTATTGAACTGAAAGCACTCTCTAGATGTTATCGATAGAGTGGAAGTAATAATGTTCAATGCTGTTAATTGTTAATTATTTGGGAAAGTTACACTCTCCATTGCATCAGATATAGTTGTTCTTTGCCTTTATACCACCACTTACAATGACCGTATTTTATTGAAATGTCAAAGAATAACAATAGATATTCTTTTATTTCTTTCTTTTTTTCTCATGTAATTCAAGAAACTGCTTTTGAGACCCATAATTATATCAACATTGAAGAACGTGCGCTAAAACTATTCTATGAAAAGAACACTTTTCTAGATAAGAACGAGGATTGCGAATAAATCTCACAGCATTTTTAAAACAAGAAATATAACTGCCATTGCACTCGGAAAATGTGCCCAAGGGCATTTTAATAATGAAACTCTTTCCAACTTTCCAGGTAACTAACATGTTTTGAAATGTCCTTTAAGAGAGTCACGTTCTAAACTGAAAACCAAACGGTCTTAATAAATATTAATTCCGGACTCCACACGTAGCTGTTTCCCACATCGCCAACTGTCTTTAATGCCCGGCGAAGACGCGTCCACAAGCGGCTAAGTATGTGTAGGCGCGGCGGCGTGGGCAGAAAAACATGAGCGATGGAGCTTACGGCATCCTTCGGCATTATCGTTTCGCGAGCAGAGATCGCGGAATTATGGCGGTTCAGCGTCGCCGGCGCGCATTCCACGGAGCTGGGCGGACGACGCCATAAAACCAAATTTGCTATTGTGGAGACGACCGATCGGAACCTATTAAAACAACAGGAAGACCGCGCGGCCGGCATACCTCGAGTGCAGCAAGCCGTCCGTCGCGCCGCATTTAAGCACCGTCTAATGCGCGCCGCCGATATCCTCCTGGCCGGTGGATGGACAAATGAGCCGCGCGGGCACGCAAGAAAAAAAATAGACGCGGCCCGGACGAATAGGCGGGACGCCGCCGCGACTCATGTCCGACGCCGCGAACAAACACGCTGTCGGCGCGCGGCCGCTCGCCCGCCTGCGCCGCAACACTGCCGCCACCGCCGCCGCCGCCGCCGCCACCCTGCTCCGCCGCGTCGGCAGCGGAATGCGGCGACAATGCGGGGAAAACAAGGCTATCACTTACGCGGCGCGAGGTGGCAGCGTCCGCGCGGGGCGCGCATCCCCTGCCGCCCGCCGGCTGCTGGGCGCTGCTCGATGACCACCTGATCCCGTGTGGTTCTTTGCGTTGAGGTGTCGCCAACGGGTCAGGGAGGTCTACGGTGGAATGTCCTTTGGAATGGAGTACCTTTCGACCGTGGAAAAAATTGTTTTCTTCGACTGAGATGCTTAAAGTAATGTATTCCTGCTTGGCATGTTAATGCTGTTAGTAGTTTAAATTACTTTTCGTAATAGCGTGTGTGTAAAACGGGGTACGGCGGGGGTAGGTATGTATTTAATGGAAATTAAATGTTATAAATTGGATTCCATCAGTTCACCTTTCAATCTGATGATTTTTTCCACTGGGTTTGAATTATGAGTAGAGACTATTATTTCTACCACAATACCTGCCGCGTTGGAAATATTTTGAAGATTTGATTTAACACATTATAAAATAGCACTCTTCAACCACAATATGTCTGCCGCGTTATTCTCAATATAAAACAGAGTATCAGTTTTTTTGCACGAAATGCAAACTGAACATTCAATTGGCATTCGTTTTGTGCTTCAATAGCGACAAGTTCGTGAGCTATTGCGTCAATAAGCTGTTGTAACGAAACCAATGAGCCGTACATGATAACCTGTTAACAACACAACTCCGCGTAACCTGCAAACTGTCCGCTATTTAATTGTTGCCCCAATTTCACAATAGACCGTATTTTCAAGAACATTCTTATATCAACTTACATATGACACATTTCTATTGTCACCTTTACTGTAATCATGTAACAGATTGTACATGAACGTTTGATCTCTAAAAAGAAGTGTATACGTATAAAAAATGGCGTTTACTTCGAAAATAATTAGGATACTATGTTTAGTATACGTTTTGAAGGTGCTCGATGAATAGAAAAATGATCTTAGGGACCAGCAAAATATTTTTTCCTCGGAACAAATGAAGACCTATTCATACTGAATACAAGTTAAGAGCCAAATTAGTACTTAGCGAAGTGTGATCTGCATCAGCTGAATACATAGGCGACTATCGTCAGCTACGTGTTGTCGTAAATGAATCGTGCGGAATAAGGACATTTGTAATTAGCGTCCCTTCCAAAGAACTGTCATAAAACTTGACTAGAATGCCTTAACGGTATACAAGATGAGAACTAAGAGAATTGGTCGACTGTTCCCAGTCCGAAAAAAATATTAGACAGGTTTCGCTCTAAAAATAAGACACCTCACAGTAGATTAAGCAGACCATCTACACTTCTCCAGACTTGGCAAGGCGTCTGTAAGGTGAGTATGTCGTATCCTTTTACGTGACTCAAGGAGGAAACTTCGGGGATGAAGCTTTCTACACTTCGAAACCTTGGTCGGAAGGAAAATCGTTTCTTCAGAGGGATGATTCCTCAAGAGTGAATCATCACATAAGCTTTTATTTCCCTTCACTTTCCCGCTCACCCATCATATTACAAGCACCTTTTGGGACTTTCCGCCTTTTGTGAACAGTTAGGAGGTATATTCAGACACATCACATCGGATAGTTTCTGAATTTTCAAATTTCGGTAAGCGGAGAAACAGATTGGTCAATATTTTTCATTAGCGACATTAAACGACAACAAACTATATACTATAGAAAATGAAAATTTTCCATAAATTTTCATTTCTTCAACTTAGTATTCTATTTGTAAAATTTTATTACACTGCGCGAAAAAAAAATACATAGCGCGACACACAATATTTAATTCCCTTTCGATTCCAAAGAAAACGTGCAGATTGACAATTCGAGTCATAACAAGTGAACACCACGTGATTGCGGCACGTGAACGCCCGGTGTCGCAGCAGGGAAGCATCTCTAATAATTATTTTGAGGGATGCTGAGGGATGACAACACGACCTAGCTGCCAAAAATCGAGCCTTGAGGAATATTTATGGTTAAATCGTGTTTAATTCACGTTAAGTCAAGCTACTACTTTAATCGTATTAATTTAGTCGTGACATGAATAGGGCCAAAGAAATTCGAAATAAATGGAGATATTATTACGAATTTTGATTAAATTATATATATATATATATATTTCTCGCCCATAACTAAAAGTTGAATGTTCTCTTACGATAAAATTTCTCTACATGACGGGTTTTCAAATATAATTATCTGGCTAAATTGATTTGACATTATTTTTTAGTTAATTGAATCAATAATTTAAATTTACGTTCTAAATAATTTGAATAACAGAGTCAATTTAAGAAAGAAATATTTTAAATTTTCAAAATAATTAGAGCATCGAAGGATCTCTGTGTAATCCCTTTATAACGAAGTAAATAAAATGTTAGAGGATGTACGTATAGTGATAATTGTCAATTTTAATAAGATAATTTCATATTCATACAAATGTTTACGAAACAAGAAGTGTAGCACCCGCAATATAAATAATTATAGTGACTAAGAACTTCATAGTTTTTTATCATTTCAGAAATTATGAGTATTTAAAATCTCAATAAAATGGATATGCTCGAATAACTTGATCTATTTCTAATGTTTGGTTCTGTATCATGAGACAGTCTTTGTAAAAAGCACTTTGAAACAAACATGAGCAATCTTTGAAAATTATTTCGTAACCCTAGACGATAATCATGCAGAACCATAATCGGGGTTTGGAATTCTTGCAATTCTAGAAAATCCAGAGAATTTCCAAATACGTTAGTTGGGGTAGTCTTGTCATATGTTGTACACGTACACAAATCTACTACCTACTGAAGGGTACCTTCTAAGAATTCTTTGTTTTCCACTTACTAAAATGAAAGAAGGAAGATACAAGAAAGATAACACAAAACAAGCTCTCAGAAATGCTGCTGCACAGAATAAAAATCGAAATAAAAACGTTAGAGCCTCGGAGAATCTGCATTTGCATCCCAGTGTTAAATGTAATTATCTGGCTACACTGATTATTACGTTACGCATAAAATCCCATTATATTCAGCCACCATCGTGGAGCTGGTAGAACAAGCGTTGCCAGCCGCCCCGCGCCGTGTCTGAGGCGGGCGGCGCAGCGCGTGGGCGTGCGCGGGGCAGCGCACGCGGGGCGCAGGTGACGCGGCGCGGCGCGGCGCGGCGGAGGCGTGTGCCCGCGTGATCCCGGAGATCGCGGTGCGCCCGCGGGGGCGCGGAGCCTCGGCGGGGGCTCGTGCGCCGCGCGGCCCGTCCACGCCCTGGATCGCTTCACGTGTGACGGCCGTTCACCATCCGCCCAGCCCGCCGGCCCGCCAGCGACGCGCGGGCAGCATTCCGCGTGGCGGGCGCGCTCGAGAAATCGATATCCTGATATCATTCGATAATTGCGTTAGGTCCACGAGAGGTGGATATACGTTTGTTAATCCTTTTAGGTGCAAGTGGCGAAAATAATCGAAATTGCGAGCGCATTACGCGAGCTGTTACAGACGTGATCAGCAGTCTCAACAAATCATTTATCGCGCCGGCGTCAACTCGATATTGTTTGACTGCGCGGTGATGTTTTTCTTTTAGCGGCGTCCGTACCGACTGGCGAAAAATATGGATATTAGATTCGTCGCATTTGAAGAATCAGTAGTATAATTTCCTATTATCGAAACAATTTTTGCAATTGTAGCGACATTATGGATTTATAAAAATACGACATCATAGATATTACATTAAATACTACACTTAATTATACAACTAGTAAGTTTGAAAATGTTCAGAATATTCTTTTCAAACAAAGTTAGACAAATATGAAGTCGATTTCATAGTTGTGAATGTGTTAAAAGACAATTCAAAATAAATTTCGGTATTGGGCACGAAGTTTGAAAGCTGAAATCTATTTCACTGAACGAGGGTGTTAAGAAATTGCAGTGTCTGATGTTATTAGGTTTTATTCGTTTTATTAATCACAGCTTCTGTGATTTGAATAATGGCCATGAAGAATTTTTATAGTTTTACCTTTTTCCTTTTCCTCTTAAACGACTAGCATAAATATCTCGTATCTTATAATAATAATAATAATAATAATAATAATAATAATAATAATAATAATAATAATAATAATAAAAAGAAAACGAGAAAAATATCTTCAGGTTTTAGAGAGAAGTGATTTCATTGGAAATGTTTGTAAGTAATACTTGTGCTTAGCCCTATGTATTGTAGATCCTTCTCCTCAGCATAGATAGTTACCAGAACAAAATGATTTACTCTTCATTCCGGGCCGTGGCAAGGAATCAATTCGGGCATTCATTGCTCATATTTATTGTCTACACCCGCCTTTCTAGATATTTGCGGCCCTCATACATATTTGGTTTCTTTCACTAAATCCTCCTACGTGCGACGTCTGTGCTGGACGTGTGCATGCCGCGCTCTCGTGCGCAGGAGCGCTCTCGTCGCCCGCGACTTCGCTCCCCCTCGCTCGCGCATCGCTTCCTGGGCTGGCGCTCCTCCACCACATGGCGACGGAGCCCCGCTCCGGCCCTAATCCCGCCGGCTTATCTGCTAGCCCGAGTTAGCGGCTGCGCGCCCCGCTCTAAGGCTACCATCCGCCAACGCCCTCCAAGGCTGCAGTGCACCCGCTCGCTTCTAAGCCGCGCTCCTTAACTTCACCTGTACCACATCCAATAAGGCCGCGCTAGGCAGTGATGGAGAGCGTGAGCCGTAGGAGGAGGAACGTGTCTGTTCGAGGGGGCGTTCATTCCGTTGACGGCGATGGCAGTACGGCTGTCGAAGACGCGAAGACTGATAAAACCAAATGGTGAGGGACCAATGAAAGAAGTTACGTGATTTTAGATAGAGAACAGACACGATTGAAACGAGAAACAAGAAATTAGAGCAATTAAAAACGTGTTACTTAATATACTTAAATATTTTTGTCAAAGAGCAGATAAAAGAAAACATTACGTTAGAAGACCGTAAACGTTTCGAACGTCGTCAATGGTGAATGTGGAAGTAAAAAGTTATCTACGTGAGCTTGTCGACAAAATGTAGGTTGAGTAACTTATGAGAACAGATAGTCCTTTCTGGTAAGCTAATCGCGGCATAGAAATTCAAGAGGGCTGTGGCGCCGTCATGTTTCACGAAAACGATTCAGTACACCTTGTTCACTTTCGCAACAAATATATTTCAATTTATGACACCTCCGAATACCCTATCTCGTTTCTCTGTCGTTGAAAATTGACTACCACTTATATGCTACCTGCCTGCTTTCTGAAGACTGCGATATATATTTTTGAACGCATGTTTAAGAAAAACATCAGGCAAACTGTATTTCAAAATGAGTGATATTTTTGAATAGTCGGACTTCAGAGGGTAATTAACTGACGTATTACTCGTATCTTCTCCCTCATCATATCAGATTCATGGATGTTATTAAGATTTCCACTTCTTTTGAAACTATCTCACTTGAAGATATATAACTTTTCAATAGAAGAACCACTGACCGGGAGAGGGGGCCAGGGCATCAACTGATGTCACTGCAGTGCCTCTGACCGGGAGGTCCTAGGCTAGAGTCCCGACAGGGGCAGGATTTTTTTCTTTAACCAGATGGCTAGGTCGATTTAGTGTCTGGAGAATTCTAGAGGCTGACTGCTCTGATCGGTAGCTTCCCGTGGTTTCGTGATCAATACCAGGCGATCTTTCCTTCTTATTCCTTCCCCTAGCCTATCCCTTACACACACTGACCGTGACACTACCACACAATCCGGGAGACATAAAACATAACACCTGGAACATAAAACGTGTCTCGGCTGTGGCAGTGCCCGCTTGTGGGAAAACCCCGCTAGACGACAGGAAGTCGGCGCCGGATCTCACCTTCAAATTCCAGAGCACAATCACATAGACACACAGCCACATCCAGAGCATAAAACTGGACTACACTTACGGGTCTAATTACCTCATCAGTTGACGCGTCTGGAAACACTAGTAATGAATCATTCATTTTAAGAACCACTGCTGTGGTAGGTGTACCGAAGCACATGATGAACCTGGGGTCGAGGAAACTAATCGAGGTAATAGTTGCGAATGAGGAACGAGCTTCTATCCTGGAGAGTTACTGGGTCACGCCAGGAATAGATGAGACATTGGAATGATGAAATACTCCTACGGGTCTAAAAGGATTTGTAAATAACTGTCGCAGCCACTTTCTTTTGAGGCGTTCTGCCCGAGGCCATCTCTTGACATGAGTGTCTTCTGAATCGTTCGTGTCATAGAGGTAATCAGATTAGGACTTATTGTTAAAGAGACGTACGATCAACGAAAACGAGCACGAAAAGAAATTAAATTGATTTACGTGGACCATTGAAATACCTTGAAATCAAGGCAATTTCTTGCTTTTGGTCATTAAAGACAGACGAGATAACTCCTTTGAAAAACCTTTTCCTCATTAGTTGGCCACTGCCGGGATGTGTCATTCAGTTTATCGCGCGAGTCAAACGGCAATCAAAGCGTCAGTGAATGCCTTTGTGCGAGTCTTCTCACGAACGGGTCTCATGAGTTCGCACTTACAGCGGTTAGATATTCGCATGCACCTCGTATTTACTTGTGCACCGCACGAGGACGACACTTGTCTGGAGGAGTTTGCATACAAAGGGTCGACGCGCAGCCCTGCCGAGGGAGAGCGCCGGCGGCGCAGAGGAGGAAAGAACAAACGAGAGAGGGGGAGTGACGTGTCCTGTATGATTGGTCGCGTCGCGAACCGACTCCGGAGGAGCCGCAGCCGCGTGGACATTCGCGAGGAGCACGGCCGCCACCAAATACCATTAGGCTTTTGTTTGTCGTTGCGCCGAGCCGACTGTTATCCGGTGCCGCTTCTAATGGACATCTTGAGCAACTGACGCCGCGCCGCACCGCGCCGTGCTGCGTCGCGTGGCGGCTGGGAGGCCTCGAGAGGCCGGCGACACGGTGCCCCTTCTTACCCCCCTCCACCCCCTTCCTTCCGCCCCCGCTGCCGGCCGGCGCTCGTTCTGCTCTCAGCCGATCGAGATGTCCCGGCTCCGGCTTTAAGAACGACTTCAATCGAGTCGAAGTCCCGTCGTCCAATACTTAACGTTCCGTGGATACTTCACCTACTGCGTACATCAATATTCAAATATTGCTTCTTTCGTCTTTCTCTTTCCATGCTCTCTTCCGTCTCCTCCTACTTTAAATTTAACCTATTGGCTTCATCTTACAATTACCTCCTGCTAGCACAGTCTTTCAGCTGTGTATGCAACAATAGGAAATCTCGAATCAGGAAGAAATCGACGTAATTGGTTTAAACTTCTCACCTAGCCACATTTTATACTCATTTTCTTTGTACCAGACGAAATGATTACGATCACGGCTATGCATCACTACAACTATTATATGCACACTTTCGCTTAGTGTCTATTGCTCCGTGTCTTCCCCCACAGCCGCATCTGCCTCGCCTACAACGCCCCCGCCATCGGCCCGTAATGAAGAGGCAGGCGCTTGACCGACTCGTTTACAGAGAAACTCCGGCGAATCGGCGCGGGGCGCGGAAACGCGTGGCGGCGCGGGCGGCGCGGGCGGGCCGGGCGAAGCGCTCGTCGAGGGCCATCACCGCCAGTTGGACGCCGCGGAGCTGGGCAAATAAACAGTCCGAGGATACGCGCCTCCGATCGTGACAGCGCACTGAATATTAATCGATTGTGGAATGTGGTCGCCTCGTGCGCGCGCATGGTCTTCGGCCTGCGACGCCTCTGTGCCTCCCGCCGCGAGGCAACCGAAGGGCAGCCGTTGCGCACCTGTTCAATCAGTCAGTCCCTCAACCTCTCTCCGGGAGGCAACAGCAAACTGCATATGTAGTCGGCATCTGGCTTTCCTGATTGGCTTACGGGCGCGGAGTGCAAAACCGCGCCAAATTCGCTTATGTTCTCTTATTACGGAACTGTTGTACGTTCGTTTTAAGCGCAATTTGTCACTTTGTAAGCTATCCATATACTTTTCATTATTACTGCTGTTTATGCATAGGGCCTAGATGTTTTGTTCCGTTTTTCTGTAACTCGTATTTTCTTATTCAATTTTATTTCATTTTATTTCTATTTACACACACACACACACACACATATATATATATATATATATATATATATATATATATTTAAAATAATAGGTAAATGAAGGATACATTTCTGTTCATGACTTAATATTTGTAATGGTCCATTAACAAATTTTTCATTTTAGAGGAAGTAAAATGTGGCACAAACAAAGGAGGTAAAGGGGTTGGAAACTCAATGTTTTCTCAGTTTGAGAAAAAATTAAATTAAAATTAATTTAGATTTCAAATTTAATATTTTATTCAAATATCTACTGAACTTTTGTAAAATTTTTATATTATTATAGTATATTATAACATTTTTTAAGGTAATTGTATTTATTTCTAGAGGAACTCATTTTTTACTCTTTTTTATAGCATCAAAATGAATTTGAATACATTTATTGAGGACATTTTTATAATGGTTTTAGTGTTTGAAATATTTAAAATCGGCACATATACTACGTAAGAAATACAACTACACACGATTGGTCCTGTATTTCATACTATTGTAATTGATTAATTACATCCTGAACAAAAAAAAAACCAGCAAAAAAGACAAGCACTCGTAAATATGATACACAATGACTAACTATGAGACTTCTCCTTATCCTGCCGTATGCCTTAGATAACATCATTCTAGTAGCTCAGTTATTTCTGTTGGATTTGCACGACCATCGGCATAATCGTCCTCACAAACGTCTCCATCTAGTTCGAAAAGGGTCTGGTGATATTTTAATAATTCTGCAATGCTCATTCCCATTTTAAAATATTGAAGGAATGCTTAATTTGGGTCCTTTCAAACTGGTAGGAACCGCTGTGTTTCATTGTGGTTATGAATTTTCTTTATTGTTATAATCCTTTTTTTAAAACTTAAAATAGGTTATTTAACTGTTAAAATTAAAATGTTTGGCAGCTCAAAGAGATAAATCATCCCGAAACAGTTATAATGCTCACAACTGAATGTATCAACCTTTTCGGATTTACTACTGATTATCAATAGTCTATTAGACAATAAATCATGATAAATCTTCTAAATTGTACATATTTCAATAACATTTACTTTATTATTATTATTATTATTATTATTATTATTGTTGTTGTTGTTGTTGTTATTGTCTTTTATAGTCTAGCTTTTCACTTACCCCAAGCACCTGCACTATATTAGACAAAATAAAAAATAAAATAATCAGAAAAGAATTAGATGTTCTCCCATTAATAAATAAAGTACAAGAATATACGATGCGATGGTCCCAACATCTACACAGAATGAGTAGTGACGACATCCCAAAACAAATATATCACTACAGACCTTATGGTAAAAGGGATGTCGGCCGTCGAAGATTAAGATGGCATGCTGAACACGGAACAGGAGATACTCCTAATTCGTGAACAGATGATGATGATGATTACTATTATACTGAAACTAAAATATTTTATAACTTCCCAATTTGTTGCATTAAATTAAAACTTACTTTTTTTCTATTATAGCATGTGACAATTCCTTGACTCAGAATATGAAAGAAAAATATATTAATTCAGGCTTATGCTTAATTTTTAACAATAAATTTAGTAGTATTACAGATTATAAATTATGATAATTTTAAAAATAGTTCCAAGTTTTTGATTATACGTTATAAGAAGCCACAATTGTATTATTAAAATGTTAATATGTAGTTATTAATTTTTTAATTAATAGATATGTAAATTTATACCTTTTTTCATTTTTATTGATTCCTACCAAATTTTGGGAATTTATTTAAAATTTAAAATTTCAATGTTACAAGTATTTCACAATTGCTAAAGTAGGATTTTTGAAGAAAGAAATTTGTTTATTTATATTTTATTTGCATCTGTCAATTTTATATGTCTTAAGGAGATTTGTTTGCTAGGCAGAAGAAAGAAAAAATTTTGTAAACTCAATTTTTTTGCACTGGTTTGAAAAACAGCACGAATGCTGTTTGGGGATACATAAATGGTCCGTCAATCTCACTGTTTCACTCTTTGATTATCTCCAAGAGTCTAAGAATTAATACGCCCGATGATTGTAATTTGAAACGCCTGATTGCGTGTCATAAAGAACGGAGAAATTTCTACGAATGCAGTGGGCCTAATCCTGTATGCACACGCGGATTGATTCCAAGAACGCCGTGTGTCTAAACTACCTGATCAAATTTTTGAAAACTTAAAATGAATTCTTCTACGGGACGATGCAAACAATGACAACAATCTCAAATACTCCGATGTTTTAATGAATTGTCTCTTTCGTGGTGCCCTTCAGTTTTAGAACAAACATTATAACTCTAAATTAATTTAATTAGATATAATTAATTCTGTGTGTACTACGAGAACATACACTTTTTTGAAAGTGAAAGGGCAATGTTTACCAACTTTATAATAAAATAAAAATATAAGGTGAATTTCTGTCAACTTGTGAACAAACAAATCGTTTTCCTGAAGGTTTTGATGATCTGACATTCCATTTCATTCGATTCGGGTTAGCTTCGTGTATGGTAACTCTTAATGTCTTCAATTGAACTTATTGCACTTCTTATGACTTTTCTTCTTCATTATTCTTTACTTATTCACAGCTGTAATTCGCTCGAAAAGAAAATAATTTAGTTTCCTAGTTCGCATTTATTCATGTAAAACCAAAATATAACTTCAGGGAGTTACTGCCAAAACACGTTGGATTGTTAGTTCGAAGAGTCTATAATTTGCCCATGCACACAGAAGCCGAGTCCTCGTGCACTGACGCTCGCCGTGGTACTGCAGGGCTCCGTAGAAAGAGAACATAGGACTTTCGCGCGGTTTTGCGCTCAAGGCCCTCTAGCGAAGCAGGGAGGCCCGTAGCCGAATACTTGTGCAGTTTGCTTACATGCGCCAGGGAGGTTCGAGTCCCAACGGTGGCAGCCTAGTCAACACTAACTAGAAGGCTACGTGAATTCTACACGCTGGCCGTTCTGATCGGTAGCTTTCCGTGGTTTCTCTGATCAACAGTGGGCGAATACCTGATCAATATCCTAAAAAACGGGCCACGGACTGCGCACGATCTTTCTTTCCCCTTTCTTGAACTATCCTTACCCCTCACTTACAATCATTTACGTACACTACACTACCATGCATGAGAGAAGTGGTTCGGGAGAAGTGGTTCGTGGTCGGTAGCGAAAACCCCTCAAGGCGCCGTATCTTGCCATCCAGCGGCAGAAGGACACCGCCATCTCCCGCAATAAAAACAATCACTACACTTATTAGCAGTTGACGCGTTCAAAAAACACGAAATAATGAAACAATCTAATATATTTACTTCACCGAGGATTTTTTGGGTTCACTTCAGGGCGGTGTTGGAAGGCGATTAGTTAGCATGAGTGATATGAATTACTCTGTTATCCATATGAGTAACGGCGAGTTGACGTGAAGTTTGTAGTGAGTAACAACACCAATAATTTGTGGCGTGAGCGATGCTCGAAGTGATCAAGTAAATGGCAAAATATATGCAAAGAATCCCACCTTGGCGTTACTGAAGATATCACACATGTGTTCTATATTTAAAACAAGAAGATAATGATAATTACTAATTGTGTCTTATTATTACCATTATTAATTTACCTTCAGGTAAGATTTTGATGTAGAATCTTAGTAATATGTTGAGGTATTTGACTAGACGGTTTGATGTATAGTCTGTTTATTATAGTAAATAAAACGTTCAGTTTCAGATTGTCAGAGCTCTTTGTACCTACGGAAACTTGGAAATTTTGAATACATATTTTACGTATTTTTTTCTTTTGTCCGGATCAAGAGGAACATAACTTATCCGCATAAAACACCGACTAATATGCATTGTATGTCGACCTTCATTCACTTCCAGCAACATCCATTTTTAAACATTCTTCAGTTTCATCTATTTTCATGAGATATATTTTTACTGAATTGTACTAAACATTTCAAATACTTGTCTCGTTAATAAACGTGCATATTAATACGAGAAATTATTGGAAAGATTTTTGAATTATCGAAACTTTTTTTTTTAGAAATTTGTCGCAAAATACTAAGATCTGCAATTCATTGACGCTACGTCAGTGAACGCCAGAAAATAGAGTGGCGATGATTAAGAAAAGTATTTCAGCGAAGATTGGTAGTGAAGCGGCACTAATGATGAGGTCGTAACACCGTGGGGTCGGGCTGTCGTTTATCGCCATATGGGTCGGTGGCCAGATGCCCATGGAATGAGGAAATCATCTCACGCTGTGAACAGTCCGCGCGGGCCGCTCCGACACCTGCAGCGTCACGTTTCCTCTGCCTCTTCCTCTTCGCGTTCACGCACATGGATCTACGAGAATACGCCCCTTTCTGGACCGTCTTGGTTGCAGGCATCGAATCCATTGCTGAACAACAATTTGCTTTTACATACGCCATATTGAATAGAACAAAGACATTTCGGTTGTATGAATCTGTTCTCTGACGTAAATGCTATGGGTTCGAGAAAATACCAGGAAATGTCGAAGAGGTAGTCCAAAGGTCAAGTGTCGTTGGAACATAGAGCAAACAAGTGGTCTCCGAAGTATTGGAGTAATGTGTCTTTAATGTTTGATTGCGTCAGGAGCCCTCCCAGCAATTACACAGGAATTCAATTAATTCATTTCTGTTGAATAATCATAGTTTGGCCTGACCTCTGGGGTGAAATAAAACTTGAAAATGCCAGAAGCAGATGGACCAAATTATTTTCAAAATCGTCTTCACAGTTCCACTTTGTACGAATTGAAGTAGGTTAACAAGATGGTGTTTACTTGCTTACACACGATCAAGTGTCTGCTGGCAACTGCTGGAGTGGGAATTTCTTGATATCTCGCGCAGGACGAATCTGCTTGAAAAACAAGGCTGTCCCATCTGGAATGCCAACATCAAGACAATTACTACGGAATCGCTCTTTTTGCACTGAGCAAGTAAATCTTCAAATTAGATGAAGATGCTTTCTTAGTTTCTCGGTACCAACAACATAATACGCAAGACGACGATTCCAGAAACTTTATCTTTGTTGTCGACCGGTCCTCGGCTGCGGTTAGTCTTCAGATTTGCAAAAGAAAAATCTGTGTAATTTTAATAAGCTTTACAAGGATTGTGAATGGTTCGACCAATGCACAATAAAATTTTTAGAATGCGAACAGTGTAGACGTCAGAAGTTCACTTTTTAATTATATTTAACTCGTATTATACTTGCCCTACTCATATCGAAACGAATATTTGGATTCAGTCGGGGAACATTGATTTGGAGCGAGTAAAAAAAAACACAAATAAACACGAAAATGATAAAAGACTTGTTTTCTTCTTATTTGTCATGAAAACAGTAATAATAATAATAATAATAATAATAATAATAATAATAATAAATCTCATAAACGGCTTTATTAGGAATTATTATTTTACTATTCAGACCGCATTCCTCACATCACATCGACTACTACCCTTTACCAACAGTTTACCCCAGACTTAGGTACCACAAGCATAAAATTATTGAAGGGCTGAAGAATCAGTACATAAGGTACAGACTAACAGGGAGTCCCCTCCAATGTACCCTAAATATCCAAATAAAAAAAGATTGTCTGGGAGTGCCCCCCCCCTCGACACCCGTCCGTCACTGACCGCCCACGGCCCCATGCGTTACAATTACACAAGTAAAGGAATTCGTGCGACATCCCTGGTCTCCATTCGCGAGGTTCCCCTCACCATCCAGACCCATTGTTCGAATTCCTCAGAACAGGCCGGTTCCACGTCGATCGCCTGGAACAAACGGGGTAGGCGGCGCGGCGCAAAACGCGAAAATCACTTCCTGCATGCGCGCAACGAACTTCGCGCGGACGCCATGGGCGCGGCGCTGAGCGCGTGTCACGGCGGGCGATTTGTCTTCATCTGCGCCGCTCGTGCGCTCTGGACCCGCGCGGCGAGCGGGCGGGCGGGGCCACGGCAAGCGGCGCGAATGGTGGGCGGAGGCCACGGAGACGGCAGTTGGAGGAAGGGGTACCAAGCGAAGGAGATGGGGATGGTGGAGGAAAATGATGGAGTGATGGTGACGGCGTGGGTAGACGTGAAAAAGGTTTACGGGCGACAAATTGATAGCACTGATATTATGATTCTAGATGGCAGTTTAGCAGTGATTTCATGTGTTGTTTTTGTGGTGATGGTGGTGGTGATGATGGTGTAGTTGAAGGTGATGTTGATGATAGTGGTGATGCTTTAGGTGGCGATGGTGTCAATTGTCAGGATGTTGAATGTGATGATGGTGGTGATTCTGTGATTGTATTAATTATAGTAACAGATTGGGTATTTTCGATTGAAATTTCTACAAGAAAAGATACAATATAGTAGCATGATGTGAATACCAAAGCCAAAAATATCAACAAAAATAAGAAGATAGTAATTGCGAGACAGAAAGAGTCCGGTATTGCGGAATCGAGTGCCCGCAGAAGCAGCAACGGCAACGACCAGCACGCGTCGGCCACTGTGGTGACGGCAGGCAGAACGAGCGGCAACCAAGTCGAAGAGAACGAAGACGCCTCGCGGCCTCGACGATGCCACCTTCCTCCAGATTGAGCAATGATCTCAGCAGCGACGGCGGCGGCCGGCTCACATTCTCATGCCTTTGACATCAATTGACCCAGATTTACGGAGGGCGGCGCAGATATTCCGGGATTAACGCGGCTGCCGGCGGCGGCGACAGCGGCCGCGTGCGCGCGCGCGCGTGAGTCACCGCCGGCATTCCGCGCTCATTGTCGCCCGCGCACGAGCCGCCGCGCAGCCGCGATGGGCCGAGCGGTCGCACGCGCGGACAAAAGTTCAGTTTAGTTTAGGTAATGCCTTATTTTAGGTGACGAGCCTCGGACCATCAGCTCCCTCTTCCGACAGACAACGCTAATTCCACTTCACCCCACGACGAAACACGCGAAGTGAATTTAGCTCTGAGGCATCTTTTAGGCTTGAGGGTCATGTAGTAAATCTATAACATTTACTTTCCCTCCGAAAGAAGGCGTACGAATTTAGAATCCACGGCTTGGAGGGTATTTGAAACCGCAAACTTGGGTACAACAGACTGATACTCGCCACCGCACCCCACAAGAGGTACGAGCTAGCTTTACGCATGTAGGGAAGCGAAATTGCCAACAAAACAGCAATGTTTCCAAACATCGAGGTTGATATTACATCGTCCCAGAAACAGCGATGTTTTTAAAGATCGATGTCTTTTAAACTGCTTTTATTATCTGATGTTATTTATTATTATAAACTGATGTTATTTCTTAGAATATTCTTTCCGCAACATCTTCAATTATGAATAGAAAATAATAATGTGAATGATACTACGTGCAGGCGCGCAGGCTAGCTTTCTACGTCAGTAAATAACTCGAAGACGTCTATTTTTATCCGGAATTAGAAATCACAGTCTTTGCTTTTACACCTTGTGATTACGCTCTCAGAATTCAGACTTCCCAGGGTTGACTTAATGTCAGTAATGGTTGGGTTTTGTGAATACGAGTTCTGTCTGAAAAAAGTATCGTAGGGCATAATATTGCGAAAAATTTGCAAACAAAATTACTAAAACTAAAACAAACGTGTGATTTAATGAGAAAAGAACCAAAGTAATTGCATTAATGTTTGAATTACGGTTTATGTTAGACTCTGAAAACATTGATGTCAATTTAATCGAAGATAAATATATATACTAATTCAATCGTACGGGTGCACAAGGCTATTGAAAAAGCAAATTTTTATTTTATATTTTCAATATATCATTGGTTAAACCTATGCTTTATCCATTAAAAAGACGTCCTTATTTTCTTAAGTGTCTGTAACCCATTCTAGAAACTACTCCCTTTTACGTAATACCAATCACGCTAAATGTAAGTCTCTTGTGTATTCCCATCTCTCTGAACAAGAATGGCGTTGCGATGATGTTTGTCCCCGCATTAGGGGCGACAAACACCGTGCGCCGGTCGCGGGCGAAGTCGAGAGGCGCGGGGCGAGGCAGGGCGAGGCGAGGCGAGGCGGGGC
>BOPP01000008.1:1160103-1170651 GCA_017312745.1 Gryllus bimaculatus | reverse complement strand
GTCTCTCAATGACAGCCATCTCGATCAGGAGTTTTAATTCGTTTCCTTTCATCCACAGAACAGAAGCTGTGTTGGTCTCAAATTTGCTTCTGGGCAATAATTGTAGATTTTCTCACCCTCCAAATGGCACAAAAGGTTTTTCTGTTTAGACGCCAATAAATAAACACATAATGTCATCAATTAAACTAGGAAATGGCAGATCCCCAACACCGTTCTTCCTTCGAAGTGCTTTTATTACAGACCATCTTCTTTCCATTCTTGTAGCTCAAAGCTGGATTCACATGTCTTCAGATTCTTCGCCGACTTCTCTTTCCTTCCACTGTTTCCTCAACTGCTGTCCAAATATCTAATGGTTGCATTATTTTTAAAATCTCTTCGCACTTTTATGTTCAAATGTGAAATTCAAATGTCATCTTTAAAACTCTTCTAAAAGAGAAATATTTCTAAAGTACAGCATTTTTCTAAATAATCTCTATCCAATATTTTTAACGATTTTCTTTCTCAGTTCAGCATCTTTTTTATCATACTAGAAGCTGCTAATAATAGTATTATACAATTGTATTATTTAATCATTTCTTTTATCTACAGCTCTCGAAGAATTTGGCATTTTAATCTTGTTTCGAAATCTCAAGCATCTTGAGGCCACAGATTTTACCAATTTGTTTCGTATGACCAATTTCTTCTTGTTCTTGTTCTTCTTCTTCGACAAGGATTAATATTCTGCAAGTTTTTTAGTACTGATTCTTTCATCTCCTCTGCCGCCGTCCTCTGTTTCATTTTCCGGTAGCTCTGTATGTACGAATATAAAACTGCTATTACATATTCTTTTCATAAATAAGAAGTTTTTTGTCAGGTGGGCCTTTATTTCCTGTAACATGCTTTCAACGCCTAGTTTGCGTCTTACTTCATCGTGCGGGATTCGGTCAGTCTTTGAATAACCTAAGATTGGCAACAAGAACCTTCCTCATTGAGGCCGTTTGGATTCTTTGTTTTCGTTCAGCTGTCATAGTCCGCCAAGTACTCTGCTCCATACAGGAAATGTGAGGATTGTCATACGTTTATAAAATTAAACGATATAATAATTCATGTATTGTAGAACTTATTGAACACTACTTTTGCCCTTTAAAATTCTTTGAATAGGGCAATATACATTAATACTTACTAATTTTAAAATTATATCTTCAAAGTATCGAAACTTAAAATACACCTTCAGAATTTGCATTAATTTTAATGCGGATGAATGCACGGCTGTACATGAATTTTAATGATGTATATTAAAAAGATATTAATGTATTTGTACATTAAACATAATGTACATTGTACATTAAAACCAGATTAATGTGCTTGTACATTAAATTTAATGTTTAAATAAAAGTACACGCAGATTTGATAGATAATTATGGAACATAGTTACTGTTTAAAAACTTAGAAATATTTTATTTCACTATTGTAACTAAGGTATAATAAATTTTTATTTGAGCTTTATATTTTATTCTTTAAAATATCTGTAAAATATTTATTCTGTTTATATGGTATTTTTCCACGAAACCATTTAGTTTAATATTGTATTTCAACATTCACTATTATCAGTTGTGCAGCGTTTTTGCATCATTTTCCTGACGCGGGGTCTCGCCAGTATTTTATTTCGGGGGCAGCTTAGGAAATTCTGAACCCTTCCGGTCTCTTGCAGGCAAGACATTGGGTGACGGGTTTCGCAGACAGCCTATTTCAAGTACACAAGTGTTGGGGATTCATTGGTATTTTGAAGCTTTTGCAGTCGTGTTCTTACGAGTTAGAGTAATAGTAAACATTTCAACTTGTGCAAAATCAAAGAAACGTCTCAAATTCTGATATAACAGCGTATGAAACTTATGAATGTTATTCTTCACTTTCTGTTCTTATTACAGCATTTTCTAGAGGGGTTGACAGTTAACATCAATAGAAACTGAAGCAATTCAGATGTATTCGATTTTTTACTGTAAAGTCTGATTAATATTAATTAGTATTTTATTTAATATTATTTTCATTATTAACATTATTTAATATTATTTTCAGGAATGTGCTGCAGGTTGCAAGTGACTGTCTGAATATAAGAATGGACCAAACGAATTAAGACAATGAACTGAAGTTCAGGAAATGGATGTGACATAGTAAGTCCAAAGTAAATAACTGTAAACCTGAAATAAAAAGTTCTACTATTTTGAAAGACGTTATTGAAGGTATGATAATTGCCAGCTATTACGTTTTTGGATATACCTACTCAGCAAAATTAGAAACAACCCTCGGATTCATACGATGATATGTTGGAGTTGTATTATCATTAAGCACTAAATTAAAAGTAATGTTTCATTAAATAACGTATTACTATCGATAGAACTTATGAGATAACATTGTTTCATTACATCCTTCAAAAATTGTAATAAATAGGCAATTGGTCTCAGTTTTAAGTAACCGTAAAATTGCATTAAAGAGAACAGTGTCATGTAAAATGGGTATAGTTAAATAGAGAATGGATTGTATCCCTTCGAACCAAATAGTTTTTTTTTATTTAGAAATTTCTAGAAGGGAGAAAGAAGAAAGGTAACATTATATAATTATAATATTACCATCTAGTAATAATATTACTAATAGAATGTTTCCTATTAAATCGATTTTCTGTCTCACTTGGTTCTTTTATTGTGTATGTATCTTTCTCTTTTTGTATTCAGTTATACCAATTAGAAGCAAATCCATTGCCTTCTTTAATTATTTTTATTGTTATTTGTGTAACTGTGTAAAACGGTAATGCAGAATAAATATAATTTATTAATAATAAAATTATTTCTCACAGGGAAATTATGAAAATAAATCCAACAGAACGAGATAAAAGACCTCAAAAAAAGGTGAAAAAAAATGATTCTGAAGTTTTCAAATTGGCGAAAAAGAGGGACAAAATGTGTTCATAGTGTAATAAGTTGTGAAGTTTTCATTTCTTAAGTTATGATGGATTTGTACTTTTGAAGAAAATAAATTTTTGCGCATTAATAAAAGTAAAATATTTATTCATGCTTCCAAATTCAATAAATAAATATAAATAAATTGTTGATAAAATTAATTTCATAATATTTGGTATAGAAGTTCATGATTATTTATGCACCAAGGGCGTAATAAGAGTTCCATTGATACTAGCAACAAAATGTCATGTCGTGTTATGAGTATAAGAATTTGCTCTTGGAGGAAATCAGGGAAAGACGTAGAGAAGTAGAAACCACAGATATTTCTGCGTTACTTTTAATGTAAAAGTATATGAAAGTAATTATAATGAACGCACATTAAATTTAATATACACGTACAGTAAATTTAATGTACACATACTTTAAATTTAATGTACACATATAGTAACTTTAATGTGCGTAAGCGATAATTACTTTCATGTACTTTTACATTAAAAGTAATGCAGAATCTTCTGACAGTGTACCCAAGGCTATTTAAAATTATTAATTTGCCGGCCTGGTTGGTCATTTTTAAACTTTTTCCTCTGTTCAGATCATTTTACCAAAAATGCTAGTATTTTGGGTTCATCTACAGAGATTTAAATGTTGTACATTTTTTATGTTTTTATCTTTCACTTCGTAAATCCTCCTCCGTTCCTTCCTTTACAACAAAAAGGAAAAAAGGTGATATATTGTGTTTCAATTTATTACTTGTTAATCTCTCTCCGTGCGTGTTCTTTTTGGCGCCATTTCGGCCCAGTGAGCGGCGGCGGTGCTGCGGATGTCGCGTCTTGTCAGCGCAGCTCGCTTCCGGTTCGCAGGCGCTGATAGAGGCGCGGCCTGTGTGCTCCCCTCCGGTGGATACACTTCGCGCCGCCTGCGAGATGCCTTGAAAGAAACACTCTTGGAGGAAATCAGGGAAATACGTATGTTGGGTTTGGTGTTACACTGTGTGTAATTGTTTAATATATAACAACGCTGAAGGATCAGTTGCTTTTTTAAATAATGTTGACTTACGTTTTGCATATACAGTATTTCATATTCAAATGTGTTTCAAAATTTGTTCAAAAACCTTTTGACATAAGCTGAGGGTGGCTGAGTGAGACCTAGAAAAATACATGCTCGGATACTGCTTGAATATGAGCTAACAAGTTTCACGAAGTGAATTCGATGCAACGTTATCGTGATTACTACACATAGAGTGCCCGAAAGATGAAGAGTCAATTGTGCAGCATGGAATACCCCCTCCCCAATTTTTGATATTTTCTTTATCAGCGCACGTTGGGGTTGAGAGTTCAGCAGTGGTGATATTGTGTCCAGGTCTACGTGTATGTTTCTATGGGTGTAAGAAATATATGCCAATAAAGAATAATTATAATTAAATTACATGATTTGTAATGATATTGGCATTTGACATGAGTGTAAACATTAATTTGAAGAATTGGATCTATAATAGCTATAACATTACGACTAAAATTGAGAATCTGCTTTATTATTGTCTTTTCCATTAACATCATCGTTGTGTTGAATTGGATCAAAACAGAATATCATGTTCTTAATTAGCAACTGAGCGCACGTACAGAAGCCTTCGCGTCATCTGCAGCTGCGCGAGGAGAGCACGGTGTAGCTACGTGTTGCGGAGAGCCCCCCCCCCTGGGTGCTCAGCGCCGCGCTGGACCGGCCCCGCCCGCCCCGCCCCGCGCCCGTATCCGGCGTGATTTAGGACGAGTTCTTGCCGCGGCGGCGGAAATAAGATGCTCAATACGTCCGGAGATGACAAGATTATCGAGAGCGGGTGGCTGCGCCCCGCCCCGCGGCCAATGAACGCGCTATTACGGCGCCTCGGCCGAGAAGGATCTCGCCGCCGCGGTAGCTCCTGCCATGATGCCTCGATAAGCCAGGAGCGCCGCGGACGCCGCGCCGTTGAGGCGCCGCGACGCGCGATGACGCCTCCGTGACTGGCGGCTTGTGGCGGGGGCGGGGCGGGGGAAGAGGAAGGGGAAGGCGGGGAGGGAAGGGGTAAGGGGGATGGACGTGGCGTTGGCGTGCTTGCTTCTGTACAGAGGAGATTGGCTTCAGGGAGAAACGATGTTTGGGTCTTGTAGAGTGTAGCTTGTTGTAATGAAACTAACTGGATCATTCGAGTTTCGCACATTCCTATTTCAGTTCTATAAAATTCAAATTCCATTCTTGAATTTCAAACTTTTCCGAGATAATTATTTGTTTTTTCACACATTTAGAAGCTTAGTGCCGTGTCGAACATAATATTTAATATGATAGTGAACATGTATGGCGCTGAACTTTGAGTAGAATTTACAAATTGTAATGCTAATTGTGAATTTGCTAACCATTGTTTTAGTGACATTCGGCGTCGTTCCTGCTCCACTAATATCTCAGTAACTTGGTAGCGCTCTACATCTGGCGCATAATTGCTTCAAACTCACCACTTCCATTTCCGTAAAATGGATTTAACAAGGCAGATGTGGACTGGTTGAGGTATTTCATAGAGCCACAATTTCATTGCTGACAACAAATCCCCAAATGAAATTACCTGTTTCACACTTTAAATCGTGAAACATATTAGAAAATGTATTTGTTGTTTTTGCATGTTATTATATATTTAAAGTTGTTACAGTTTTAATTAAAAACGCTAAGAAGCAATAAAGCATTTCATTGTCAATTCAAGAAAATCCCATTGTTTCCCTATTAGTGTTATGTTTGATATTTTTTTACAATTTCTAAACGTACTTCGAATACACTCGCTTTTTATCATTCAATCTTTTCATCAACTTTCCAAAACACTTAGACATACATTCATTTATCGAAATACAAGATAATGATCTTAATAACCTAATATCTTTGGAAATGAATAATTAATTACGCTTTTCAATAGAGTCTTAGTGCGTACTAACAAATGCAAATTGTTCCGCCTGGAAGTTATTTTGTTCGTACTCCTTCAAAATCAAGATTTGACCTAACAATAATACTTCAAAGGAACCTGCTTAAATGTGTTTGTTTAACTTTAGTTTTAACGCAACTTTTGCGTTAGAAAAAAAGAGAATCGACTTGTTCGGGCAATTCGTTTCAACACTACAGACATCCCATGCACGTACACGCGCATTATCAACCCGGCAGGAACTTTCAGGCGTAACAAACCACATTTTTCGGGCGAGTGCGCTCATTGCGTCGGGAGTGCGATCTGGTTCATGATTTAATGGCTCGCGATTTGATTTCTCGTTGTGAGCAGACACTCTGGAATCATTGCAGCACACAAACCTATTTGTGGACTGATGTTGGAATTGTCGCAGCAGGGGACGAGTATATTGCACAGTGATTAGGGCGCAGAATACTTTTCTAAAGAGTATGTCTCCGTCAATTCAATGCTTAAAATATTTGTAATAATTTAATAGATACCAAGATTATATATCAGTAATGAGTTTTAGAACATTTACTGTTAGCTTCTGAAATCGTGAAGTAGTTCGAGTAGTAAACGAATCAGTATGGTTATTTACCCTTTCAGGCGGTTGTCAAGAACTGGAGACGGTCGAGGAGGCGGAAGTATGAACAGTTTGAATGACGTGATAGTTGCATCGTGACTTTTCTATCCCAGCAAACAAACCTGAAGAAGAATAGATGATGGGGCAAGGGATTATTCTGAAGTGGAGTATTCTGAAAGTGGAAGAGGATGAGTAGTTCAGCCCAATATGGTGAACATCATGCCACTTACCCAAACCATGGTTTCGTGTGTAAGAGCACTTCGGGAAAAACATTATGGACAATAGTAGTAAGTAACAGCTGAATGGGGTACTTATAACATTTCAGATTCAACCAAAATTGTCACATAATTTAATATAATTTCTGATTACTTTTTGTGTAAGTTATGAGATAATGTGAATGGATAAAAACGATTTTTAAATGTTACTTGACAATTAAACTTTTCTGAACAAGACTACAAGGCAACATAACACTACTTGATATCATTTTTGCATTTTTCAGAGGGAACTCACTCAGCGAAAAATGAAAGTTTAATAATATATGTGTGGTAAGATATTAAATGAACTCCAAAGGAAGTGTTTTCATATCACTTGTAAGTCTGGAAAACATATTACATCAAAACAGACAACAATAAACTAGTACAAACGTTTTCACAAGAGACATACCTAATTATATGATTATAATATGTTCATTTTAGTTTACCCGATTTCTCCAGGATCTTGGACGTTTATCCGCAGTGCATTAAACAAGGAGTATTCTATGCTTGTAGCGTTGGCAGCTAACGCAGCGGTGCCGGGGCTAGGCCAGGGGCGCTCGGAGGGGTCCGCGGCGGCGGCGGCGGCGGGGGGGGGGGGTGAAGTGCGCGGCATGCGGGGAGGGTCCGCCGCGGCGCGCGAGTCTCATTAACACTTAAATTGGGAAATCAAAGTGGGGCGGCGGGTGAGCCAGCGACGTTGCGCGGGGGTCTGGACGCGACGGCTTGGGCGGCCAAGACACTGCTACGCATGCGCCGCGACTTTCTTAGTTCGCGATTTCCCATTTCTATTTCGCCCTGCTTGGGAGGATACACTGCCATAATGTTACAAAACTCTGCAGATGTGTGTGTGTGTGTGTGTGTGTGTGACTAGCAGAGATCTAGTTAACAAAATATATTTGGGCAACATTCTATAAAACCTTTCAATAACTTTAAAAAGTGACAACGATTGGACTTCATATGCACAACCCTTGAGTTTGTTCGGAGTTTACTAATAATTTGAGTAATCTCACAAGCAATGTCGATGAAACAACTTTTTATACTAACACTACTGATCTTCGAAAGAAGAAAATGTGTATTCATTCGACAATATAGTGCTTTTTACGCGTTAAGGAAATCACAGTCATATGCTTCCACATGTGCTATCAGAAAAAACTTGTTACTAGTTTTTAGTGCTGTTAGAACGAACACTATAGTTCTCTGCGCCACTGGTACGTGACATTACTTTCAACTTATGCATTTTGCGGGGGTTATGATCTACTACCATACGTTTTTTGCACTCTACGTACACGAGCAAAGAATGTAAATAATTTCCTATATGCAAAATAATGTCTACGATTATTTATTTAGTGAAAAATATAGATCGATTTCTTATTAATTTATCAAATGATGAAACTAAGTGACTGAACTTTATCAAATTGCGCCAAAAATGGGCAAATCAGAGCTGTAAAGAAACTTTTCACAAAGGCATATCATTAGGAAATTATAGTAGATTGTATTCTCCACTTTCACAAAATATGCTAATTTGTAAAGAAAAATATTTAGCATAAACGTCACATACTGCGTCATCCATTTCGAAGTAATTAGTAATTTGAAATAGGTAGTAAAGTAATACTGTGAAACACTTCAATGGATTATCAATGATGATACTGAATGACAGGTATCAATGGCGATACTTCAATTCTGCGAGCGCCTTCACCCTGGCCGAGACTGGGAAGACCGAGACAGGGAGACGCGGCGCGAATTAAACGCATCACCTTTGCAGCGCGGTCTGCCCCTTCCAAGGAGCTATTGTCTCTCGTCCAGCGACATTCCGGGAGGTACCCGACCACAAAGGAGCGAAAGCGCGGCTTACGTGCGCCGAAAAACGCCCAGCGCCCAGCGCCGCGGCGCGGTGCAGCTCCTCGCTCGCCGCTATTAAGCCATCCGCACTACTACGAGGGCTTCTGCTACGACGCAGGTTGCCAACTCGACGGTCGCAAAGCGGGCGGTCCAGGAACGCGCCTACGTGGATGGCCCTCCCCCTGCGCTTCGACTTCCAGCCTTCCAGGAAACTGATCTTTGTTATATGCCCTCCATTCGTTACTTAATATTCCAACTATCATTTCCTATTTCCCATTTTTCCTCTCGACTTAAATTAAAATGAACGTCAGTTTCTCTGTCAGACTATTACCAGAGGAGGTGTTTTCAGTTACTTCCAAATATAAAGGTTCTCGTAATAATGTGGATGAATGGAAATAAAATGATAGGCGAGTAGTTTTCGAAATAAACGACGTAGCGTGCACGACGGCAAGCAAATTAGTTTTCCAACTCTGGACATTGGGTTTCGAATTTCTGTCTCCTATGAAGTCTGTGATATGCTCAAAGAGAGTTCTTTTAATAAATAGAGGATTCCTCCCAGTTATTCAGATTCCTGTTTTACTTTCCAATGCACCATAGCTCCACAGCAGTCATTGCATCATCATAATCATTTCATCCACAGATTCGAAGTTCACGGCATAAGCGTATGTTCGAATAACTTTAAAAAGCTCGTATTTGACAGTTTATCGCAAAGTGATCGGCACTGCAGTTACTAGAGCTTCATTTTCACCCCCTGAACCAGAATTAAAATCCTCATCGTGGAAAATTTGTCGGGGCACAAAGAAGACTGTAGTGGTAAATCTTCAGACTCTCATTTCCTCGTGTCACTCACTTGGTAAGTATCTCTAGGTACGTGAATTATTTGCACCTATTACATCTACTATTATACATGATCCTTCTGATACACTGTGGATGCAATACAAGCATAAGCATTTGCGTCATTCCACGTTATCCTGAAGGTGTAGTTACTCTCACTACTTTATAATTTGTTTTGCCATACAAATCTGGGAACCGGGACTTAAAACCCTAATAAGGAATTTATGGCGAAAATATTTTTTAAAGAAATTCTTTAAGGTTTCCTCTCATGCCATTTTCCCGTAGTGACTATAGTGATTTTCCTTTTAGCATTCCTAGAACAAATTACATTTTCGAATCAATGTGACTGCCAGTTACTATGTAACTAACAGTCTGTACAAAGACAGTATCGTCCGTCAATTGCAACAGCTAGAACTTTGCCAATTGTAAGTAGCAAAACATTAATGATGCATATTCGTCATACGATATGTCAAAGAAATACACTACCAAAAAGTTTTATTTAGCACCTTTTCTAGAATGATTTTACTGAAATGTGAAAGTATATCGATGATCCCATATTACTTTGATGGATTTACACAATGTGCCTTCTTTTTAATGGGGTAACAAACGCAAACATTTATTTCGCTCAAGAGAATAACAGAGTCGTTTTGTGAAGTAATACATTGATATTACTCCGTACTACTGCTATTATTACTTATCCATCATTGCATACTATTCTTAGAAATACATGATCACCACCAAACAAATACTATTTTCAAGTATTCGGGAAAAACTAATGACGTTGAAACCCTAAATAACTCCCCAACCCATTCTTCATACACCCACCACGTTGCCGAATAAGACCCGTCACTCACAGCAAGAAATTGCACCGGCCCACGTCAGCCAATCACGCAGAGCACGAAAACCCGCCCAATCGCAGCTCGACGGCGCATACCGGACAGTTATGGCGCCGCGACAATTGGCGAGCCCCGCTACGCGCGGGCCGCGTCTGGCAGCGGCCGGGTCTGGGCCGGCCGCCATTTCTTCGTCTTCGGACGGGCGAACGCGCGCGCCGCGACACCGCGCGCTGGCTGGCGGACGCGTCGGAACGACGTCGGCCTCCGACCTATAAGACGACCACCTCCGCCGCCGCCGCAGCCGCCGCCGCCGCCG
>BOPP01000008.1:1124530-1160089 GCA_017312745.1 Gryllus bimaculatus | reverse complement strand
CTTCTTCCGCCGCCGCGTCGGCTCGGTCGAGGCCCGTTCACCGCGCACCGGCGATGTTCTCCCCGGATCGCTCCACAAAAGAAACGCGCCGAAATAAAACAATAGTTTGGGAATCTGCGAAGACGGGAACTGCAACGATCCCGGCGCAAGCTTCCAAGAAGCCCTTTGGCTTTTTCGCAGAAAATCGCCTCCATTCAGGTTGCTGCGTTCATTCTTATACCTTCGGCGACATTTGCCCGAGGAATTGCAGAACATGGACGGAGGAATGGGAGCCGCTGCCGGGCCTTCTTCAAACAGATTCCTTTTCCTTCCTTTCCCACCCATTGAGGTGGCGCGCTTCCATTCACTTGTTCCTCTGTCTCGGTGCCTTGGAAAGCGGGCAAAGAAAACGCTATTGACATCGACTATGAAAAGGTTGATTCCTAGAAAATCTATTTTAGATGTTGAAAAAGTTCGCCAAAACCTACAACCAGTTTAAAATTTCTTTGAATTAAATGACACTTCAACAAAACACAATACATTTAATTGACTGAACACTATGGGACTGGTTGTGACACATGAAGATGAAATTCATTTTCGTCGCAGTATACTTGTCTATTTTGTGCGGCAGCGTGCGCCATCTCTTAGTATCTTTCCCCCGCCGCAAGTCTGTAAGGGAACACCCCCTCCATTTTGGCTTCTCCAAAATAACGTTGCAAAAAATTTTAGAGGAGACGGGGATCCGTTGCACCGCAAGCACATGTGGCTGATTTGCTTCTGCCTAAAGAAACAGCGGAGACTCTCTGGTTTTCCCGAGCAAGGTCCGGGGGACTGAGAGCCTTGCCCTACACTTAGCTCATACTTCTCGATCGTACACGCTCAAAATCTCGTTTTCTATAATTGGTTTAACTTTCACTCCCTCACCCAAATTTTTTCGAACAGAAGGAAGTTCCGTTTGTTTTGCTCAAGCAACACCGAATTCGTACATTTTTTAGACGTAAGAAGTAAGATTTATCGTACTCTTTATAATATCTACATTTTACTCGCCCTCATCATCAATCTTATCGTGTTCCATCACTGCATCCCTTCCCCCCCATTATTATCCCTATTCTTTCGCCTTGTCATTTTCCCACTTTACCAGACTTCGTGGTTTTTGTGTATATATCTTCTGTCCATCACTACAATCACCCATCCTCCCCAACGCCCTCGCCACGCACCTCCTCACCGCGCCTCCGAGAGCAATGTCGACTCCTCCGCCTTCGGAGGGCCCGCTCCGCTCCGCGCCGCCCCGGCGCGGCGACGCTTCGGCCTCCCACGCGGACGCCCCGACGCCGCCGGCGCGCAGAAGCGCCCGCACCGACTCGAAACTTTTTCGGCCGGGCCGTCATCTTCGGCTGAGGACAGTTTCTGTCCGCCGGATATTAACCGCGCGGCCTGCGTGGATCATTCCGAGAAACAGAACGCGCCCGCCCGCGCGTTTTACAGTCCGCAAAGGCGCGCGGCCGCGGCGCTTCTTCTCTGCTGCGCGGTGCGCTCTTCATTTTTGTTTGGCATTGTGTTCCCCTCCTCTTCCCTCCCCCGCTCGCTCGCCGACCCCGCCTCCTCCGTTTTTACGGCGACATAGCTCCGGGGCTGGAAACAATAGGCTTGAGCCTCGCAGCAGATATTCGCCTAACTGGACATTCCTGCGTGCCCATATTTTGTGAACTACTTGTTACACACCTGCGAATTTCGGCGCCGGACCCGAGGTCGCCGGTTTTAGCCGGGCGGTCTCACCGGCGGCGGGGCGGAAAAAGCGCGAGTCGCGGGAGCCCTCGAACGGAGCTTTGACGAGTTTATGAGCTGCCTGTACTAGCATTTGCAAAGAAATTCGACACAGTTTTTTGGCGGGGCAGGCGGGCGCGCGGGCAGATGACTTATAAAAGGCGGCACACGTGAGGGAATGAGGGCTTCAGAGGGGCCGCCCGCGTCGAAGCCGCGTCCAACTGTTGCTGAGCCGCGGACGCGCGTGGCGGACGCCTTTCCGTGCAAGAAGCGATGGGGGAAGAAGGGTGCGCTGGTTGGGGGGAGGGCGGTGAATTGGAAATGGGGCGATGTTGCTTCCTGCATCGTGTGCGAGCATCTTGCTTGGGACCCGGTGGGCGACAGGAAATTTGCGATTAATACTATACCGTCTGATGTCCGAAGAGGTACAATGCAATAAAATTAATATTTTGCTGTGAATTTTGCTTTGAAAATACAAAGGTTCCAGTAGGAGGAAACGCTCACATTCTTTGCAGATCCATCAATAAATATTACGTAGATCTACAAGAGTTACATCATTTTATGTGTTTTTCACATTAAATATAATACTCAACCTTACAATAAGATTGTTTTAGTCATCGAGTACCATGTGGGGAAACGGGATGATATTAGAAAAACAATAACTTCCAATTACATTCGTTAAACATCTATTATATAGTTCTGACAAAGTATTATTAGCATTTAGAAATCATGGCAAATTTTGCATGCACATATATCTTTAATTGTTTCAGAGACAGGGCTTTCGTCGAAAACTAAAAAAAAGTCAACAGATAACTTTACCTAGAGACTGGCAACACTTTTCCAGGTGTTGCTGTTTCTTCTTTCATTAGCATTCTGTTCTACCTCTGTTCTCTTTACTCCCTTGAGTTCATCTTAGACTGAGCCGAGGCCAAAAGGGTAACAACCACGCTTTAGTTTCTTGTTTATTGCGAAATAAAATGAGCAGAGGGGCGGTGTGAGAAGTGGCGAATGTGCTTCTGACGTCCATAAACACAAGGTTAACTTAGAAAGCGTGGGGGCAGCCAATGCGTTATCCTCAGAACAGTGAACGTGATTTCCATTCTCTTGGAAATGAACTTTTTCTATTTGAGGCACGTTATGCACTGACTGCAACAACTAAAATGTATCCCAAACTAAAGTATTTCCACTATATCTCAAAGGTTTTCCTATTGTTGCTAGTGCAACACGCTTATATTCTAGAAAAATATAATATATCAAATGTTGCAACGTAAATGATGTTTTAGACACTCAAATTTTAAAAATGGCATTATTGTTATAAGAATATTTAATTCACTTTGCATTCAGTGTGTGAAATCGACTGTGTCAGCATACTTATCTTCGAAGTATTATTTTCTCTTGCTTAGTCATTTTGACACTGTATACCTACAATTTAATAAAATTAGTTATAATACAGAAAATGTTGAGTAATGTTGCTATGCTGATATAAGCACATATTTATAGCTTAAGAATAAAAAATTAAAAATAGGCCCAAAAGCGTATTCTGCGCGTTTCCCTTTAGCATGACTAGGCACTAACATATTAAAACTGTCTGTTATTATTTCTATAATTAACTTTGCATATTTGAAATCCATTACATTCATGCCAACACCATTATTCATGTATATCTGTGTCTTGGTAGATAGTTTTTTTCAGATTCATTCAACGGTAGTATTAGTATTGTTTGCTAAATTGAATTGAACCACCTTCATTGAATCCCCTATTTTCCCAGATGCATCCGAAGTAATTTTCCTAATCCAATAATATTTAGTTTTGCACTATTAAACGTATTTTTGAATATCACTCGTGAGAGAAATATTAAGCTTTTCATCTTTGATGAGATACTCTTGTAGTAAAGAAAATTTGTTGAGCATTCTTTGGGCTATATCTACCATTCCGCGTGTTTCAGTACTTATTCGTTCAGATTTTTAACTTGGTTTCAGAATAGTAGGCATTCGTTCCACTTCGGCATTAAATCTTTAAAACTAACTGGTTACCTACATAATTCTTCATGTTGTATATTAAATTATTGGTATGGTCCTGATATAATCTAGAGGAATTCTGCGTTTGAGAAACAAAATCATTGTATTATAATAAATAAAATAATAAAAAAAATAAGGACTACAGAAAATTAAAATTAAGAGAATAGTGTTCGAATACTTGAATTGTGATTCATATTTTCAGTCAATTAACTCAGGCCTCAACAATAGAACATAGTTTTAATACCTAGATGATTTATTCTGCAAATCCACCGTGTATAAAAAAATAAAAAAATAACATCAATAAATTTATTTACGATTTTGAAACAAACAGGAAACTGAACCAAATTAAATACACACTAACGGAAAATAACAAACTTATAATTTTTCACATTGTTCTATTCACAAATTGCAGAAGCGTGTTTGCTTTGTTTCTTGAAATAACGCCCAAGCCTAAAAATTGGTGCAACGCGCACGATGCCCGCGTCGTGCGTTCGCCTCTCCGGCTGAGCCGGCTACTCCTCGCGCCACGGCCGCCCAGTGCTCCACAGCGCCAGGCAGCGACTGTCTCGCTAAGCCGAGGACAGCGTGAGGCGGCACTGGCCTACAGCTATAAAAGATATCTACATGAAATATATAAAAAAAAAGATGTGGGCTTGATCTGTTTTTGTGGAGTGTTTTAAGTTTCGTCTGGACCCTTCAGGAGCGGTTCAAGGCCTGCCGACGGCGTTTTATGGGCACGCTGGTCGTCGTCCCCGCCTCCTCCGCCAACTCTGCCTCGGCCACCTCCACCGCCTCCGCCCTCGTCACCGCCCGTGCTCTTCCTTCGCCGCAAAAACCTCACGTTCGCGCGTTCGAACTTGTGCACTCGGCCGCGCCATCGACTCGAGGTCCCAACAGGCTTGTCCATGCTCCTCCGGATATATTTAATCCTCGACAATCGTCTCGCATGCAAGAAAATGTTTGTTATTCTTTCCCTGTTCTGGCTGGTGTTGGGTGTTCCACTCTTTACATATGTGTTGTTATTAAACCGAAACTGAGGTAACATTTTCTAGAAAGTGTTGAGAGAAAATGTAATTAAGTTTAAGTAAGTTAATTTTAAGTAAATTTAATGTAATTAAGGTTACGTAATTAAGTAAATTTTCCAGTTTGTAATGTCATCAGTTTCAATTTCCCACTGAATATTATTTCGTGTGGTCATGAGCTCTTCTCTTTCCTTATTAAAATTACAAACTTTGATCAATATTCCAAATCACCTCATGATTTAAAAAAACCCTCATCGTCTGTAATAAATAGGTTATTGTTTATTATTATTATTGTTATTATTATTATTATTATTACTACTACTCAACAAAATGTGTATTTTTCCTTTGGTCTTATTGTTTTTATGCTTAGTTTTTTGAACAATGGGATTTTCTTAACAAATTACATTTGAATTTCATCAACGCCCCCTATGATTTATAAAAAATAGAGAACGTGAACAATGTTGTTCTTAATCATTTCTTTTATATCGAAATACCATAAAAATGTTGTCGTCGATGTATATTGCTAACATTATCAAAAGCATTTTATATTTTTATATTTTTGAAGAATAATTGCATTATGATACGTATGATGATAAACACCACTTGTTAACGACAGTATTGTTAAGTCGAGTCCGAAGCATACTTTATGCTTTATTGACCACTTTTTAAACACATTTTCTCTTAATGTTTACTTCATGGGGATTCGGGCATCCAAAATAATTTAAAGCGGCGTTTTTAAGATTCAAATTTAATTTTGGAAAATTGAAGTCAGTAATCTGAAGCACGGTTATTAGAAATCATTTGAGAAAAATTTATAAATTACAAATTCTTGGAACCAGGCTCTGAATTATCAGCAGAGGCAGGCCCAATCATTTCAAATATATCAGAAGACCAAATGTATTATTGCCAACGCATTCATTTTTGGTATCGTATTTTTAAAATTCTTTGGCAAAGCACGTTTTTTAGGAAATGGATATTAACTTTCAACAAGGTCAAATTTCTCAAAAAAAAATCGACTAAAATGTGTACTTTGTAAAATGTAAGTATTGAAATGAAATAGCAGCATTGTTTACACTTTCGTTTCAAGGAAATGAAAAAAATGCTTTTTATTATATTTATTAATTTACGAAATTGTGAAATGGCATTCAATATACGCTGATTTTAGCCAACCGAACAGTATCCAGCAGAATACATTCCATATGAAAAGCTTATTTTAAATCACTGGGAAATTTCGAGAGCATGTTATAACATCATTGATACGATTCCGTCAGCATCAACTCCAGAATACTCGTACTCGTACTGCCTTAAGATGCACAAACGCCACCGCCCTGGAGGCTCCGCCGCGGGCGCCGCCCCGCCTACGCCGTGTTCGGCGAGCAGGGGCCGCGGGCCGGCCTTATCGCCTCTCCGCTCGCCCCCGCCTCATCGCGCGTGATGACGGCCATCTGAATTGCTAAACCGCCGAATAATGTGCCCGGCGCCGGGAAAGTTTATCATTTACAGACGACTGTTGCGTAGATAAGTAAAGATTGTAATCCGGAGCACCCCGGCCGTACCATCAGACAGCTCGACCTTGTAATAGAGGAGTGCGGGAATTAACATAAGCAGCGGGAGCGCCGCCGTGAACGGAAAGGAGGGGACTAAAGAGGCGGAGGTGGGAGGGGGGTAAAAAAAGACGGGTGAGCCCCGCGGGCGACAAAAGAGGCACGATGCGGTGGGTTGGCCCGTGGCTGTTGGTCGTAATTAGCCGGGGGAGGCGGCGGCGGCGGCGGCATTCTTGAGAGGACGCCCTGGAGCAGTCGGTGGCGCCACGGCTCGTGGGGGCGGGCGGGCTGGCGCCGCGCGAATCGGCGCCTACTGTTTGGGGCTCTTGGAGAAGGGATGCGACCGCGTTAACCCTCGATTCCAAATAGCGGTGTTTCATTGCTATCCCCAACGGAATTTTAGAAACGCATCATTACGAACTTTTGTAATATTAAGGTTCTTGCGGACTGAAAACTGGGCTCTTTTTCTAAATTATCTGGGTCGCAAATCGCTTTCTGCCTTCGTTCACACTTCTTGGGTTCCTTCAGAGAAGTCGGAATTTCATACCTTCTTCCTTGAGTGTCAAGTATCAGACAAAACATAGGGGTAGAATTGAAAAAGAAATTTTTGAATTGGACTAGGAACATATCTTATTATATTCTTAGGAAATAATCCTAAGCCGAAACAGAATCTGGGCTATTAGCTTTTTCGCTTCTCATTACACAGGAAGAAATCAATACATTACAACTTAAAAGTTTTGCAGAGGGATATTATCTGCTAGGTATCAATACTAACCGAATATCGCTTCAAAGAACTTAAAAGGCATAGAAATCATCGTTGAGTACAGTCTTCATTCTATCGATGCCCTTATATTAATATTCAGAACGTAATAAACCAGAAAGGCATTGCGCACGCTGCAATTGTGCTCTCAAGTTTCTGCACGATGATTCATAGTGGTTTCTTTCTTTCTCGGCACCATCTTTCTTCTGACTTTTTATGCATCGCTTGGAGTATTCTCACTGAGTAAGAAATAACAGTGGGCTTTGAAATTTTATTTTAATTGTTGGTCAATGCCAATGATTTTCACAGACTTTAAAAATGAACCAAATAGTTGGAATATTACACGATGTTAAATTGTCGTTATGTGAATTCTATTGTAATAAAAAAAGAATTACCAACGTGAAAAATTCTTGTAGCATGTTGACTTTTAGAAAGACCTGTATAATATGAAGGTTAAAAAAATCGATAATATTTTCTCATCACGTCTTTTATGTATTAATGAGAGTGTCAGCGTTCGTAATTACGCCTGTGGTGTTTGATGAACATTCATTTTCTTGTTATAAAGTCAAAACAATTAATTTTTTATGACACGTATGTCATCAAGTCGCTCGTTCTTTTGAGTAACGTCCCGTGGTTGAACTAAGAGAGGCTTGAAATAAAAATTACAAAATAATCTTTCAAAGCCAAATGTTTCCATGTCGAATACTTGTATATCTAAAACTTTTTCGTCGCTATCTTTATTGGGAAATAATTTTTCGTGAATTAATACGAAATACGAACTATCTAGAGCATGAATATACGCAATGGCAATGCCACAATTAGCCCTGTTCGCGAAGTTAGACCAACTGGTGAGCCTTCGGGATGTGTTATGGAATCTATGTTCTACCTAGATTACCTCGCCGACTTCAGGCAACGTTGCCAACGTTTATCCCCGGTGCCTGCTATCTCCTAATGGGCTATCAAATCCTCGCAATATCTCCATCGGCTCGGTCGTTTCTTCGCGCTATCGCTTTGCACCGAGCTCTGAACTCGATTCGGACCACCTAGGTAGTGGCTCGCGGCCCCATAAACATCACAAGATCCTGATACACAGGCGTGAAGTGATCGCAATAAGTAGACTAAGCAAAAGTACTGAGCAGGGTTCGGTTAATATACTATTTACAGGCAGAAAATTGGGGCAAGTAAACAAATTTTTCTTGAGGCGAAAAAGAGGGAAACAACTCTTATTTTTCTAGTCGTTATGTTGACTGAAACCATTTTTGCGAATTAATTTATCGTACCCGATATTTAAAAATTATTGTAGAAGTTGAATTTTAAGATATCACTTCCCACATATTACAAACAAATGGTACAAATTATTACATTGTGCCATTCACGTTTTCAAAGTAAGATTATTATCCTTTCTCTGTTTTTTTTTTACTTTTTTCAGAATATATAACAAATTATTTGTAACCTACACAATAAACACCGGAAGACTAACTTCAGAAATCCTTCAATGGGACCACACTTTCCCGCCTTAACTATCCTATAAAAACATTTGAGTAAAAAGGCTTGTAAATTTCGAGAAGTTACGTATTCTTGCAGATTCCAGAAGCATAAACAACTGTACATCCAAACCGCAAATAGCGAAGGAATTGCCAAGAAAAAACTTGCCTGGTGCTTTTTCACCCCAGTGGTTCGTAAGGGAGCGTGTCGGTCGAAGATCTGATGCCTTTCTGACGCACAGAAGAGGCGCTTCCAGGGCCCTCAGCGGCTGAGGAGATTCGCATCAGAGGGTAGAAAGACATCCACAATTAAACTTTCCCATTGATTACACGCTCATTTACGTAAGCATAAAAATATGTTTGTATATTAAATATTCTGTTCTGCCAGAGACAATTACTTAGATTTTTAAGAGTATACAACCTCGTAATTTCATCAGTAAGATAGTATAGGTATAAGTAAGTAAGTTTTGAACAGGATGAATGTATCACACATTCGCTGTAAAGAATTCGAAGGAAGACCCCATTTAAGATAGCTAGATCATATTGAAATGGATTTGAGACCATTGGGGAGTGAGGGGGTGGAGAAGAAAGGCAAATTAAGAAGTGAATGGGCATTTATCGTTCGAGACGGCAAGGCTAAACTTAAAGAGCCGCAGTGCAACAGAAGAATAAGAATAATATGTTTTTTATCAGTCTTTAGGTTGTGAGTGACATTTTCTGTGAAAATAAAACTTGAATGGATTTAACGAATGGACATTTTCTTCAGTCAACACATTTCTAGTACTTTGAAAATGGTATGATGTCTAGTTTTAAGATACTTAGAAAATGCTAATTACTATTTCGGAGCGGAGCGGGGGTTCATCCAGGAGCTGGAAAAGCCTCTGGTAGGGCATTGCCAACGTGAATAAACGACCTGTTGAGCCAGCCTCAAGGCGTTTGTAAGTCTGCTGCTGAGTGGGGTGGGGGCGTCGGCACGGTGCCCTGCGTCCCCGCTCCCGCCTCCACCTCCGCCGTTACGCTAGTTACCCGCCGCGCCGCAGGTAGCCACCTCACGATCCAACCCGCCAGCCATTATGACCGGGTTTATACATCCCGGGTTTTCTTCAATCGGATACCGTGAAAAAATCTCTCCATTGCGTCGCCAGCCGCAGAGCCGCCGCCGTCTCGGCCCCTGGGGGACTCCTTCCGAACAATGTTCAATTTCTTCGACACGGCTGCACCCTCCGATCACCCACCAAGATCGTTACTTCAGTGCATGGCGTGTTGGCCTTATTTCTTTCCGGGATAACGCGTATAGCTAATGTATTCGCCGAGTGGTCGAGCATTTGACGTATTTCTAAGGCTCACGCGGTTGTATTCGCTATTACTCCTTGCCGCTTCGTTCGCCTCCGTCGTTGAGAAAAGCGTAAAATTATGAGTACAAATGCAGTGACCTCCTGTTCACGTAATGAGTTCCAATTTGTTTGAATTGCATGTTTGATCACTTACTTTTCACATTCTTTGGACCCGCGCTCACAATTTAAAAAACATTATTTGTCTTCAGTTGATTTTCTTAATCATCTCTCTATTCTTTAATATATTTTTAACAATAAATCCAATCGTAACATCACAAAGTTATTTTATTCACATATACATTGCTTACAAAAACCAACAACATTCAATTGTTTTGCATTGAAAATGATTACTAACATGTCCAACCAGTGTATGTATAACATGCATTATCTGTTTTTCTGCATACAGCTCAAATACATGAAACATCAGAGATAAAGAAATACTTTCAACCATGTTCTTCTTTCTCAAAGATCTATTTTCATTGAGGATGTAACAAATTTTAATTCATGGTTAGAAAGGGATGTAAAACTTTAATTCAAGGATACATTACAAGAAAGACGTATCGAACACATTAAAATAAGTTGCTTCGCAACCTAGTTAGATTAGTATGGAACGCACAAACTCAAATGTTCAACAATCGTCGAGCAAGATACAGATATACGCCCAGTCCTCTGCATTCTTTCGAGCACACAACAACCTTTACGATCGCAGAACAGGGCCACGGAGCACGCAGCGCAGAGGGAACCTGGAGGCACCGAAGCATCACCTCCGATCGCAAAAACCGCTGCCGAATATTTAGCATTCGTCCGGCAACCGTCACGGCAATTTGCGACAGGAAAAGAAGACGACATATTTTACGGGGAGAGCCGCCGGGGGAAAATTGATTCCGGAGGGCACAGGCGCAAGAACGACCCCGCGCAAAAAGAGGCTGTGCCGTACCGGCGCGGCGCGGCGCGACGGGCAGGTGGTTGCGGTGCGGCCGCCGTCTCCAGGCGACAATCGCAGAGGCGGGTGGTGGGAATGGCGAGCCATGTGTGCGACAGAGAGATGGTAGGAGGGGTGGTGGTTAGATTTACGAGACAGGTTGCAACGGAAGCGAATGACGGGTTGCAGGTGATAGTACATGAAATAATTTAAGTTAGGTATAAAGATATAGATTTCACGAAATTTTGGCAACGTAGTTTATGGACATTTGCAATTCCAAAGAAAATCGTAATTGTTTTTGTTCGAAATGTTGTTTCGTGTTTTATGGAGGAGGAGGAAGGAGGGGTGACAATGTCAGAATCGGCAGTAATGAAATGACCATGATAAGAAAGTGCTGATAGTGTGTCTTTAGGTACATTGCAACGGGAGTGACTGCCATAATGACTGGGGTACGATTGTTACTTTAGGGATATGTCAGCAGTAAATATTAGATTCATGAATCCTTAACATTATATTTCTGAATAGTCGACCATGGCACATTCGTACACAATAATATAACGACATATTTGCACGTTCTTAGAATATAACGTCTGACTACACTCCGAGGCATTTACACTCTGACTCACTAAGAGTTTTTCTTCAATGAGTATATCTTCATAGTCTTTCTGCTTAACAGAATAGTTCTGTGGAATGGATTGGATTAGTAGCGACGAAATAAAGAAGCACTATTCTGTGAAGTGTAACTATTCCTCAATTGCAAAAAGAGTGTATCAAAATCTGCAAAATTGCTCGTCAATACAATGACGTGAACATTAATCTCCCTAACTTAAATTTAATCATTTTACATAAAAACACATTAGGCTAAGAGACAATAAAATAATTGTGATTTATAAATTTATTAACTCTAGTTAATAATCTTTAATATTGCTTTTTTGAAAAGTTTGATAGCAGATTGATTGGTCAGATTCTGATTAAGATTTAGTTTTATCTTTATTTGTTGAGGAATTGGTAATATAAGTGCAACTTTCCAGGAATGCGAGTAATAATTTAATAATTTAATCTATATCTAGCACTGTATACAGCTGGTAATGACCAAATAGTGAGATAATGTAAATTTTTAATTACAATATTAGTAATTAGATATGGATCCGGAATGTTGTTTTATTTTCTAAGTTTTAAGTAATGCATTTAGTTTCAGGTGGAAAAATTAATTTTAATTTTTTCTACGATGGCATAAAATGGTTTTGTTAACGTATATATGTTTTAACTATTATATGTTTTAGCCTATTTCAATGAATTACATATATTCGTTAAATTTTAAATGTTTTATGCATAGCATCATTAGCAATCCCAGCAATTCTTCTACGATACGTAGCACCGGGGAGGGCGCGGGAGGGCGAAGCAGGCTGAGGCGGGGCGGGTCGCGGCACGACCTGGGCCCCAGTGGCGTCGCGCGACCGTCGCCGAACGCACTTGCGCGCAGTCTTCGGCCGTGGGCCCGCGCCCGGACGACGTACGCGGATCGCGCGTCCCCAGTCCGTCCGCTCCCCCTAGACATTTTAGCTCGGTCCCCTGTCCGCGTTCCCCGTCGCTCACGTCGCCCGCCCCCGCTCGCCAGGGGGCGGGGGCGGCGCCCAGCGGAGGCGCGGCGAAGCAGCGCGGGCCGCTTTTTTGGCGCGCGCCTGCCCCGCTCGCTAGCCCCGGCTCCGCTGGCCCGTCGCCTCTCGCGGGCGTCAACAGAGTGACGTTCAGGGAAAGACGCTGTCGAAGCGCATTTGGCATCAAAGTGTTGACGTTGTTGTTACTTGTAATGATAATGAAAAGGAGTACTGAGTAAAAAGAGAACATGGCCAAGAAAGATTCTCCGCAGCGAGACAAATCAGACGAGGCTAATCATTATTAAAGATTGCATTATTATCTTAGCTACGAGATGACTGGGTACCAAGTGAAAAGAACAACACTTCCAGCATCGGTTTTGATCGTGGTGAATACGTAATTTACGATTTCTTTTTTTAGGAGCTCCATCTCGTGCTTCCAATATAATTCACGTTTTCTAGCAGTCTCATCCGCAAGATACCACTACAGAGAGAATTTTCCCGGCACACTGTACATAGAATATGGCAACGATGAGCGGTTGATCTTGGGACTGGGTCTTAATGAAATGGAATGACGATCTAGAAAAATAAATGGTATGAAGTTTTCAAGAAAGCTGCAGGTATATGAGAACGTTATGATTTTGTGAGTGAGGTGCCCAAACGCGAAACGATGTCCACTTGCGAATGATGAAAGGTAAGATGTTGGTAAATTGACGGAGCCGGGAAAGGCGGAGGCAGGGGGCAGAGCGGGAGAAAAAACGGCGCTGGCTGCGGAGGCCGCGCCGCGCCAGTCAGTGCCCTGAGAGCCTGTGGGACGCGCTTGCGTGCCGCTCCGCACTTTCATACCCGAGTGATCGCTGTAATGGGGTGCGTGAGATGATCGTCTCCGCGACGGCGGAGGCGGCGTTACGCAGCGCCTCCCGCTTTGTTCGCTCCAGTAGCTGTCCCCGCGGCGCACCTGGCCTCGCCGCCTCCGCCTTCTTCTCACTCTCGCGCCTGGTGCCTCTCGCGTTCGAAATACCCACCGGCTGAAATGGCGCAACTGTTGCAGGATGTGCTTCCGGGAGGCCCTAGGGTTCCAGTCCCCAAGGGGACACTGCCTAGAGAGCTGGGCGAGTTCAGCCGCGGCGTGGGGGAGATCACTAGCAGCCGGTAGTTTCCCTGGTTTCTCCCATAAACCGGGCGAACCCCGTCCACTCCCCATCGTTCTGTTCCCTCCCCGTATACAATGCCACACTTCATGGGCCCTTGGAGCTTATCTCAGCTGCGGCGGCGCTAGGCTGAGGAAGAAAATTGCAAGTTGATGTAGGTCAACGCGAATTCTCGAGTTGTAGTGAGGGAGGAACACCGCCACCCGGCGGCACACAACCAATCCTGTGTTGCTGTTACTCACACCCCTACATCACGTTTGTGTCTAATTTCGTCCTGTCATCTTCGCGTCCCAACTACCCAGTGCTGTAGCACATCGCCTTTCTAAAACTTCTGCGTCGGTACGTGTCACTCCCAAATGGACGACAGCTGCCACAGCTCGACACTAATAATCCCACCTCCAAAAACTCTCTGTCTGTCTGGCACGCTGTCACCTGCATCTCCAACACTTGCGCCGCCACGGTCTCGGATACATCTGTAGCGCGGCATCTACATGTTGTTCCCTTTCCTGCTGGATCCCGTCTTCCACCAATGGTACCTTCATTCTGCGCGCCAAAATATCTTCAAATCATCACCAGATAAGCCACACGAGCGACGTGCGCCAGCCACCGTTCATCCCATCTTTCGCTTCCCATCGCCATCGCCAACCGTACTCTCCCAACACACCTTCACCTCTGCCACTATTTCTCCTCGAACACCTGCCATCACCGCCCCAGCGCTCATAGAAAAGGGAACGAGTGCGATGATAGGTTCACTTTCAATCTGGGCGGGCGCATACAGTCGCGTCGCGTCGCGTCGCGGCGAGGCACGGATGCTCCCCCATCTGGCCGGTCATCAGTCACTGTCGCGGGACGGGCACAGGAGCGGGCGCGCACGCGAGGGGCTCTTAATCTGCGGCGCGCTCGCGATAATCGCATGGTAATCGCGAGATCGCCGCGCCGGGAATCCCGCAGCCGTTGCGACATTCGCGGACGCGCGGTGGCGATGGGCGGGCGACGCGACGCGACGCGACGCGACCCCACACGCACTCAAATGACGCGATCCAAGCGCGCGCAGCGTTGCTTATTGGAATCCCAATAATCTTCGCGAGCGGTGAAAAAAGATGAAATGGGTCAAAGTTGTGTGACTGGTTTTCATCATTTGTTCCTTCCGGAAGGGCTACATTTTAATATTACTAATGTTAAGGATCAATATTTCCATGAGATGCGATGTCCAAATAGCACAAGAAGCTGGATTTTCCGATTGCACACAACACGATGCATGGGGTTTCACCCTAGTTTGGTTTATCTATTCTTGTGAAAATCGATAAGGAATTCACTATTCGATTAACAGATTTTTGCTATGTGGTACTAAAAAAATGATTGCAATTGAATTGTGCATAATTTTAATACTTACTAATATTTTTCATCTCATAAAGCATGTATTATCTAATAATTGCGTATTTTGAAGAAACAAGATTTAGAATGTTTGTGTGCGTGCAAATTTCATGTGTGTATGTATTTCTTGTATGTCCGTGTTTGGTATGTTCGTTACATTGAAGTGTGTAGGTTTCTCGACGGTGTATGTTTCATGTGTGCAACATGCAAGGGTGTGTGTGTGTGTTTCATGTGTATGCAGTATCATGACGCTGAACATTTCTCACTATCTAAAAAAAATGTAGGCATTTCAACCCGACTGGTTCTACCGTGAGTGCGTTTATGCGTCTGTTTTTTGTTCCGTTTCCTTTTTTATCTACGCGCGCGTTTTAGCTCAGTTCGGAGCAGCGACGGTGCCTCGACCCAGCACAAGCGGGCCAGCAGTGCTCTGACACGATGTCGTCGATCGGCGCCACAAAACAGGAAACGCGCGTTAATTGAAGAATGACAGACTTTGATGGATGCGTCAAATGGTAGCATGTGACTTCTTCTGGCTTTTAGGCACCTTAAACGACTAACGCTTCAGTCGACGGGAATTGATATTTAATGATTCCAAGCAATGCTAAATTATTCACAGAACCACGTCGGTCGTTTTAAGTGGGAAATTATAATTCTTCGTGACATTATGTGAAACGACAAAGGTACGTACAGAATATTTCAATGTCTGTCATAGTCAATTTAATACTCTACGTGTTTAAAAAATACTGAAACTCGTGCATTTGTTCAGTTTTGTTCGAATTGTATCAACGTATATTTTAAAATGAGGAATTAATTGACGGTACAAATAAGACGTCAATACATATTGGTCACGAGAGATGTGCGAATATAAATATTAAAGAGCAAAATATTTAAATATGACGAAGCGTTTGGAATACCCATTATTTTACCTAGTTGCCCATCTTTCTAGATTATGACGACACCTGGGCATTTCTCCTCTTTATTGCTGGTTGTTGGCGTCAACTGCGCTGACGGGAGGCGGCAGTGCCCAGCGCTGTCGCTCTCCACCCGTCCTCTCCCCTCGCCCTCCCTCCCGCTCGCTCGCACAGCGCGCGTCGCCCGCCCGCAGCCGCTGAGTTATAGCGTGGCAGCTTCTCATACAGGATATCCGGTTGTGCCCCCTCCCCCACCACCACCGCCACTGTCGTCAACATATTATGAGCTGAGGTAACCTGCTCGGCCAGCTTCGTCGGATTTACACGGGGACATAACAATGCTTATTGCTGCTCTTAGCAGCGCGCGGGGGCCTGGGCGGGTGCGGGCGGCAGGGGAGGGCGGAGCAGCGGGGGCGCCGGCCCCTCCGCCGCCGGAAGCGGAACGCGTTATCTCGTATCGGCGGGAATACGGTGAAATACGCGAAGCTCCGGGTCGCTGTTTTGACGCGCGCGGCTCGGGCTGGCGCCAGGCGGCGGCGGCGGCGGCGGCGGCGGCGGCGGCGGCGGCGGCGCGGGGAGCGCGCGCACCATGCGTAGGTATCTGCGGAGCAGGGAGCGGCGCGCAAGTGGCAAACGCACAATTGAGGGATTGTGCTCAAGAACATCGGGACACGCACGAGGCTGTTTGGGGGCAAACCGCGATTCCGTCGTCAATGATAATTGCTAAAACTTGATTTTGTTCAAAACTTTATCTTAAGAATTACAATCCATCACTCTCTTCTGGAAAATAATCCACACCCAAAAATATCCATTAACAACAGATTTCTGAGGCGCTTTTCGTAACTTTTCTCACCATTCACAAATTGTGGGTTACCATGTACTTGATCATAACTTCTCAATTGGCAGGTACTGAGACGGCTGCGGCTTGCAGGAGGGAGGTGGCGGTGGTTTGTCATTAATTATAGAATGGATGTACGTAAGGAACAAACAATTTTGCAAAGAAAAAAATAGTGAATAGTCTGGATTGTAATATTGCAATAAGTTATTTGTAGTGAACGCGACAGCTGTAACTATTCTGCTCTCCACATTCTGATTGTTACCATAGGAAGATTTGGAGAAATACAAAATTTTCTAATGATTAAGTTTATCGTAATTGCAAAAAGAGTAAATTGGCAAACGACACTGGCAACACTGAAGACGAAGTGTAAACTACGCATGTGTGACAGTAACTGGTATTCATTGGCAGTACAGGTAGCACTTAGCAAAATAGCAACCAGTACAGAGATTACGGTGAACGGTAATAGTGAAAGCGGAAATCACTAATAATAGTGATGATGTTGCAATCAAATGATAAATTAGCCGGACGCAGGAGGTGATAACGACTAGCTTAGGATGTCGTGGGATCATTGTCGGAGGATCAACCTTAAAATACCTTTTTTTCTTAGATCCGTGTGGGTGGATGAAGCAATGTCAATTACAAAATATCTACATCTATAGATTGACCGTTTATGAAACCTGACTCCATCAACATAATAGCGTTTGAAAATGCTTAAATTCGTCATGAATACAAAGGTGAAGAGGTCGTTCTGATCCAGGATAAGCAGAGATGCTGCAGATGCAACTCAATAATAGGTAGCAAGTGCAACAACAAGAACGAACAGTAGTCATTTGAGGACAAAAGTAAGAATGGGGTAAAGATTGATGATATGGATATTCCTACATGTAAATATTTCTCAAATCCTATTTCGATGCCATATAAATGTGTACAAAATATAATTTTAAGAAACGATATAGATATGTTTTCATAACCGAGGCCTATTCAGAAACCAAAATATCCCGCACATTTCCAGCGACATTCCTGAAAACCCAGAAATAAAAATAAGGATGTGTAACTGGTTTGAAAAGAAGGCACGCCCACGAGGGTCAGAAGCAGTAGCGGAACCCAGGAGACTCAATTAGAGGCGACAGTTTGGTTACATCAGTAACAGAAAGAACAAGTCCAAAAGAGCATTCTCCAATCGAGGACTCCTCTTCAGGGATGGTTCTCGTGAGACGCAGGACAGGTTTCAATTAGGAATAAAAAATCTTGGAGTTGATTGATACAATATTTTATATCTATTTCAATAACAAAAATTATCAGCACGTTATTAGCATCATATACTTCTATGAACACCAAAGAAGTCAACTAAATATGTATGTTTAAAATGCAGAAAAGAAAAAAAAAAAAGAATTCATGTTGTTCTAGGAAGTCAGGTGCCATCCGTCACCCTACTACACAAACATCCAAATTATCATTTATTAGCTTATAAAAATCCGAAAAATATGTGGAATAGAAGTACCTGATCACCAACATTCCCTAAAAAATAGGACATTAACTTCAGAATGAAAGAAAATAATAAGATAAACAAGGGGAAAACGTAAAAGGAAATAAGAAACATACACTTCTTCAGGTGCTAGAATGACCTTTGCAGAATGAACAGAAAATGTTACCTAGAATTACCTTTACAGATCAATAATCAGATAATAGTCTTGTCTTTATCGGAGTATTACGAAGTGATAAATGGTAATTTAGTTGAATTTGGTTTTGTCTTTCTCGCTGCAGTTACAATCACATTTCGAAAAATTCGAACCCATAATCTTGGCAGTGCGATTGTTGCCATAGACACGCCGATTTTGGCTGCAACAATGATTAACTTTTCTTCACTACGTAAGTAGTTTGACATTTGCAAGAAAGTAGTTTGACAATGGGTACAGAAGAAGCGCACGTGAGAGGCGAACAGGGCCTCGCGCCAAGAAAATACCTGGAATAATGTTTTGTTATGGCATACCAATGAGAGTCTAATAATTAGGAAAATGAATTTTATGCCCTAAAAAATCTTGAAATATGATTTAAAAAATATGCATTTATGAACTGAAATTTCTCAAATATGCAATTATGCAATGAAATATGAAATACTTCTTTGATATGCAATCAGAATTAACAATATTTCATTTTCTGTATTAACCTATCTTGATAAATTTCAGTAGAAGCGTGCTTGGAATGAAAATATATTTTTGTCCAAACGGAATATAATCTACCTTACGTCGCGGGAGAAATAAGTAAAGTAAACATTCATCTTAGTGTACATCTTAGTGTTGTATGCACGATGCATTTCTTGTACCTTGGTTTAAAAAAAATCAATAAATTTCCTACATTTGCGCAAGTATTTTATCATATATAGAAAAGCAAGAAAAAATCGCTATGACCAGCACTTTGTAATCGATGAACGCTCACAAATAAATATATCGTATGAAAAGATGAAACGTTTCAGAGATATCTCTATTTTAACAAAATGTGCCACTCTAATTACACAAATACGCACTAACTGGAAAAATCGGCCAATTTGCACACACATGTACTAAAATATTAAACTACAATAGATCTATTTTTAACCAAATGTCAAGAAATTTCACTTAGCTAAGTCCTGAAGCAACGGAAAAAAATATGCAAAATCAGAGAAATTCGCTCCTCGGTAATAATATTTTTCTGGATTATTTTGTAAAATAAAAACAATGGATTGAAATCATTATTCAATCGATCTACGTTATTCGGGTTTTTCCAATTACTTGACTACATCCTTTTTGTATGATCAACATTGCTTGAATAACTTTTTGTAGGATTTAAAAATAAACTAATACGAAATGTTTTTTTATAAAATGTCTCGCAATGCTACTTGTGTGCCGCAACGACAGCTTTCCCGTTTGGTTTGCAAACCCCTGCTTCCCGTCCTTGGGAACGTTTCCGCCCCCTCGAAGCAACCGATCTGAAGGTCATTCGCGTGTGCCTTCGTCCGCCGGCGAAGGCGTGTACTATGGGCGCGGGCGGCGCGGCAGCCGAGGTTCACCGGGGGCGGCCCTAGTTGCGGCGCACCGCCGCCTGCCCGTGCCGCCGCCGCCGCCGCTCGTTTTTTGCATGCGGGAAGCTATTTTCGTTGAACGCGGCCTGACCTGATAATGTATGCCAATCATTAGCATTGATTCTCTGCTATTAAACCCCTAGCAGCAGCGTATTCATTGCTGCCAACAAGCTAATTTTCATCCGATAACCGCTTGTAAACTGGACTCTCAATGAAATGTTGTACCTCGTAATGTCTTCATTTCGTGAAATTCAGCGTTACTTCTGTAATTGTGTCTGTAAATATTGCCACTTCCTTATTTTGTCGGGGTGTTTATTTCTGTTTAGTGTTCTTCAGACAGTGTATTAAAAACAACAATAACAACAACAACAAAAAACAAAAAAATACACAGGGGCGTTCACGTTTCGCCATGCCCGTTGTGCGTGACTTTACAGCAGCTGGACTTAAGCAATTGGTACACTGGTAGTAATGTCCAGAACCAGAGAAAGATAAGCGCAAGAAACTTTTTTGATAGTAATGCACGCTTCTCAGACTGTCTGACAACGGCTCTGAAAAATAATGACGCATAACTCCTGCCGTTTGGAAAAGAACACTGTAAAAGCAAATTAAAAAAAAACAAGTTTGGCGAGCATTTGCCACGCATGTGCGGTAATATCGTAATCGTGTTTCCCGCGCGATATTTATGCTTCTTCAGTCCTAACAAGTGTTATGTAAATCGTAAACCGGCTGCGAACCGCCGGTTGGGCGCAGGGGCACCCGCCGAAGAGTGATGGCATTTGTACCTCCATGAAGATGCTATCAGGCTATTGTTTCCACGTCGGTAAGCGGCGTCAGAAACGTAAATTTTATTTAAGAAACTTTCACGAGCGGGCCCCGGCGCGTCCTGGCGGCCGGTGGTGTCGGGAGATCAATTTGAAGGAGGAGCTGCCGCTATTAGCACCCGATGGGGCTTCAAACGCGCCGCCCCGCGCCCGGCGAAGGAGGCGTGGGCGAGCAGGCACTCGCGGGCGCGCTGCGTTGGGGGTATAGCCCGGCCGATGCCACGGGTCGAGGACCAATCGCCGGCCGAGGAATCCACGCGGAAAGAGGTTGACGCTCCGCCACTGTGGTTCGTCCCGTCTTCTCGTCAGCTGTTGGTCCGGATCGGCGTTGCGATTGGGCGAGCGACGTTTTGCAGCCTTGGTAGCAAATGTGGTTATGAAAGGACTAGAGAGTCTGAAAGGATTGTTTATGAGAAATGAGTTCATTATCACTAATTGTAGTTGGACTGACATTAACTAATAGGAACGCTGGGCTGTTGGTGTTGTTTACAGTTCAACATATCCTGGCAAACTACGTTGCTTTTAGTCCAGTAGACTGTTCCTTTTATTAACTGAAAACAGTTTTGAGGTCCTAGGAAAACGTAAAAATTCGTAAATTATCATTAGACGCGTAGTTATCAAAACAGTTATATTCTCCTTTTATTTATCCCATCCACGACAAGAAAGTTGGTCGCGTGTTATTAGTCAATTTACAAATTGTCCGGCACGAAACACACAGGAATTTTTCTTGTTAATTTGAAAGTCATGAAGACAAACCTAACCCCCATCAAAAATATATTCATACAAAACTCACACCGACGATTAATTTACAGACAAGACAACTACTTCATCATGTTCCCATCTCTTTTGGAGACCCGCGTAAATTGCTGGCATAACAATGGCCGCTGTGGAGTCCGCGCGGCCGCGGATTCACACGTCCGGGAGCCGCTACACGTTAGGAGCTGGGCGCCGGGCAGTGGCAGAAGCAATGGCAGTGGCTGACGATGGGCGGTTGTGGCCGACTTTCAACGACGGTGGGGGACGGTGGGTGGTTGTGAGGGATGGTGAGTGACTGTTGATGAACCTGGGCGGCTGTGAACACTCTTCGAGTGATTGTGAGCGATTGCGAGCGACTACGGGCGACATTGGGCTTTTTGGGCAACTATGAGCAACTACGAGTGACAATGGATGACTGTGGGCGACTATAGGCAGCTGTGGCGACTACGGGCGTCTGTGGATGTGTGTGGGTAAGTGTGAGCGGCTATGAGCGGCCACGGGCGCCTGTGGGTGTCGGGCAGCGGGTGCGTTCCTCGACGTAATCGCTCTGAGCGCCGCCTTCGCTACGCGGGCAAAAGCACGCGAGAAAAATCACACGATCGAGAGATAGTCCTTCATCGCATCCGCGTGCTGGCGAGGTACTCGCCCCGTTTACGTACTTTCGTCGCCTCTAATTGTCCTCTCGTAGAACGAGGAGGCGCCGGAGGAGAGCAGGAGGAGGAGCATCTGATTACGATTTAATTTGTGAAATTAAACATAAAATTTGTATATTCAAAGAAAGTGTTTTAATATAGCTTTTAAACTTTTAGCAGAATATATTAAGTACATATTCTTTTCTACCTTCGGTAGTGCTTTTCTGCGTATTTATATATTTTTAAATATTATTAATTATACAATTTTATAAAATGAACTCAGAAAATATTGTAAGTTACTACATTGGGGGAATTATTTTAAAAACTATTTAGGACTTAATTAATAACTGAAGTCTGTTGTAACACAAAGTATTTCAGGACTATATTGGTAAACACTAAGTTATGCTACATAATTGAAATAAAAGTAAAAGAAAAATTAATTTTACATACATTAATGCTGACAATGTCGTCTCCGCTCCACCATTTCTTTCACCAAATCATAAATATTAGGAATGTTATGATCACTAATGATTTTCACACAGTACGTCGCTAGAAAATCGACACCCCGTTTTTGCCTATTTCCCCTCTACTGTTTATTTTTTTTCCTCCGCCGCACCCCGACACCCACAGCCTCTACTTCCGTTTATGACCACTCCGAAACGAAGCGCGATGATCACTAGCAGATAGTGAGGCGGTGGCAGGAAAAACAGAGGCCCCCTGGCGGGGCGAGCTTTTAGTCCCGGCGGCGCGGCTGCGGCGCGGGGATCCGTCCAGCAGCGCGCGCGTCCGCGTCTCGAGGCGCGAACGGGTGGCAGAGGGCGCGCAGCCGAGGCGCCTTCAAATTGGACGTCCCTTTTAAGGCGCGAAGCCGCCGTGGAAGATGTTGGTTTTACGCGCTCCGCCGGTTAATTACATACTTGAACGACACGACGTAAATTCTAAATAGGCCGGGCGCTAACGAACGCATTTGTGGAGACGTGTTAAAAGCCGAGCGGAGCGGAGCGCGGAGCTCAGCGTGTTGCCTCGCGCGCACGGGAACGAGCGCGGCGTGGCGAGCCGAAGCGTGCGTGCGAGCGTGCGTTTGCTAGCTCACTCGCGCGCGAGCGCACGTCCGCCGCCGCTGCCGCCGCCAGAGGAGAGCGAGCTCTTAAAAATCGACGCCACAAAAACGCCGCCGCCTTACAGCCCCTAGCCGTTCCACGCGCAACAGGAATCTCAGGGTTAGAATCTCGGGATGGAGCAGTCGGCGCTGTTCGCGACGGAGTTTGGCGTGGTGTTGAGGTTGGCGCGATCACGTTTTCTGTTCTTTTGCGGGCACGCACTTTCCGAGTCCGGTATGTGTGCGGTTGTGTTTGGTTCGCTTTCTGCGCTCGGAGTTTGAATGAGGCAAATCGTTGGTTTTCACGGTGCTCACGGGAGTTATATTACTGCTTGTACTCTATTGTCGGTTTACACTGGAGCAGATTTCCTCCTCAGTTCCTTACGGTGTTTATTTGATGAAATGATCGAGTACTGTTCATTTTATGTTCAATATTTGTTCGTAATGATCACTGAAGTCGTGGTTTTAATTAATATTTCGAGAACAACGTCGGTAACATTTACATTTTTCTTTGAATTCGAATGTAAACATTTAACAAGCTATCTCGAATAAGTGTTTTTGAGTACTCTGCATTACAATATTCGCTAATTGATTACAATAAACAATAAATCGACTTAACTGGAGAATATTTAAGAACACTTTAATTTCAATATTCGGAACAGTAGATTAATATAATAAGACACTTGAACACAAAATTAATTCCTTACTTATAAAAGTAGACAATTAATTTTGTTTCTCTCAAGACATTTCTCCCCGAATAGTAATACGTAGGAATGTAATACGGTTCACCTTAGAAATGAATGCCCCAAACTGCAAAACAGTTGAGAAGTCTCTCCCAAATGAGTGGCTCTGTAATCGCCTGCTAGGGAGCAGTTCATCGCCGCACGGCCGCGGCGGCGGCTTCCTTCCCTGATCCCCCTCCGCGAGGCTTAATCGCGTCGCGTCGCGTCGCGCCGGAGTCCCGCTCCGCACGACGGCTGGGCTCATTCGGAAGCGACTGGGGTCGAGCGCCGGACCTGGCCGTCCGCCACCACTTCCTCCATATTCATGGGGGCGGCGGCAGCCAGCCCAGACAGCAGCGGTGCGGGTGGCGGGCGAACGCTAAGGGCGTAGCTGCGGCGGCGGCGGCGGCGGTTGAGATGGCGACTGGAGTACGACGGAGCTCGTTGCCGGCCAACGGCCATGTTGCAAACGAAGCATTGTTATTTGACCTCTCGTTAACACCTCGGAGGAAGCAAATTACGAAAATTATTTCGCATGAATATAGATTACTTTCAGAATTGTAATTTGCAGCGGGCGTGCTGCCTCCTCATTCACGCCTTCGTCATTAAGTGAGTCGCGCAACGCGCACATATTTTGAGAGAAACTCACGAAATACGCAAAATATAAACGCGCCGGAGCAGAAAAATAGTACGACCTGAATATAATACATTCTATAAATGCATCATTTCGGAGTAAATATAATCAAACAAAGAAAACCTGTGAGAACGAACAATAAATTAACTTCATTAAATACATTCTTGCAAAATGTTTAGATCTGAAGAAAAAATATATAAACTTTAGACAAAAATTTCCGTAGGTGAATAAACGTTTCGCGAAAACATTTTAGGGAACTCCATTTCTTCTGTATTCGTGTTTTTCACTAAAACGAATTACACCCAGATTTTACAAGAAATTACAAAATGTTTCGGGCACAACGAAAGTACTACGTGATATCGTAAATCTAATGTAAATCGATATAATAATATTAGTAAGCGAAAGAATCATAGCCCAAGAAATACAGCTGCCATTTAAGATCACGCTTTAGCGCGATTACATACACAATGACAACAATATGATGGATAGTACTTCTCCGACAATGACTAACGATAAATGTGACCAATTAGTCAATTTGCATATTTGACAATGTGTTTGTTTAGTTTATATTCAGTAATAAATCGGTGTAAAGAATGCTGTTGAAATGCGAATAGTTTATGTACGTAATACAGCTGACGCCCCCCGAATGCGCAAGAAACACGTTAAATATAATATGCGAGTACACGAGACGTGTACACAATCATTTTGTAAGATATGCTATATTGTACGAGCAAATCATGTGCTTACATAGACATTAAACAAAAATGATTGTGACAAATTTGTTTATTGTATCATGTGAAGTTGCTTAGTTCTTTAGTTGAAATATTTCCCATTTTAATATCTTTTTGTCTGAGGTTGTGTACCATTCAATGTGTTTTGTGTTCATGGTGCAGTTCTTAAACAAGGATTTTTTAATCCTATTGATAACCCCAATGTATACCAATACATGCTAACAAATCTGAATAACATTATTAGAAAACTATTTAGCATGTCGCATATGCATATCAAGTTAAGAATGAAGAAAAACTTCAGTATGCCCATACAGTTGATTTTTGAAACAAAGAGAACGGCGTGTGTTTCACAAATACGTGTTAATTAGCTATGGTATGTATTGTAAGGGAATGGCAACGGTTGACAATTGCGAAACGGGAAACGTACTGCTACGTAATTGTTCAACTTACAATGATTGGGTGGTGACATGCATAGTGATTTACTCTTTGCTTCACCTATCGAGATTACGATAAAAATCGACACGATATAGCATTGTTTATACTTCGCTGTATCCTCGAATTAAGATATAACTGAAGTTGTAATGATTATTTTTTTTAAGTTATATTCTGTTTGAATTATTTCTTATGAAATCAGTTAAGTTGGTATAATTAACATATTGCAATAATTTGAGGACAAATGACGTATTTTAATATGAAGGTGGTAGGCAACTATTACATAATTTATTAGGTGTCAGTTTTCAATGTTCCATTATTACATACAATATTAAACTTCGTAATTGTTCTATAACTGTTTTACTTGGCGGAAAGAAATAAGAAACCCTCTTTTCCAGATTTTCTTGATTTACACGACACATGTAGAAGAAATAAAACTTAGGAATTTTGCCCTCCTCTTCTCTCCAAATTCTTCTCAAGTTGTTGACAATTTTCGTAGATTTACTGCATTTGATTCTGGAGTCCTTGATAGTCCGCTTCAGAGCCAATTGGCAACACCAACTACTACTGTATGTGAAGTGTGATGGAGCTATCATGAGCAAACTAGCAAATTAAAGAAGCTCAGTAGCACAAAGACGGAAGTCTATAAACCTCTTCGCCTCCTGAAATTCTTCATATGTTCACATATCGAAACAACACCTGACCTCAGCGTTGTTAACTCACGCTCCTGTAGCCTCGGTTCAGCGATCTACGATATATTGTTAATATTATTTTACCGATTGTTTACCGTAGAGAGAGAGAGAGGCTACCGATCCTACACATTTTTGTAATGAAAACCTACTTCAAGTTTCTGACCAACGAGAAGGGCTGCAGAAAAAAGGTAAATATGATTTGAACGAAGTTACGATGCATAGCGAATCTCTCTTAGTTACTCAGTAAATGAAAATATTGGCTACCAGTTTATCTGGTAAACGCTTCTACAGATACTTAAGATCATTAAATGGTATGTCTGCACATATTGCTTACTTCTTCGGCCTTCGATGTTTCATATTCCCACTAACAAACCCCGTTTCCACCCCCAGAAAAAGTTGCCCGAGATTGCGCAGACCGGTACAGCCCCGCATATCGCCTTTCCCGCTGTCGTCGCGCTTCCCAACATGCCGCGGCGTACACGGGCTTCGCAACATAGTGAGCGCCATCGCGCTTGCCGCCATACATCAATCCCATCCGCAGGGCGCACCGCGACACTGACAAATGCCTCATTATGATTTCTATTTCTTCTTTATCTATTCCTAATACTCCCCTTATTTCCCGTTCTCTAAGCAGCAAATTTATGACGCGTACGTGGACGCCGCGGAGCGTGGAATGGCGGAACCGCGCAACAAAAAAGTAATGCGCGCTCGAGTTACTCGCGAAGTTCGTCTGAATATCGCATCGCCGCATTTGGATTTCTTTCGTTGCGGTACTCCTGTGCGGAGCGCAGAGGAGAGGAGAGGCCGTCGCGCGAGAATCGGCCTGAATCTCAACGGGAAAGAGAGAAAAACGGGTAGATGCTCCTGTTCCGCGAAGGAGCGGCGGCGGCATTGGCAGCCGCCCTCCGCTGCAGCCACCTGCCGCCGCCGCCGCCACGCCGAGGAGGTGCGCTCTGCGCTGCGCCGTCAAACGGTCTGTACACACAGAGAGTAGCCCATCGCCGCCATTAAAGCTTCCGAGAAAAATAATGCTGCGGTCTTCATTAAAGTTTTTGTAGATGGCATGTCTTATCCTCTCGCCCGTTAGGCCCGCCAGGCAGTATTCAGGAGCTGAAGGTAGACTGTAACAATTGGTGACATAAAGGAGATTTTCATGAATATTGGTATTGGTATTGGTTTGCTTTCATAGTTTTCAAGTAACAGTATATCATCCAATTCCAATTCTAACAAATAAAAATAAATGTGGGATACGTGAAAATGGCGGGATTGGGAATGGAATGCGCTACTCTATATATTTAGGGACTCTAAACTGTCATAGTGTCTAGATAAGAAGTTCCCAACGGGATCCCTCGACTCCTTGGGGATTGATGAAATTTTGAAGGAGTCAATGATGATCAAGGGGTTGCTTGAAGTAGTTAGCCGAATTATGAACCGGCGCCTTATCGGAATAATGAAGATCTCGTTGATTACAAAAAAGTAATGAACTTAATTAACTGTTTTCTGATATAAAGCAACAAAAGGTGTAATAATAAGTTACAAATTTGTTTTGTTTCGTCTGAGTCTTTCATGCTAAAGAATTGAGATGTTTAGAAAACTTTTAACTATGCGTTGACAGATACTCTATCGCTCAAGAAAAGAATCTCTGTAATACGCTCTGGAGAAATGTTATGGCCAGTTCTTAAAAGCACTCAACATTTTGTAATCATTGCACTTCAATGACGATTAGAAACTACTTTATATTGGAAACGATTAGCCACTAATTTATCGAAAATCAATATTAACATGTTCGCAAAGCTTCCTTATGCTTCCTATATTGTCATTTCTCCTCAATTTCTGAAATCTACCTGATGGTGCTGCCCATTGAGAGGACATTAAACGTCGGCGATTACGCTTCTCTCTGAATCTAAGGACTCTAATGGAGTTGGGAGATTAACAGAAAATAGCGCATAGTGAACGGCCGTCGCCATTTAATATCAATTACTGTCAAACAAATTCCTTAATTCCCTACCATCCCGTCCGGTAACTAGTATTTTCAAATTAGGAAAAACATACGACGCACAGATGATTTCAATCTAGATTTACCAAAAATAAGTTAATACCTCCAAAAAGAGCATGATATTCCTGTAACTACTTCATGTAATATTTCTTATCCGAAATAAAAATGTATTTACTCATTCTCAATTCTTAGACATTTATTGATGATTATTGGAGGTCTCCAGTGGGAGTATTCTAGCAATTTGGAAACGCAAGTGCTAAGCTTGCAAGGTAATAATCACTATCCACTGTTGGAAAGAGTTATCTCGCTGAACAAGAAAATGTAATTTATATAATATCTTCTCACCAGATTGCCTCACCATACAGGAATTGACGAGGAATGGTAACTGAGGGCATTATAGAGCTTTTTCGGGTATATTAATATTGGTTCTGGTAAAATGATGGTTCCCGACTAGAACAATTCGAACTCTCCTGACAGCGAGATATAACATGGCGAAATCGACGGCCCAATGGAATGCGTCCCCCTCTGCATGCTGGGACACTGCGTTGCGTTGCACGCAGCGCGCCCTACTTGTACCTAGGCGATCGAGGCTGGTGCAAAGGGCCGCAATATTGGACGAACCCACCGGGCAAAGTTCGTACGTACTCAAGAGACTTCAACTCCGAATAGTATGTCCTCACAATTTAGTGATCTCATTTCATGTTTATCTATTCCCATAGTTAAAATTAACCCAGAACAAATAAAGATCCAAAATAAAGTTTGTCTTAATTAATAACAAGAAAGACAACCTAATTTGGTTCCCTGCCCTGACTGTACGTTCATGTCCGCGCATTCCAGTTCCTATTCACACCCACCACATTGCCTAGTGTGATAAGTGGGAAGTGTTATGAAGTCTACATTGTAAAGAAATTGTCTTTATAATTAGTTTTTTAAATACGAAAAGAATACGTTCGAGATTCAGCTCTTCACTAGGGCCTGTATTGATCGCCAAACAGCATCTTTAACAAACTACAAAGTGATTGTCCAAATTATTGCGTAGTAATGCTACAAAATATAGTCGTGTGATACAGTCAAATAGTTTGCAACTCTGAGATAAGGTGTCGTTAATGCGTTCAATAACATAAGATATTTAAAGAGTTCTCTTATAATATCAGTTTGAATTCTTTAAACCATTTCAAAATAACGACAATGTTTAATTTTCTCATTAATTCTGATATTTTCTACTAGAATATTTTATCAACATATTCATATAACTTTTAATGCTGAGAAAGCAGCGAAAATTTCGTAAATATCTAGAATACAACGCTTTCTATAAAACTGTCAAACTGAACATAAAAACGTACATACTCCCCTGAGGTCTCCTCATAAAGAAGTCTTCCCCCAAAAATGTGATTTTTGGAATTAAGTTTTTAGCATTACGTTTATATTAAACCAACAATACAAATGTAGAGTGTGAACTTTGCAAAACCTCAAAATGTTTATAATAAAAAATCTTCATTTGCCGCTTTTACTATTTCTCCTCCTAACAGACAGTCGATGAGAGAATCCTCGGCGCCGTGCGGTGCTTTTCCGGTGGCAGAGGCGAGCCCCGAGCCCTCCTGGACGCACGGCCGGCGGCTGGCGCGCGGACGCCGCTCCCGAGGTGGGAACACGCGTCGGCTTAATAGCCGCTCCAGACCCCATTATATTCGAACTAATACGCAGCAGGAAGCAGCGCCAGCGGCGGCGGAGGGGCGTCGCGGGAGCTGGATTCCGGTGATGCGGAGATACGCGACAGGAACGCTCGCTCCCGCGCGCCGCCGCGGTTGCCGCTGACGGGCGAACTGTTTCCCATTTCAATTTCTTTTATGGTTTTACGGATTGTACGGGCACGTTTTCTTGAGCCCCGTAATACGCACCCCAGCTCCTTTACTAACATTAGTTGAGTGAAGTATAAATGTTAGCGGCGAGAGGTGTTGCCAAAATATGATTTCTAGAAATGTCGTTCCAGTATAATAGAAACTATTTTACAGATGAAAATGAGCTACAAGTTTTATGTAATAGTCGTGTCGCCCATTCACAAACCAACCCCCCACCCTTGCCTCGCATCTAACGAAATGAGGCTCAAGAAAACATGCGCAGATAGTATCAATATTTCTTAAGATGCTTCTCCATTATGCTGCCAATATTATGATCATAAATTGCGATTTCACTACGTTAAACGTTATCCGAAAATCGATGAGTCCTTCTTAGAACTACAAGACTTACCGTGAATACTTTCCCTTCCTGAAAAATTGTGTTTCATAGAAATACGCCACTTAAGAAATAAGCTCTTCACTTCGACAACCTGCCTTAGGTTCACGTGATCTCCTCTCTCTTTGAACCAACAAATGTTTCGAAGTGTCAGCTTCTTCCATTTCTTCCTGAGTGGAAGACATACCTCTTACTCAGGAGCGGGTTATTTTTTTATTCGATTCTCAAGTTTCGACACTTCGGTAGTTTGACATCGAAAATTTCTTTCGGACTTGTCCAGTCCTTCGAAGCCATTTTAGATTAATAATCAAAGACACTCAATTCAATAGAATTCAAGTTCACTACACAATTTTAATTAAATATCAGAACATCGATTGTACAGTGAGTATATTTTGACAGGTACTGACTTTCAAATCAGGAAAACATCAGAGTCCTCTCTGTCTGTATTATGGATTTTATTATTTTTTATGAAAATCTAGGGTGAACCATTTATTTTTTTTGCGAATTTTATTGCACCTCGAATAAAAAAAACCTGTTCACCGACCTACCTGTACAACAAATCCCGCAAACCGATATTGGATTTTAAATATGTAGCGTTGGAAAATAAATATGTATTGATGCACTGGGATTTCAAAAGCGAGGCCTTCGTCTCCGCCTGCGAGGACGGTCGACGGCCAGGGATTTTCCTGCAGCTCGAGCGCGAGAGAGGGCGGAGGCGGGACGGCTCGCGCCGCCTGCGCCCTCCCGCGCGCTGTGCTTGTGAGGGGGCTCCTTTGGCTTAGCGGAGCGACAGCTAACGAGGGATGAAAACACCTCCTCGGCCCAGGAATTTTTTCCCGCTTGTGGGAAACGGGAAGCAGCCGCAACCCAAGGCACTCTCGAGGTGGTTCATGTGCTGTCACATTGTGTCCAAGAAAAGGCTTAGGCTGTGGATAATGTGATCATCTGATATTGTAATGGAGGAATAGTCTTTCGTAAGAGGAATCCGGTTACTGCGATATTGTTCCAATTCTCCAGAAAATGTAACGATGAGCGCTTGTTCATGAGAGAAGTGTCATATTTGAGAAATGTGGATGTCGATCATCGTACGATGGAAAGTAATATAATAATATAATAATTTTGAAAATATAATAATAATAATAATAATAATAATAATAATAATAATAATAATAATAGTTCCGCAAATTTTGGGTAAGAAGTTGGCCAAACTACCAGGTCATTCAAAAGCCTAGGAAGTACTAGACAGCTTTATTGGGAACAGGCCACCTTTTGTCCAAAGTTTTGTAGAGGCACCGATAGACCCTAGATTTGCTCCTTAGGAAGATGGTTGCAACTCCAAGTAGATTTCATATTCAACCAACTCTTAACACCTTTAATCGTGAATTAGAGGAATAAATAATAATAATAATAATAATAATAATAATAATAATAATAATAACAATAATAACAATAATAATAACAATAATAATAATAATAATAATAATAACAACTTTAATTTTCTTCAATATTATTTTGCACTGGCTTCGGTCTTATTGACGTTTACAACTATACAATAACTTATTCGTGGATTTGTTTTATGTATATAATCATTAACAACTTTGATGATCCTACTCTACGAAACGTGCTGGATTTATTTACAAAAAGCTCGTTAAAACTAGATAGGTAGTATTAGTGGAATATAAATCCGGTAGAGGATTATACAACCGAACAGATCCCAAATCGCTAATAATTCAGGTGCTTAATTTTTGAAGGATATATTGCACTCGTTCCGAACGCAGCAACTACTTCTGCATTTCATCGCACTCTGCCGCGATCGACGCTTTGTCATGCTTCCCTACAGCCTAAATTATGCGGCGGTGTCGGATTTAGGCATCAGAAAAGCCTCCGAGAACGACCTATAAACGTTTTTACGATTTATTATTGCTTTACCAAAACAGAAATTCGAATGTTTATACACATACATACTTGAGATATTGACGTCATTTTATAGAGAATGTAAAGAAAAAAATGCACATTTTTATGGGGTTTTCTGAGTCAAAAGAAGATGATTTGTGCATCGCGATGAATCGTGACAAACAATGGTTACAATGGTAAAGAAATAAAAATGTAAAGGAAGTTGATTCAATGAGTAAACATAATTATCTTTATCACCAATTGGTTGCATCATATTTAATATCAACTGTCCTCTCAACCGTTTCGGCAACAACGAGCCTACACACCAGGAACTACAGCAGGCGGAAAATGCGATTACGCCCGTGTTGACATGTAATGGGAAACCTTTGCCGCCCGCGCGGCGTCGCGAAGGAGGTCCGCGGGCGCCGGCGTGGCGCGGCGCGGCGCGGCGCGCCTCCGCGACGCCCGCCGTGTCTTTGGGCCTACGCGCCCGCGGGGTGGCTGGCGACGCACGTGGGGAGGCGGCGCGCGGCCAGCGCCGCACCGCACCGCACCGGGACGGGACGGGACGGGACGGCTTCACGCTTATTGAGGACGTGGGGCGCGGAAGGGATCTTGCTGCAACATGTGGTCCTTGTTGTTAGGAATTGGGACGTGTCTACTGCTGTGCGTAATTTAAGAGGTGGAGGAATGATAAAGTGATGCTCGCGTCTTAACAATTTTGCTTTTTCCTTGTGAAGTGGATGGTGGAGAGATTCGTACCTCTAATAATGTATCTCGCTTATTAATATTACATAATTTCCAAAGTATTATGTCAATAATTTGTTTTCAACGAAAATTTAAGTTTTAAGAAAATTATTGCAATTCAAACAAGTGGAGATTTTTCAGAAGTCATTGGTAAAATAGAAGTAACGATCAGTGCCAGAGGAATGTCAAAACATTTCTTGATTTTTCTGGATGTTTACATACGTTTCATTGTTTTCACGATTCTTTCCCTCCATATGTCACATATTACATTTACTTATTTGTAACGATAAATAAAAAACAATGTCCACTGAGAGTTGAAAAATGTCGGTTAGAAGTAAAAATGGAAGCAATGCTCTATAACACACCTTTGATGTTCATTCCTTTGACATAAACTATGGAGTATTTAAGAGTATCATAATTGCTTACTCTCATTATAATATTCTTGTACATAACATTATTAAAATGGTTCACCGTGGTTGCAACCTGGTGAACTTCACCCTTGTTCATAATTATGAAAATGACTTCGGGGAGAGGAAAAATGCTCTGGACCGACAGTCTTCGGTGCACGATACGCTTGAGATCACGCAGCCACGGTAATCCTGTGAAAACCCCCTCCGAAGTCATTGCGTCGGACGTTACTTTGGAAACACGTCGATATGTATTATTATTATGATTATTATTATTATTATTATGGCTCGCAGGAAGTCAGTCGGGGGCAAAAATCATTGCGTTCTTCCGGTGTTACACATGACGGGTTCGACAAAACAGAGTAGCAGCGACAGAGCGTAACGAGAAGCGAGGAAACAACTGAACAACACAACGCGTCATGAATTGTATATAGCCCCGGCCACAAAATGAACTCTAGGGGGAGCACGTGGAAAATTTTACACGCCAAGGCGAGAGAAAATGGAACCATTGGCCCAGCATGGGCTCTTTTAATTAATATATTAAACCAATTTAGAAGTTATATGCTAATTACTCTCGTGCGCTCCGTAGCGTTGGAACTGCAGGATAAAAAAAGAACTTGACGCGTAGCTCAAGAAAAGCGCACATAAGTAGTGCAAGTTACCGAGTTAACGATTGGGGTCGTTAACATTTGTTTCGCAGGCTATCTAATTTATGGATATAGACTTCGGTTAGTTAAACCTAGAGCGGCGTGTTTGTGTTTCAAATTACAGGACGCTGATTTCCATTTGTAAACTTCTGTTGCAAAAAATATTGTACGTTTTCAACGTAACACATAATAAGCACGGTCTGTTGCCCTCATTGTCACACAGGCATGAATACATTCACAACGCGTTTCCAATTTCGCGGAACCCCTGCCAAGTGAATTAAACATTTAGCTATAATTCGGACGTCACGCACTCGCAATGTCGCTTGTTTTATCAACAATTCCAACGATCAACATTTATCAGAGATGTCACGATCGAATGCCTGATTGTTTGACAACAATCAAAAGCGAAGGCGCGAGCACATGTGGGTCGTGTGAGGCGCGTGCAGCCGGGACGTCCGCGCGGGCAACAGCACAAACGCCCCGCGTGGACTCGCAATCGGTCCGGCAGCAACCTGCCAGAGCGCACACGCGTCGCATAGGCGCAAGTTTATTTACGTAAATATCGCTCACCTGTGAGCAGCCGACGTCGCCAAGCGGCCCGCCTTTCGTGTTGGCCGCAACCCAGGCTTCGGCGAACGTCTCCATCGCGCTTTGAAAGTCCATCTCTCCTCACGGGTGGCACCACCGACAATGTCTAACAACACAATTCGTCCTTCGTGGGGGTCTCTTCTACACAGACAACATCACAAGAATCGCAGTTGCAGCAGCACGCCGACGACGGTGCGGTCGCGACAACACAGGGGTCGACCGCAGCGCCAAGCCGCCGCTGAGCCGGGGCTGCGGCGAGTGCATGAACTAGCAGCAGCGACGCCCAGCGCGTCCGCCCTCTTCCAGCGCTCGGCTCCAACTGAAGTGGCGGCGCCGCTCTGTATACGTTTATAGCGGGAGGCGGGCCGCTCGCTCGGGGGAGCAGGGCTGGCGCGTCGCGGGGCCGGGCCGCAACGGGCCGCGCCGGGAAGTGCGGAAAAATCGAAGCTTGCTGTCAGGCTCGCACGCTTTTCGTGGAAAATGCCCCGCGCGAAGCACAGGTGCGTGGGGTTCGGGTGGATGGATGGGTGGCTGACTGGGCGCTCGCAGCTGCGCTCGCCGGAGCTACGGGCGGCGGCGGCTGCGGGTTGGCAGGCGGGGTAGGCGGCTGAGCGCACGTTGCGCGCTGTGATAAGCGACGACCAACCGCAACGCGCCGCCTGGGCCTGAAGGCGGCGTCTGGAGCGGAGCGCCGCGCGGATCTGGCGCGCCGCCGGCGTTAGCGGCTGGAAAAATGCCGCGTGGAGTTAGCGCGCACGCTCCGTGGCGAGCGAGCG
>BOPP01000008.1:1111374-1124497 GCA_017312745.1 Gryllus bimaculatus | reverse complement strand
GATGCGCGGGCCGGGTGGGCGTGCTCAGCGCCGGAGAGGTGTGTCCAGATTTAAGGAGGAGGAGGGGTCTGCGCGAGGCGAGGTGGGGGCAGCTCTGCGCGCCGCCGGCGAGCGGCGGAGGCGAGGGAGGAGGATTTTTAAAAGGCGCCGCGCGGGGCCGCTTTCGCGTGCGATACGCTGCGGGCAGGGCCTCCGCGCTTTGCGGCGTACTCGCGACCGCGCACGCGCCATGGCCGCGCGCCGTCACTCTGCGGCTGCCAGAGCTCCCGAGTGGGCCATCCACTTGCGTATTTCTTCACTTTTAGCATATCATTTCGGCATTGTAAAAATACCTGACTGTCATCAAACGACAATATCAATCCATATGAGCATAACTTCGGGAATCTCAAAATGAAAAGCATACAAATCACAACTGTGCTGTGAAACTAGCTGCGTGTAAGTTTCTGTTCTCGAATTTCTATTTCATTTCATGTAGTGTAATCCTGAATCATAAATGTTTCTGAACAAAATTTATTTCGTCTTCTGAAAGTGGACAGAAACCTTTCAGAGAAAAAAATAAAAAATGAGAGTGGTGAAATCATAGCATATAATTAAAGGTGAAATGAGTTGAGTTGAGACACGCTTCGATTTTTGCAACTGAAATTTGCGTATAAAGGAAGCACCAATTAGAGCACCAGGAATTTGTTTTATTGTTTAGGACTGTAAGTTGTTCAGGTTCTTAGTGAAATGTTTAGGAAGATTAGAGAGATATAATGAATGTTTTTCGGTATTTGCCAGTATTTTTCGCAGTTATTTGAGTATTTATTCTTAAAGAAACATACTTGTTTTTGTGCTTGTCTCGTGACTATACATTTCTGCGTGAGGATAGACAACCTTAGCAGACGCGGGAAATTTATTGAAGCAAATGGAAGGGAATTGTATATTTATAGCGATTCTTAATATTCAATATAAAACCACAGCTTCTTAAGGACGATTCAAAGATTGTGTGTCAGTACTCGCGAATAATTTATTACAAATTCATTATCGTATTTCTTATTATATTCATATATATATATATATATATATATATATATATATATATATATAAATCATTCTTTTTATAGAAACATATTTTAAACATGCTATGCTTACGTATTACCTCAAATGTTTCATAGGTGTTTGAACAGTGTTTTTACGAATCAAAATTACTTCACTGATTACACATGTTAATTTAAATGACATCTTTCTTTTTTTTATCCTTCTTACGTATTGAAAATTATATGTAAATTGACCTTAATGCAACGACGCTTGACGTAGACAGATTTTGGCAGTACATATCCCGCACTACAAGTTTATTTTTTTGAACTTGTACATTATACAATTCAGGAATCATTCTCGTCAATAATCGTGACACAAGGAAATTACTTTATCAATATATCAGTTCATATTATCAGAAAATACAGATTACCGATTACAGATACAGATTAACCGATTACATTATCGAATTATATATCATTTAGGATTATCAACAATGAATATAACACTTTCCAACACTGGCGTTGCTGCTGGGGTTTCTCTGAAATGTGGTTGGTCTTACTGATCAAAACTTCAGGGTAACATTTTTAGTAGTTTTTTTTTTTGGCCGCGGGTGAATGAAAAAGAACCAACCTTGCTGTGCTTAATGTTCTGCACGTGTGCGGATGACTGGTGTATTTATTCATTGACACTGGAAATGACGCGCAACAGACCGAAAGTGTAAAAAGCCAATGACGTTTTTAACGGATGTTGTTAAAATCTTTCAAATTCAGATCAGCTCGATTCCCATTTCCGGGGATGCGTTGCATGTTCCATTTGTGCATATTAAACATGCAAATAAATCGCAAAAACACGGGGATGAACTATATTATTCACTCTCTTTGTAAATGCTTTGTGTGCTTCATAAAACTAAACAAAACTGTTTTAAATTTTCAGTGTTTAATGCACTTTTCGATTATTTTGTCCCTAATTACTCACTTCTGTATTTGTTAAGATAATTCGTAATTTCTTTTACTTGTCATAAAGTAGACGATTGTTTTGCTTTTTATAATGTTTTGCTTGTATTATCTTTTGTAAAAATTAAATATTATTCCAAAACTGTAAAATTTACAAACACAATGAAAACTAATACATTATTATATTTATTATCATTATTATTATTATTATTATTATTATTATTATTATTATTATTATTATTATTATTATTATTATTATTATATTTTTACAAAAATAAATTTAGGATGAGTTAAAATGCATTCATAATAAATAAAAAGCGATGAATCTCTGAAAACAATTGATTTCAATTGATACATTTCTGTGATCAGTTCTTTCTTGTGAACTCGCAGTGTTATAGTGAAGTCGAATATTTTCCACATCATCTTTGTTAGTCACGAAATAATAGATGTTTTGCCTTTTTTCTGGTTTCACTAGCTGTTGAAAAAAATAACATTTTGCTTAGTAGATTTTGTTGCCACATGTCATAGTTTCAAATTAAAATAAAGGGCAAAGGGCAATTGATTGACAAAGCTAATCAGTAATATCTGAGATATGAGATTTTAGAGCAATACAAGTTATAACTCTCACTTATTAAAAACATTTACATCGTACCAATAGATGTTGTTCACTTGGTAAAACACGACCAGCGATATGACAATAACATGTCTATGATTATTCTTGTTAAGCGAAGTTTAGTCGATCAGACTCAGCTAACCTGCTTACATAGTACCCACAAGAAGAAGTGTTTTATACCAGTTGTGCCTCTTATCAAATTATATATCAAATACACGAGCAGCAGATCCGTTGCGACAACGAGGATTCGTGTGATTACCTTGTAAATTAACAGAACAATGAGCCTGCCAACACTTACAAACTTAGTTCTTGTTATCTAACCACGATTGGGAGGTTGATATGCCGTAACTTTGTCATCAGATACAAACAACTCATTAGACCGAGCCTTAAAGGTGTTATTCGCAGGTTTATTATTTTAAATATTGAAAATAGATTACTTAATTTTCGACAATTAAAAATATAAGTATATATCCGAAAAAAGTGTTCTCTTCACTTCTGTTTTGTGTTCACACAGAAACAATAACACAAAAAAACGTTCAATTTCTAATATCAGCATCAACTATCCTATATTTCAGGGATCCACACACATAATATTCTAGACATCTTTCTGATTGAATGTCTGTGTTTCACTGAAGTCTACCCAGAAAGTTCATGAAATGGTAAAACAAGGATTTTAATGTAAAAATACATGTACTTTTATCTTGTCGAAATGACATTCTTGAAGATTGCAATGTTTTGTCTGTCATTTTGCACAATTGCTCCTTTTTATTAAAAAATCATAACTATTTTTTATTAAGGAGGTTTCTTGTGTAGATCAGATGTTTACAAGAATTATACAGTAAATAACCTAATTTAATTTACATCAGCTTTACTCGGAGGGAGGTAACTACCTCTAAAAGCCTCATTTTTAATGTCGTGAATGGAGTGGTGAGGAAACACGATTATAGCAAGTTGGAAAATACTACAGTTTGATTAAACAAGAAAATATACTCGTAATGGGAAAGGGGAGGAATTTGACATTGGATTTAATTCTTATTTCTTGATTGTAGGATTTTCCAAGAAGGAAATCAGTAATCTGGGGGAATAGGGAAGAGGGTGATTGGAAAGTAACAGCACGACAGAAAAAAATACTTGAAAGATGAGAGACGAAATTCGGCTATTGTGAGCAGATCGAATTCAATGTATGATTATTAACAGAAACGAACAAAGGAGCTTTTGCTGCATCACGGGTTATCTTATTCTGAAACACCTTCTGCAGTTATGTACAGAAAGAGTAGCACATCCACTGATGATACGAGGGTTGGCTTTTATATTTCAGGATTAGAGAACAAAAACAAATATTAATCATCGAAAATCACATTATTGTTTTTCAATATATTCCCCATGAAGATCTATACACTTTTGCATGCGTTTGAACCAATTGTCGAAGCACTTTGGCCACTCTGATTGAGGTATCTCCAAAACATGCATTCTGAATGCAGCAACCGCTTCTTCAGGTGTCGAAAAACGTTGACCTCTCAGTTTGTTTTTTACGTACGGGAATAAAAAGAAGTCATTCGGTGCCAAGTCAGGACTATACGGCGGATGACTCATCAAATCGATGTTTTGAGTGCTCAAAAATGCAGTTTTTTCTGCCGATGTGTGAGAGCTCGCATTGTCGTGGTGAAGAGTGATCCGTCTTCGGCGGTTGGTTTTCCTGATTTCTTGGACGATAGCAAGCAAACAAATCGTTGTGTACCACTAAGAATTGACTGTTCTGGGTTGTTTTAGTGGTACGGTTGCGATGTGTCTAGTTTTTTCGAAAAAACAGGCGATTATCTGTTTGGAAGTGCTTTGTGCGCAAACAACTTTTGTTGGAGTTTTCTCATATTGGAACACCCATACAGTCGACTGATGTTTACTTTCGGGCTCATACGCGTATATCCACGATTCATCACCTGGCACGATGTCATAGACGTGTTTCGAAGCACCGCGATCGTATTTTTTGAGCATTTCTTTCGACCAATCGACACGAGCCTTTTTTTGAGCGATTGACAAATTACGTGGATCCAACACGAACAAATTTTTTTGACAGTCAAATGATCATGCAATATTGAATGTATGCTGGTCCCACTAATGCCTAAGGTTGTCTCAATCTCACAATAGGTCACATGACGATCTTGCAATATCAGTTCACGCACAGCATCAATGGTTTTCGGAACAACAACTGATTTTGGACGACCTTCGCGATATTCGTCTTGGAGTGAACTACGACCACGATTGAATTCACCATACCATCGATAAACACTAGTCCTTGATGGAGCTTCGTCGCCAAAAATTGAATTAAGTTCATCCATGCACTGTTGCAGAGTTAATCCACGTAGAAAGTTGTAAAACAATAATCCCACGAAAATGTTCTCAATGATTTAATTCCATTTTTTGGCCAAGATGAATCTTTTAAGTTACTATAAACGACACAAATAGCGCTGGTATGTCAAAACGTTCTGAGTACGTATAAACTCAAAACATCCAACTTTACGATAGAGCTGTCAGTTGCCAGATTGCAACACCAGGGTTGCCCAATCCCGAAACATAAAAGGCAATCTTCGTAGCACAGGTTAGTTGTGGGCGAAGGGCATACTTTTTTATATAGAGGAAACGTTTGATCAATTTTATAAGCGGATTATCTGTTTATTAGCGAATATAATTTGAAACGCAAAGCCTATGCTTTGTTGGATTTACGTAGGATTATGTGATTTCGGTAAAAGTCGGGTATCAAAGAAACCCTAGGTATTTTTCTTAATAGATAACGTTCAGGGATTTATATTATTATTGATACAAACATTTTGGGGTTTATTAATACACTCACTTCAGTAGACTCGCAAATTTACTAACTTCTTTTTAAATGAATAGGTTATGTTAAACTTCCCTTATTTAATGGGTATTTAGATTACCAAAGAACACACGCTAGCCATATTTCCAAATTAATTTATTTTTTAACAGACGATCTGTATGTTTACAGATAATAATGTAGATCGCTTTCATTTACTGTATTATTACTGTCAGAATATTCCATGTTGTGTAAATAGGAACATTACTTCTTTTACCTGTTTCGCCCTTGACCCCTTTCTTATCTGCATTTTATGTAACATCGCCTGAACGGCATGCGCAAATTTTCTATTGTGCAGCGAACAAGAAAATCGTGAGCAATGCATGCCCTCAATGCATCTCAACAACAGAACGAGACAACAACGAGAAAATACACTTATTTCTATGTCAAAATAAGTCAATAACTCGAATTTTTGATAGTATGTCGAAGCAATTCCCGGATGCACTACGAATTTTACCTACAAGACTGTCTCGAACCTGAAAATTGGGTACCACGAACTTTTCTATAACTGGAAAGAACATCTTCTTCTCCTGAGAGAAAATCGTTCTTTTAACTCGAAGAAACTGACGAAATTTGTTTTCAAGTCTACAAATGCAGACCATGGGAGCACTGACAGGTCCACTCTGCGCTGTCGCCCTTCCGCTCTGAAGCCCTGGACACGCTAATGCATTGCTCAGCAGCCCCGGCAGTCGTGTGCTAGCTTTTCCGTCGGCAATTTTTCAAAAACTAGTGCAACGTATCACGGAGACGAACAAATGTGTGCTCAAATTATTAACATTAAATGAAAAATATAACATAATTTGTGAAAGGAAGAAAGGTGTGAGAAAGAAAAATCTATTGCTGATGAATTCGGAATCGCAGCAGGCACAGTTTCAACGATTTTAAAAGACAAAAACAAAATTCGGCACGCAGTGGAACAATCACGTTTTGAACCTCAAGAAAAATAATGAAATGTTCAAGTTACCCGCAACTGGAAGAAGCATTGTTGCAGTGGGTGTAGTGTGCTAGATACAAGAACATTCCAATTCATGGTTCATTAATTAAGGAAAAGGCAGAAACATATTGTCAAGAATTAAGAATTAAGAATTTTCAAGGTCCGGAATGGAATGGTGCACAAGGGTATAAGTGGCAAGTGTATCAGCGCAGTATCTTACCTGGATTGTTAGAAAACTACAAACCAGAAGATGTGTTTGATGCTGATGAAACCAGACCATTTTTCAAATGCTTACCTGAGCCAACATTAGCGTTTAAAGATAAAAAATATAATGGTTGTAAGAGAAGTAAAGATATGATAACATCGGTTTCAGCGAACATGACAGAAACTAAAAAATTAAAACTCTTGGTGATCGGTAAATCAGCAAATCCATTCCTGTAGTAGTATACAAACATAATAAGAAATCTTGAATGACAAGTTCAATTTTTTAGTCTTGGCTAAGGAACGTAAACAAATAATTCCAGAAAGAGAATAGGAAAATCGTTCTTTTTGTTAACAATTGTCCCGCCCACCTCAAATACACTGAGAGTTTGAAGTAGTTTGACTTATTCACTTCCCATCAAATATGACGTCAAAACTGCAGCTTATTGATTAGGGTGTCATTTAAAACCTTAAGCATTTCTACAAGGAAAGATGTCTCCATAAGTCCTGAGGAGTTTTGAATCATGCAAGCAGGTAACTGATTCAAATTTGCTTGACGCTGTTGTATTGCTGCAAAAATCGTGGTCAGATGTGAAATCAGAAACAATCGCAAACTGTTTCCGAAAAGCTGAATTCTGCCGCGAGGAAACAGGACAATGAGCTTTACTTGCAGCTCGAGAAAAAGCAGGACGTGAGAATTTCTACTTCTGACAAGTGGCAAGAATTTAACAATTTGGTATCATGCAAAGACGTCTACATTTACATTAATGTCGGTGCAGAACTCACCGTATCAGACCACCCTACAGACTAACAATTTTTAGATTCCATGATGATAGCAGAACTCGAGAGGACTCGACAGAGGAAGAAGAAATAGGAGAGGCGCGCGATTCTAAACCATCATCTGCCCAATATGCACTGAAGGGAATAGTCTCTTTTCGGCGGTATGTTCAGGATCAGATTTCAGTTGGTGATGGCATTTTTAGTTCAGTGAATTTACTAGAAAATTTTGTGGCACAAAGACTATTGGAAAACATGAAACAGAAAAAAATCACTGACATTTTTAGTCTCTAAATTCTTGAATTCAAAACCTCAGCAATACCGGCGGTACCATTCATGAACATCAATTTTATGATTTGACGATATTATGTATCCCTGCCTTTTAAAGACTGCTCTTATTTTTTAATTTTATTTTTTATCTCGAATATTTGATATGTCCAAGAAATATTTTACTTCGGAGACGCTTGGAGATATCGATGTTTTACTGTATCTTCGTTATAATCCTTCTCTTAATTCACTAGTCAATTGTGCCGAATGACGTGCACTCAGAGAAAAGCTTAATACCGTATCGCATTAATACGTATAAAAAATTATTAAGAACATTTTTTGTATATTTTCATTGTAAGTCAATAACTTTTCATCGATGTGTCAATAATGAGAAATTAAAACTGTAAACCTAGATCGGTGTTTGGTATTCAAATGTAGGTACCTAAAAGCACAAGTAACAAGGATTATCTAATGTAAGTTGCAATATATTTTGCCAATGGTGATGATAGGTTTATTATCACATTGCAGCATTTTCAAAACGAATCACATAACCTATCTCTGGAAAGAAACTTATCTTTGGAAACGAACTTTAAGAAGCATTATTTTAAGAGCAATTTTGCAAGCTTAAATACCATTTAAAATCATAAAAGTGATTTCAAAAATATTCTTGCAGGCGAAATGTAACACGAATTTATACTACATATCATAACGATGGAAGAGAACACCACTGATGAAAATGCAACTCAATTGAAATAATTTTATTTAAATGCTCGAGTACGAAGATAATTTATATATTATTTAGAGTTTTTTAATAACAAGTGGAAAAAAATGGAATCTGTAATTGTACTTTCATAATTGAAATTCATTATATTTTTAGATTTTTTATTTCGCCTCTCAATATTCCATTCAGTACGTTCCGAGCCGCCGAGGCGAACGCTTGTGCCCGAGGTAGCTCTGCCTTATCGCTCTCTGAACCAGAAAAGGAAAAAAGGGCGAATGAAAAATTTTTTTGAATTCGGCTTTGGGAAAATGTTTGGGGCCTTTTGTTCGAACCCCCTAGGTTGAAATTTCAGGGCGGAATGAGATGAAGGAAGGGAAGAATAGAAATTATTTGCTACTTTTTAAATGTGTTCGAGCACTGTTTCCATTTTGGAGTTCTCTGTGAATTTTGTTGGGTTAGGTATAAACCATGGAGCTTTTAATTGATTTTTTTTCTGAGGACTTTATTTTGGACAATTTGTATTTTTTGTATGGTGGTGGAAGCAGCGTTTCCCCACACTGGGCAAGCATAAGTTAGTGTGGGTAGGATAATAGATTTATATAATAGAACTCTGGCAATTTGGTATTGAGTGTTGAATGTTTGATTATAAGAGGGTATAGTTTTAAATATTTAGCATTGGATTTGTTGAATAGCTGCGTGAATATGCGGTTTCCAGGAAAGTTTCTTTTGTCTAACAATACTCCAAGATACTTTAATTCGGTTCAGTTTCCCAAGTATTTCGGTTGCATCTATTTTATATTGGGAGGGTTTTGGAGGTCTGCCTAAGAGTAAACTATCTTAGTCTGACTTTGTGAGAATTGAATTGCGATATTCTCCATTTTTTTGTCCATTGTTTTAGGTGTAAATATTATTCTCGAAACTCTGATTATATGCTAGGTAATATCCTGAGCTTGGCTGAAAGACAGTGCAGTATCGTCAGCGGAAAAGAGCAGTTTCCACGTTGGAAACTTGGGTATGTCACTCACACGAAGATATTAAATAAAATAGGTGAGGAACTGAGCCCTAGGAACTCGCGGCTGTGATATTACGAAGAAGTAGAAAAGGAGTGATTAATTTTGACCTTAATTTTCTACAGTGATAAAGCCTTAATAATTATTTCTGAATATACTCAGGGCTCCAAGTTGTCCTTATTTTAAATAACAGACCGGTATGCCAGACTCTGTCCGTCGCTGTTGCCAATATCCAGAAATGCCAGTCAAAGTATGTTTTTTCTCTTGGAAGCTCTGGTGCAATGTACTCAGTAAAGCCTTTAGCAGCTGGTGAGTGCAGGAGTGATTTTGCTCTGAAACCAAATTGAATACTGGTATTGCATCCGTGTCTCTCAGATTACTTGTTTAGTCTCTTTAGTAGAAAGCCTTTCAAAAACTCTTGGAAATTGAGGGAAGGAGCTTATTGTCCTGTAATTTCTCAGGACGTCGAGGATCTTATTCCTGGTTTGCGAAAAGGGAGAGAACAACTGCAGTCTTCCAGCAGTAGGGAAATAATTAACACGTAAGATGATTCATTAAATATTGCAGTAGTCCTGCACCGAGTTTTTATTGAGATTTTTTGAGCAGTTATTACTGATTCCATCATACCGGTGATTTTCGTTGTTTAAATGTTTAATGGTATTGGCCGTTTCCTGACGGTGAAATAAACTTTATTTTGTTCCGCTGTAATTAGTGGTTGTTTCATATAATTTCAATTTCAATTGTTATGTGTTGTTAATTATTGTTGGAGGGTGTCGGTCTAAATACATTTTGTAAATGATCTGCAATTGCTTTGGCCTTATCAAACATCTTGAATGCAGTAGGCTTATTGTTCCTTTTAAATTCGGAATATTTCGTTTTTTATCTCTAGTCATTCTTTTTGTAGTTGTCCAGAGATGTGTGAGTTTGGTATCAATTTGGATTTACAAACTGCCGAAAAGAAAAGTGTAGCGGTGATTAATCCAATTTAATTTTAAACTACTCTCGATAATTTAGTTTAGTTTTTGCTTTTATATCTGGTCTTCGAGTTGTTTGCCAAAATCTCTTAAATTATGTTCGATTTAATTAAATTAATAATTTTCCATGGAAATATGGGGAAGAAAATAGTTTAACTTTTTTGTATTGTAATAATGGGGGGTATATTTTGTTGTTACTTGAGTGGTCTAGAGATTTAAAAAAAATAGCCGCATTAACTTTTCCCTAGTTCGGAGTCGATATTTGCAATGACCTAATAGTAGTGGGTATTTATAGTTTTTTTCCATTAGGTAAGCGAACTTAGTCGCAATTGATATGTTTTCCTAAAGGGTTATTTCCTGGTGTAATTTTTTAAAATTTTCTTGTAAGATATTAGGAATCGGAATTATGATCTGAATTCTAATCAGCTACTACTTTTTGGATGGCAGTGGGAAATTAATATTTTTGGTTATGACTATATCGAGAACGTCAGGGATATATTAACATTGTAAGGGAAAATGTGTAAGGATCTGGTTGGGCATGAATATTAAGAACTATTATTATTTACAAATTCCAGTAACATTGGCCATTGTATAGTTATTGAGTTGGCAGCCCACGAATCTGTGTTTGCTGTTCCAAATCTCCAAAAGAGAAAATACGATTATATGAGCTAATATTTTTCTATAAGTCATTTTTCGGGAATCTCTTATTGGGGGGCTGTAAGCTGCAATGATCTATTAACTTTTTGTCATTGTTAAGGCTATTATTCGTATTATTATTACACGCACCTATTTCCATCACACACTACCAGTACTGTACTAGCACCAGCACTCAGTAGTAGTAAGTAGCAGCAGCAGGCAGTAGCAGCGGCTAGTGGTACCAGTAGTGTTATGTGATATTATACTATTAACGCTTACTCTTTACTTCCTATTCCCTATTGATTCTAAGTTTCGAGAATGAAGGCTAGAATACTTGAATACACTCGAATGTTTTTTTGCTACTATTAGTGCTACGCCACCTGATGCTTTGTTGGCAATTCGGTCCTCTCTGAAAATTCTAAATACCTGGAATCGTGAAACTTTTCCTCCGGCCGGAATTAGATGGGTTTCGGTTTACACAAGCTATTTCAATTTCATTTTTTCTTTAAAAAATATCTAAAATTCATTTTTCTTAGCGTTTCAGTCCGTTTGGCGTTCCAGTTTAAAAAGTAATATTAGTTATATTATTTGCCATAATTCAAAATTTGTCAGAAACAGATTTTACTGTATTTTCAATTATGGGAGTGAGCGCTAACATGGACTTTGTGATACATGTTTGAGATTAGAATTAGATTGAATGCCTGTTTGAAATAATGATGAATATGACCTCGATGGTTATTATGGTATGGATTAGGATGAAGGGTAGGCATGTGATGGTACTTGTCTAGCGGATACATTGTTAGATGAGTAATGGTTTGATGGACATACGTTAGAAGGTGGGTGAATGTTTTTTGAATTTTTTAATTGGATCTGCTGCCGTTTTTGTATATGCTGCAGCCTTTATAGTTAGCAGTAATCGTTCGTCACCCAGTTTAACGCAACTTAAGGGGGGGCAGATTTAATCTTTGGTACACTCGGAGTAGTGATGCTGGCCAAGTACATTTGACACACCGAGGCGAAGGCCACAAATTTGCCTGGGAATGCCCAAATCTCTGACAACGTTACATTTGATTACAATGAGACTTGATTCTTTTCTGAATTCTGATAACACTGTACACAAAAGCGGTTAAGTTTGAATATTTTTCTTTACTTTGATAAGTATTTTCTAAGTCGATTCACAATAAGGTATTGGGACACTTGTCTTTATTATAAAGTCTGCTACTTTTAATGCTGGAATTTTTAATCTTTATCAGTTCCTGTACGTATTTTCACTTTCCGAGTAGGTAGTGGAAGTCCTTCATACAATTGCAAACGTTTTTATAGAAGGGTCTTTATAAGAATGGAACTCAATTTTTTCTGTTTCACAAAATTTTCTAAAAACTTCTTAATCACTTTATGGAAGTGAATGAAATTTAAATAGCGGTCTTTTTCCTTGTTTAGTTGTGAAGTCGTCCTTAACGTTCTTTTAATATCATTTAACAAAAGTTGATAAGTTACTTGCATTGTGCAATAAATTGGGGGAATTTTAATAATTGGAGTCGTTTTCCAGGTTTTCTTTCATTAGTTTTTCTAAATGTTTCCTAGCAGCTTATACCTATTTGAAACAGGAAATATTATAACCTGGATATATCCTCTTCTGGCGATGCGTGACCCTTTCGTTTATGCTCACCTACCTTTGACATGTTCCTGCGTACCTTGGAGCTGCGGTTTGTTGTGGCAGTTGTTGGTTGTGGTTGCCTGTTGCAGATGCGGTTGTGGAAGGCATATGATATTGGAGTTAGAAGTTGAGAGAGATCTGCATTTCACCCATTTGTTGCTCGAGTGGAGGTGTTGTAGTTGTTGCTGGAGAAAGTTCTTGCTTGAAGTATTTGCTTGATCTGGATGGGTTGCACCGGTTCACTGATAGCGCGTTTTTTCACCACCATTTTCACTATTAGGTAGCGGTCCATTGCGCTTCGAATTAGTTGCCCGTAAACGAGCAACTATTTGTGGCCATCATGGTTTAAAAAAAGATTTGTTGGCTTTTAACTACAAACTAAAATAACACTTTTTTTGAACTTGGCACTGTTTCGCACCGCTCACAAAATACTACGTAAAACGACACTGGCACTGAGTGTTATCGCACTGATCGCTGCGGGTTGACCACTGTCG
>BOPP01000008.1:1089498-1111349 GCA_017312745.1 Gryllus bimaculatus | reverse complement strand
TTTAATTTATTTCTGCTCGTTCGACAAAATCTTCGAGGTTCGGGTTTTACATACTGACATTTTGGGGATTGGGCATTCCTGACAAATGAGATTAGATACTCGACTCGTTTAAGTCGTTGGTTTGCTTTGCTAAAGCAGCTTGGATTTATTTTTGATTTTTTTTTTTTTTGAGAGGGGTAGGTTGTTAGGATTGCCCTACGAGGCAATAGGAAGGGGGGGAACGTTTTTGTTCATTTTTGTTTTTTTTTTTGTGGGGGTTTTTTTTTTTTCTTTTTTTTTTGTTTTTTTTGTCTTTTGACTTTTTCTGTGTTGGAATTTGATTTCTTTTGAAACTGAAAATTCTATTTAATACGGTGAATTATTGGTTTTAGGGAATGTTTTAAGCATTGTCTGGAAATTTGGGATTTGATTTCGGCTTTGGGATGTTTGCTGTCATCCCTAGGTTTGAAATTTCAGGGCGGAATGAGATGAAGGAAGGGAAGAATAGAAATTATTTGCTACTTTTTAAATGTGTTCGAGCACTGTTTCCATTTTGGAGTTCTCTGTGAATTTGTTGGTTAGGTATAAACCATGGAGCTTTTAATTGATTTTCTGAGGACTTTATTTTGGACAATTTGTATTTTTTGTATGGTGGTGGAAGCAGCGTTTCCCCACACTGGGCAAGCATAAGTTAGTGTGGGTAGGATAATAGATTTATATAATAGAATCTGGCAATTTAGTATTGAGTGTTGAATGTTTGATTTATAAGAGGGTATAGTTTTAATATTTTAGCATTGGATTTGTTGAATAGCTGCGTGAATAATGCCGGTTTTCCAGGGAAAGTTTCTTTTGTCTAACAATACTCCAAGATACTTTATTGTTCAGTTTCCAAGTAATTTCGGATGTCATCTATTTTATATTGGGAGGTTTGGAGGTCTGCCCTAAGAGTAATATCTTAGTCTGACATTTGTTGAGAATTGAATTGCGTTTCTCCATTTTTTTGTCCATTGTTTTAGGGTGTAAATATTATTCTGAAACTCTGATTATATGCTAGGTTAATATCTGAAGCTTGCTTGAAAACAGTTGCAGTATCGTCAGCGAAAAGAGCAGTTTCCACGTTGGAAACTTGGTATGTCACTTCACAGGAAGATATTAAATAAAATTAGGTGAGGAACTGAGCCCTGAGGAAACTCCGGCTGTGATATTACGAAGAGTTAGAAAAGGAGTGATTAATTTTGACCTTAAATTTTTACAAGTGATAAAGCCTTAATAATTATTCTGAATATATCTCAGGGCTCCAAGTTGTCTTATTTTAAATAACAGACCGGTATGCCAGACTCTGTCCGTACGCTGTGTGCAATATCCAGAAATGCCAGTCAAAGATGTTTTTTCTCTTGGAAGCTCGGTGCAATGTACTCAGTAAGCCTTTAGCAGCTGGTGAGTGCAGGAGTGATTTTGCTCTGAAACCAAATTGAATATCTGGTATTGCACCATGTCTCTCAGATTACTTGTTTAGTCTCTTTAGTGAAGCTTTCAAAAATCTTGGGAAATTGAGGGAAGGAGCTTATTGTCCTGTAATTTTTCAGGGACGCGAGGATCTTTTTCCTGGTCTTGCGAAAAGGGCAGAAACAACTGCAGTCTTCCAGGCAGTAGGGAAATAATTAACACGTAAGATGATTCATTAAAGTATTGCAGTTAGTCCGCTAACGAGTTTTTATTGAGATTTTTTGAGCAGTTATTACCTGATTCATCATACCGGGTGATTTTCGTTGTTTTTAAATGTTTAATGGTATTGGCCGCTTTCCTGACGAGTGGAAATAAACTTTATTATTGGTTCCGCTGTAATTAGCTCGTTAAAAAAAAAAATTCCATTGATATTAGAAACAGACTATAACTCTTGTAAACCATTTCTGCAATCTAGTGTTTCATATTCTCTCACCTTAAGCAAAATTTAGTTAGATTTTGAAGATTCTTAAAAATTGTTCTGACAATTCATCAGACCTTTAATGTCCGATCATTTTTTAAACTTTTTCTGTTTTATTTTGTTAATTACAACACAAAATTGAAAAACAGTTATTATTTCAAAGTTGTGTTGCTTCCTTTTAATAAATGATATCCATGTGTGTGTCGGGTGATAAGTCTGGTTTCATGAAACACGAATTCTTATTTTAACCGTTCATTATTTAAGCTTCATTATTAAGGCTAGAGACGCTTTTGCTTTTCTTAATGAAGTCTAATCGAATCATGTCAATTTTCCAAGAATAAATAAACAAAATATTCCAAAAATTACTGTATTACTTTATGTGTGTTTGTAGACTCAAAAGCTTTGAACAATGACTTGGAATTTTTTGGAAATCTCAAATTTTTCGAGTTTGAGCACTTAATGGAGCTTTTACTTTGTCACATATCAGTTATGTAATATAGAAAGTATTGCAATAATGCGGCCAAAACGGAACTTTTTGACAGAAAAAGTTGTATTGTCCTTGACATCGCAGAAATTGATATATCTTGTTCATATATACAGTTACCTACTTCCTCTAACACTTTGTGCAGCCACAACCAAGGTTTTGTGGGTCCTTGGTAACGAAAAATTAGTTTTTGGCAAAATATCTGTCAGTGGTAACCGGAAGCTATCTTTTTACGCCAACAGTAAGCACATCCTTCAGCAGAATGACGTTTTGTAGTAATTTCATACCATTTTTACACATAAAGCATTCCCTTTTAGACGTAATTAAAATCAATATCCAAGTTAACTTTATAAGTAGAATAATCAAAAACTGTCAGTGTAATCCTTAAATATGAACATTTCGCATTAAGCAATTGAATATAAAATGAACAAATAGTCATCTCCTATACCATTAGCAATTCTGTGCATTGATGAACTAAACCGTAGATCTCAGTCGTCATCCTCTTGTGGCGCGCAGCATACTAATGTAGCACTCTTAAATCTGTGATGTAATGCTAGGCGAAAATTGTCCAGAAAAGTAATTATTTTGTAAATACATTAAGGTGTATAGTTCTAAATCATAGCCTATAGCTGTCTTGCCCTCCAAAGGAAACACAAACGTTTCGTCGATTTTGGTTCAGTACCTTCAGAGATTATTGCGCTGTAAATCAACGAACTTGTCTCTTTATATATTAGTATAAATATAAAAATTTGTGTATATATTATTATTATTATTATTATTATTATTAATAATATTATTATTACATTATGGCCCTATTTATATGGCGAGGCAACATGAGACATAAATTTTAGTTTGTAATGACTCCTTGCTAAAGTAAGGAAAAAGTTGTGATTATGAAACCCTTAATCAGAGAAGAACCACAAATATTAAGCATAAAGATTAAATTAAGAACCTCATAGTTATTGCCCTCAGATGAATTGAAGAAATTCAAAATTCAATTTATCTAATTCAGTTCGTCAAATAAATTAGGGGATTTTTGCTTAGGTTTAGCAAGGATTTTGCCTGCTTACTGCAGCAACTTCAGCAAACACACAAACTGAAGCCTTCGTGCAGTGCGGACATTCGTAAAAAGGTTGATCATACATTTCCAAGCCTACACGAATTGAGTACTTCGTTTTGAATGTACCTGCATGCTTAGGCGTGAAAAGAAGTGGGTGGAGGATGACAAATATGGAAAGAAACTAGCATACCTGTGAGGAATGCCCATGGGGAAAGGAACATCCCGCACACAATGGAGATTATCCGCCCTTTCCCAGGAAGAGACAGTCCCTTTGCCACAGAATACTTCCTTGACAGCGTTGCAAATTGGTTCCCTAATTTCAACGTCAAACAGCGTTGCCAATGGTTGCCTTCGTTCTTAAGTAGATTATTAACTTTGAAGGATTCATAGGAGAAAAATTCTCGTATAAGGAAGCCAGGCTTCGTCGAGAAAAGTATTTTCTAGGAGAAAAAAATAAAATAATATTTTTTTTCTTTTAAAAGCATTAAACGCCTGAAAATTTAAGAAGTCACTCGTGAAGGAGACGTAATGGAGGTGATAAGGTGATGTGGAAGTGACGGTTGTGATCGAAATTCACTTGTAGTCAAAAATAGTTATCCATTATTAAAGAGACCATATTTTTCGAATACCATTACACGTTTATTACTGCAAATTCTTAATACAATAATTTAAAAATGAAACAAAATGTTTCCAATTTTTAGGTGTATGTCAACGAATATGCAATTTATTTAATATGCATTATTTGTGGTAAATGCTAAATGTATATGGCATTGAAACTTTGGCACTTATGTATACACCAAGATTTATGCATCTTGGAAACAAAACCAGTGCATTAAAATATAAAATGATAGTAGCTGTATTTTCTTTATATCAATATTCTATTGCTCACATACATACCTCAGAGACATACATTAGCTTACATTGTTACATGTCAACTACATTCTTGAGTGGTAGACGAAAAGCATACTTTGGTTTTGGGATGTAACTTAAAATTTTATATTTTTCCTACTCAGATTTAAATCTTTTAAATCCTTGATTAAAGTCGATTAAAGCCTTTCGGAGTTTCGCATTATAAGATAACAGTTTTTCATGATTAGTAACATTTTATATTAATGAAATAATTATATTTTTCTGTACGTAAATGTTTATTAGGGCGATAATTAATATGAATACTGAAGTTAAAATAATAAATGAAAAGTGGAGCAACCTCTGGAAAACCATAAAATCTAGTTCTCTACACAAACAAGTTAAACATTTTTACTTTCTGAAAACAAAAATTATCAAGACAAGATGAGGTAAAATTAACAAAAACGAGTACTGGTCATTGCAAGATCAGTCATCAACACTTGTTCGCTGGAAATCCCACACCAGCCAACACACATACACCTAGGGGGGCAAAAACCTGACTTGATGCTATCATCCAACAAATACCAAATCAAATATTAAAATTCTGTAAAGATTGCAATATTCTCCGCAATATATAAAGAAATCTAATTGTAAAAAGTATATTAGTATGGATACTGGAAACTAATATTGTAACAAACAAATACAAATAATGTCTGTCTCCACATATTTATACATACTGCACTATATTGTAAAGTTATCATATTAATATTGTTAAGTTGTATTTAAAGTAGTTGCTAATGATCACAGTTGGTGATGCGACTGTAATAAACTAAAAAAAACTGTATGGTTACTAGAAGATTGCGAGGAAAGTGAAGCAGTTCCGTTCTTTACTTTAAGTAAAAGTACCCTAAGCCAAAAACCATTTGGAGCAAAATTTAAATAAGTCTTTCCAGTTTAAAGATTGTGCCCAGGTAATGTTGCGAGAAGAAGCATGTCATCTGCCATTTATTACTTTCTCGTATACGTACGTATATACGAAGTAATACACGTAGTATAGAGAAAGTTATGTAATGCTGCGCGAAAACGGTGGGCCCTGCCGGGCCTGATAACGAATAAGTGGATAAATCCAGTTGCTACATTTAGAGGGGGGGGGGAATCCTCTAACACATGGTGTAGCCAGGTAATCCCGGGTTTGTGGATACTTGATACCGAAAAACCAATTCACGGTAAAACGTCTGTCTACCCGTCCGTCGGTCTGGTGTGTGAACAACACTAGCGCAAAAATCATGCGTAGGATTTTTTCCAAATTGATGGAACCCCTGTGGATCTAGCCTCAGTTGAAGCTCTGCGATTTTGCAAAACATTCATTAATTTTTGGGGGTATTACATAAAGCCCCTAGACATTTTCAAAGTTTTCTCAAAAATGGCTACAAATATTTTCTTTAAAATTCTTGTAATCCGTGTAATACACTTATAAAGGTGACTTAGGTCTGTTTTTCATTGTTATCTCTGAATTTTCGAAAGTTTAAAATATATGATTTTTTTTCGGCAACTTCCTGCAACTAAAGTATTAAAGATAGGAATTTTTCTTTTCAATAAAATTTCTTCCTCATATTTAGATCTTTCATTAAGGTCAAGTCAAACTCAAGTTTTTTTATAAGAAGTTTTTAATATTGAGTGTAATAATTTTTTTTTAAATAACAAAAACAAGAAACGAAGACGTTTTCTAGAAAAGGGCTCCAAATTTTTTCTTTAAAATTTTAGAAGAGGTAGTTCAAAATTATAACAAAAACATATACGTAACATACACAAACATAAACATATAAGATAACATAAACGACATATTGCTCTATTCATTTATTTCTTCAAAAAGTACAAATATATATTTTTTTGACTTGTCTCTTACGTATATTACATTATTATATTTAAATTAGAGACTATTTGTTCACATTATTACATTTATGAGCACATGTGCTTTAAATGATTTTATATAAAGTTTCTCGAAAACACTGCAGTTTTCCGTGACAATTAGCTCAAATTCCGCATTTCCAGTAACACTCAAACTCTATTTTCTGAAAAACAGCTCCAATTGTTTTACAGAATATTTGAAGGGATAGTGATAAATGCACTGTTTAATATAACAAAGTTTAATTTTGAGGTGTACTTTATTTTATTTTTTTTTTTCAAAAACTACAGCAAAGTTTTATTATTATTTTTTAATATCTCTAACACCATTAACATGCAAATTTTCAGCAATTTGTAAACACTATTGCATTTCTTAATTAAAGTGCATTAAATAACTTCCAATAAAGATTTTCAAAAACTGAAACAATTTCTGTGAAAAACACGCTTAAACGCCATTTTTTAAAAACTGCTCCAGATTTTTCAATGAAAGTTGCTATTTAAAACGAGATTTTACTGTTATTTAAAATTCTTAATGGAATATTTCGAATCCCCTATTAAGAAACTGAAAAATTGAGAAAAGTTAAAAAAAAAAAAATTGTGCGGTGATAAATGGCAATTGGCAAGGGTATGAGGCAAGTGGGAATAGCTAGCCCAGACCAAAGAAAATGTGTTTATATCACAATAACTGTGGTATGTTATTTAAAATTTACAAATTAAAGGGACTGAAAAATATTGCATGTCAAAAGTCACAGTACACTGCCAACTATTTTTAAGAACATTTCTCTGAATTATTATATCGTGTGTTTCAATTAATTAAAGTAAAAGTAAAAGAAACTTTAACTTACTAAATTCATTACTGACTTGAAGATCGACAAAGGGGCTAAACTAAACAGACTTACAGGCTAATCTTTGATGATTAATAGATCACTGCATTAACATGCAACTAAAAGAAGTGTATTTGAATTATTAAGATATTATTCAACGTGTAGATATTATTTTAAGAATACTTTGTTTGTACTAGTAGATGCAGGTTTAAGAAAATAATTGATCTACAATTGCCGTGCGAACTATTTACAATCTCTGCTGTGCTAATAAATTATTTATGTCGAACATATTTAAATAACAAATGTAAATATGAATGATCGATGTACTAATTTATTGAAAACACAATGGAGACTATTTAATGTGGAAACAATGATGATGCACTTCTGCTTTCCTATTCTCAAAGTTAAAAATGCGCTGTGTGAAGACATTGTTATTTACCTCTTAAAGTAGTTTCAGCCGCCGGTCTCCGGGCAATTCATCAGATGTGCAAGGAAAGGGTATTAGATGGAAATGTAGAGTTCGAGCCATTGGGAATCGGTCATTGAGAATCTGAGAGATTAATAATATAGAGGACTATAAATGGAAATTGTCAAAAATAAATAGGTAAGTAAATAAAGCATTCTGTGCAATTTTTGAAGAGACATTCGTTGCTACGCGGAACACGTACATTATTTCTGGAATTTCTCAGAACACATCTCACGGCCATTTTTCCGCTCTCCCACGCGATGTCAAAATCACATTACCGAATCCACAGCACGATTCACGAGGGCAAAAACGTCGGGCGCGCGAGGGGGCACGCGGCGACCACCGAACCGCGTCGAGAGGCCACCGCGGTGGGAGAAGAGGCAATGGCAACGACGATGGTGGCTATATTGTTCATGAAGGGTGCTGCTGTAAGCGTAAAGTCTGGCAGTAGAGTTTTGGATTGTAGAGCAATGTTCGACACGTCAAGTCGCTTTCGTTTGTTAGTACAAAGGACCCGAGCTCTTATGACATTTGATAATGATAAGTTCCAAAACTTCTGAGTGAGGTGGGAAAACTTAAGGAATGGTCATTCAATACAGTTTTTTCTCGTATTTATAACAATTACGTAAAATAATAATATTCCAAAGAAGTGATGGTTATATTCGAATGCAATGGTTAAACAGATTTTAATTTATCACTTTGTATTGATTGAAAATCAGAAAAAGCTCTTTCATGATAAAACGTGGTCAAGCGATTATTGGTACTTATTCATGATGAAATTAAAATTTGAAATTTTTGCAGCTCAGCAATTTTTTTCTTTTATTTGGTTTGGACATGGTCAAAGAATATTCAATCGAAATCATTCATTTAATTTGAAATTGGTCATTTTCGACGGCGACATTCACGAACTTCATATAAATTGGTGCTGCTTTCAACTTCTCAGATCGCTTTTCCGTGGCCTCTCCGATCAATATCAGGCGAATGCCGGAACATTGACTTAAACGGGTAATGAACCATGCGCGATACAACCTTCCTCATCCTCATCTTCTCTCGTACATTCATACTCGCTTACATGCACGTCATTACCAAATATGGCCTATGGTAATGATCATGGCGATTAATCGGAAACTTAAATCTCATCCCAAAATGGGCTACGTCCCATTTACGAAGACATCTGGAGAGGGAAATCCGGCACGTTGACGTGTAATTTCCGGATCGCGTTTTCCTTTAGTGAGGGAATTGATGCCTTGATTGATTGATTGTTAGTGATTCCGAACAACAGCTAAGGTTATGTATCCGCGCAAGTGTAGTGCATGTTTTTATTCGAGAAGTAGGTTGGTGGTGGTTGTGGTCTTCCCCGTTGGATGATGAGATGCGGCGTGGACCTACCTTCGGCTAGCGGGGTTATCTCCAACTCCCACCGGCGGTGCACGGCCCAGGCGGGAGAAGCTCTAGGCTTCCGAATGGTCTCCCGGCATGTGTTGTAGTGAAGTGTCTGTTAGTGAACCGTGAATAAGTAAGGTGTGAGTGTAGGACAAGGAAGTGCTAGAAAATATCATTTTGCCAGTTGTTAGAGTTCTGCTCCGGCATTCGCTTGGCGTTGATCGAAGAAACCACATAAACTACTGATCAGAGCAGTCGGCCGCTAGAATTCTCCTCCAGTCAGCAACAGAAATCGACCTAAGTGACAGGCTAGTGTCGATAATCCCGCCATCGTGGAGAGTGGAGCTCTAGAACCTACCAGTCAGAGGTTCTGCAGCATCGGTTGATGCCCTGAACCACTTCTGCCGGTCCCAGCGGGAGAGGAATGCCTTCACCTAGCGGGATATAACTCAACACCTATGTGACTAGTGTCCATTGCGATTGGCGCCCCCGAAAACAAAATGTTGACTCGATTCCCCTTCCCCAACTGCTTAGTGCGGCGGCAGTGTTGATGCTGTTGATGTCCAGATGTTGATGTCCAGTGTTGATGTCGAGACGCGGCGGCGGCGGGAGCACGAGCAGCGGCATCGGAAGTCGGCGCGCGGTGTCTCGGCCGTTCACGCGTGACCGCGCCGCGCACCGGAAATGGCGTCGCCCGTCACGCGCCCGCGCGCGCCCGAGCGGAGCAAGCCGACCGCCGCGCCGCCGCGGGCGCTGCAGACACGCCTCAGGCCTATAGCCTCCTTCGGGACAGACGGCCTGCCCACACAGGCTGCTTACTGCTCCAGGAGATGAAATCCATTGCTCGATGACCATTACCATACTGCTTCAAAGTGCATCCTTTATTTGACTGATCAAGGCTAACAAGTTGATTCATTGCCGGTACAAAAGGCCTGCAATGTAATTGAATTTAATGCCTTGTTGACATTGCACGACTTAAGAGTAAACAATTGATTCTCCCTTAACTTAAAAAGATACTTTGTAAACCTGAAATGGGAAAATAGTTGAGATTGAGAAAAAAAATGAAGAGGATGTCCTGACCTTAGATTGTGCTGCAATTGACAAAAAATCTATCTATTGTCATTATGATGAATGAAATAAAATCCTTTTATCTCATCAGTTTTTCTGAAGGTTTTTACTTCAATTGCCTCAACCGTAAACTTGGAATTATTCTATCTGATCGTATTACTATCTCATGTTATATGTGACTTTTTAATTTTCGTTATTTACACTATATTTTACGTTCGTATTTAAAATATTTGTTTGCAGTATCTGAACATGTTTTTCCATTCATGATATACAGTTATAGTATGTTGTGTTTCATGAGAAGAATATGTTGCACCACATGTTCAATAAGAATTTCTAAAAGTAAATATTTCGTGACCGAGCATGGCTAATGACATGTTGATATGACTGTGCATACGGTCTTAGGACAATCAATATGTGTTTTATTTTAATTTTATTGTGACTTTATTACGTGCTAAACAAAGGTCCTAACATGTTTTTATTACATAATACAACTTAGCACACCAAGGCGAGTTTCAGAGACTATAATAATAATAATAATAATAATAATAATAATAATAATAATAATAAAATGAAAACTAGTTCATGCCGTTTGCTATGGATAAAATAATCTCTAAGGTTAGTGTTTACAATAAATATTATTCAATTGTAATTTATAAAAACCCGTTTTTATAATTTATGAGAAAGTTATGTTGTATATAACCTTTACATCAATGAAAAATTGCTTAATTGTCGTTTGAATGTTGCTTTTTTGTTTCGTATTGTTCTATTCTTTAACACTGGAAACAGTATTTACAAATGTAATGTGATGTACATGTGCGAGAAGAATCTTACTCAGTTCGTCGCTGCTCGTCGCATCTACAGATATCGACTATAAAAGGGTCGCTTTTATTTCTATCTTACACAAAAAGCACATACAAAAATGAATCATATTAAATATATAATTTTGCAGAAGAACGGTTCTAATCTGAGAGAAGTTATTTTGCGTCCAAAGTGAAAATATTTCACTCCGTATGCAGGCTGCCTTATAAACTATCTTTATGATGATTGCCTGTGCGGGAGATGCGGCGCCCTAGAGACAGTGGTCAACGTTTCGACCCTCATGCTGCAACCTTCGTTCGGTGGAATGTTCGCATGACGACCAAAACGTTAGCAACGTGCCTAGGACGCGTCGTCTTCGGGACAGCCAATTACCTATTAACTCCGTTCGCGAAATTCTAGACTTTCATTAATTTTTATGGAGTTTTTAATAGTAAAAATATACAATTTTCTAGATATATTTCTTCATCTAACTAAAAAAATGACGATTTTTGAGACGTGTCACTTGCGCAGACGCAATGTATCACTGGCTTGGCCTTTAATATCTTGTTCTCCAGTCTTCACGTGTTCGACAGTTCAACTCGCCACCAGTTCTTTGTCAGTAAAGTATCTTAACTTTATGAAATTTTTTATACTCAAAACAGACAATTTTTTAAATATATTTCTTCACTTAATTAAAAAATATTGTACTGACGTAAACATAGGTTGATTGGCGACGTTGTTGTCAGCTTACGATTCAGGACAGAATAAAGAATGAAGATGCAAAACTAAACATAGGAAACACAATTTTAAATACTGTAGAAGCAAAATGCCTGAGATAGTGTGGGAACGTGCATAAAATGAGTGAGGGAAGGTGGCCAAAAAATGATCAAATGGACCCCTGCTGAAAGAAGATGACGAAGACGAAGAAGAAGAAGAAGAAGAAGAAGGAGACCGAGGACACATTGGAAGGATGCAGTACCTAAATCGATGGATCGTGGCAAATGGAAGATAGGATATGATAAACTACTTTGAGTTGTAATAAATACGCACAAAATATAACTACATAAAAATAAGAATTTTAAAAGTGGCAATATTTGAGAGATGTCTCTTGTACGACGATGTATTTCTAGCCTGGTCTTTGATCTCAATACCTCCAGTGTTCGTGGCACCACATTTCAACTTACCAATGCAGTGCTAGGGGTCGCGTGCCGCTTGCGAGCCGAGGCCGCCCGTCGCCGCCCGCGTTGATGGCTTCCAGCAAACCACCGCCAACAGCAGCTCCACTGCCCGTCTCTTTGTGATTCACGAGGTCCTCCGCCGCCGCGATGTATCGGCAAACACAATTTATGGACAACTTATGTTAAGTAGCGTAGTCGCAATGAGCGAAAAAGCCCCATGCGCGACGGGCGCGCGCCATCCGTGTTTGCCTTTGGAGCGCGTCGCGTCCCCGCGCCGCCGCTGCCGCCGCCGCCGCCAGCTCCGCAGCCACTATTTGCCGTCACAACTACAGCTCTAGCAAGTGGTGTGCCTCCGCTGTCGCCGACGTATTGCCATCATAAACATCCATGTCAGCGTTCCGGTTCAATTATTCTTACGATAACAAACTAGGGAAAGTACTATCCCAACTGACGTTTGCTGCAAAGATTATGTTGCTGTCAGATGATTTTGCTAATTGTAGCAGTCGTCGAGCCAATTAAATAACTTTACCAAAATCAATGTAACTTTGCTAAAATTATAGAATTATGAACGTTGCGTTTCCTCGATGGAGGCAATATTTTGAGTAGTTAATTCATTTGAAACTGATTTTCTGGCATTACTATTCGAACCCGCACCGTTCCCGCCGCCACCTCTAGTTCAATGCTCATTATTTGTCGTCTCAGATACTTCTCTGGTAATGAGTCCCGTCACCGCTCTAGAACCGCCATCAACACACCGGTGCTATAGTCTATCCTCTAGAACAATTACTGTTTATATAGCAGTCAACGGAGTAAGCTCCATTACTATCACATTGTTTTGAACATCATGATCATGTAATGAATCGGTACTGTCAATCGTTGTACCCATTAAAGCAAACATTTAACTTTTCCGAAATTACTGCCATTAATGTTTCCGTGATGCAATCGGTTGTCTTTCTTATGATCCGGTTGTTCGTGACTGTTTTACAGACATTCTGTGACTTTGGCGCAGGTTTCCAACTCTAAGGTCATCACTTGCATCTCAACTACTGCTTCTATCACGTTATACCTCGACTGACATCGTTATTTTTATTTTATTTATTTAAGGTCGCATCAGTTTTAGGTTATTAGAGACCTCTATTGCTTGTAACGGTATGGTAACTGTGAGGATGACACGATTTAATGGTGGGGTGTGTGACAGGAAGAACACATTACAACCACGCCCGACGCGGGACGCGAACCCGCGAACCTTACCTCGTTCTTACAAAACTAATGACACATAAATACTACTGCATTCATTAAATCGTCTCCGAGGCCTGCTTTATTTATTTGTTTGTTAATTTATCATAAGGCGTGAGTAGCAGGGAGACGGAATGGTCACAGTTTCGACGCCAGAATCTCAACGTCGCCATATTCTGATATCCCCAGAAATGCGACCTGAGCATGTGCTATGATGATGAAAATGATGAGTTGCTTCATGAGCAAGAAGGTGTAGAAGGTGGAGGACTGAGGGGCAGGATAAATAATAGGACCCAGAACAAATCCATCAAAAGCTCGTTTTGTCCACTATAGAGTCTATATAAATTGATCATTAAATCCTACATTAAGTGGGGATGAAATTCAGAAACCGGCAGCCGAAATAGCATGGAATAGCCCATGGAATAGGAGAAACATGATGAGACACACTTTGACCTTTAGGATGACGGGAGGACTACAGTGGATTATCTTATTACTGCACCACCAAAACGTTCAATTATACTTCGTCAAGCATTCAACGTAGCAAATGAAAACACAATAACCATTGTTACAAAGATTTGTGACTTAATAATAAATCTATTTAGCCTTCACCGCATCCACCAAACAAAACAACATTACCAAAATCATCATCATGAACTATGGATTGCGCTGATGAAGTCAGTATTCATTAGATAGACTTGATCAGTTAATAGGATAAACCCCTATTGGCATTTATTCCATGCTTTTGGCGCGCACTACCCAGTTCATCAGTCATGCAGTCACCGCTTTCTTTGCAGTAGTAAGAGACGTGGTTTCGCTAATCACTTTATATTGCTATTTTAGCTACTTCACTACCAGTAATGTCATTCTGTTACATTATTGTAGCAATCAACAGAGTACTAAAAATCCCAACTCTTTTTACACAAATATTGACCCTACAAACAATAGACACTACTAACTGGGGCGGTTCACGTTAAGATTTGCAATAGTACGTGCACCTTAATTAATGCGTTCGCTTGTAAATACACATGAAATAATATTATTCGCCAGATAAGAATATAACAATTTTAAGCGTAAATATTTTAACTTCTTCGTTAATGAACCAACGCCCATTTACGTGTATCTGAGCGAACTTTCGGGCGGCGCGGTAGTTCGTTTGAAGCTTGCCTGCCCAGACGCGAGAGGGATGACGTCATACTTTTCGGGCTTTTAACTCTGAAAATCTAGCTGCGTGCCCTGCTGACAGACTCGCTAGCAGCCTGCTGAGATGGCGGGAGAGTGACGCAACTGGGGAAGATCCTTCAAAGACGATATGCAGCCGAGTGGCATCCTGCGCTGATGCAGCCTTGATTCTGCTGCAGGGAATATGGGGGTTGCTGATATCTGCTGCAGGGTCTTATGTTTTGTCACGCAGTAAACGCAACACGGGTAAAATCAGGGAGCACTCCTCAGCAGAGCAGCCACTGCTAGAATTCTCCTTCAGGGAGCAGCTGAATTCGATCTAGCTATTCAGCTACTATCAAAAATCCACCACCCTCGAGACTTGAACACTAAGAACCAGGCAGGGTTGCTGCAGAGGCAGCAGCAATGCTGGCTCTGAGCTAACTATGCCGGTTCGTTATTGCAAAAAATCTTTGCCACCCTATTAATCGCTTCTGCCAATAGTTGCAAACATAAGCACAACCTAATACTACACAAAAGTCATAATGAATAAATGTTCAGCTCGTACAACGGCGTCTATAAAATAATAAGAGATGCAATAAGCTATTGCAAGGTTAGAATGGACGCTGATTCCATCAGTACTACCCATTAAAAAGTATGTGTATCACTTTGCCTATATTACTTGATAAATCTCTGCTATACCTGATTTCTCTATTTAATATTTGTATGACTTCATAGTTCTACATCTTAGAGGATACATTTTTCCATTTTTGTATTTACAACACTATGAAAACAATAAAATATGCTCGTTGATGTGATCTTTCTGAGTTTCTCTTTCTTTTTAAAAAGGAACAACGTATTAAATTGACCGTAATTACATGAGGGAGGAAACGCTCTTCATTGAGAAAGAAAGGAGCGCTCTGTGTCACATAACTTTTGTCAGTTCGCAATTTGGATTGCTTTCAAGGATATTGAATAACAATTAGACCAATGAGATTGAAAGCAATTTCAGAGTTGAAGGACGTTGTCTAATAAAGACTTCAGCTCGTGTGCAAATAAATCGACAAGGTTTCTAGGCAGATGACGTTTTCACAAATGAACCAATTTGATGTTTTCTGAAAGAATTTGTTTTGAAATATGTAATTGCTTAAGTATATATCGTTTGTCATGGGAGGGAAGTATACTTATGCATGAATGGATAATGCAATGAATAGGGGATAAAGATATGCTGCTTAAGATGGGAGAACTTGAAATAAGAACATAATAAATAACTATTCAACATTAAATGATAGAATCATATAAGTTGCTTACCAATAGAAATGTCAGCAGCATACGATTATTCTCAACTTTCTTTTTATTGGATCGATTACTTCACAGTAGCATTAGTAGTTTCCAATATTAGCATCTCAAGGGTCATATGAATACAAATGAGCACTTGTTCAGGAGTACTTGCTCCGGAGCAAAGTGAGTCTACTCTGCGGCACTGAGCAGAAGCTCCGTTTCGTATGAATAAAAACTTCGTATGTCTCCGAAGAACTTACACATGTCTCGCAAGTCTTTGCTCGTCGTGAACAAGTGATAGTGCAGGCTAACATTTAAAAAAAATGGTTTCTTGTGCGACGAGATGACATACGTTACCGCGTTTGTGCGGAGCAAAGAGAAATGTTTTGTTGTCTCGTTCTTTAAATTCAAATATGAATAGCAGTAACGAAAAACAGGCACCAGAGGTCCAGCTAGTTTTTGGCGAAATGCTAAGCGAATATAAATTTTTTTTGAAATGAGCCTGAATTATATATATAGTAATATACGGAATATAATATTATAATATCTAGTATATAGTAGTATGTATATATATATATATATATATATATATATAAGTTTCTAACTCATTGAAGATAATGTGTATATTTTTAATATATTTTTCTTCACAATTCTTCACAAAAATAAGGACATTAATGGGTTCAGGTGAACAACTTACGTATAAACAAATGTCAAAATCAAAAAAGAAAATCCACGTTGACCTGTGTAATTATATTTAACACAATTCAGTACATGCTTGAAATGCTTGTTTGTACGATTTATGTTACTCTGATAAATTATTATTATTATTATTATTATTATTATTATCTTCATTGATTTCTTATTATCTTCCTTAGCACGGGAATTCAGACTATAACTGAGGTTTTTCCCTCACAACTGTGAACTTACTTTTTTTAACTTTGCCAAACCAATGAGGGTGAGTTTATTGCAAGAAAGAATGATTGCAGTTAAAGTCTTGTGGAGGAAAAGATATAGAAAAATCACTTCGTTTGCTTCGTTTGCTGTCGCACTACAGTCCTTTTCATCATAGGATGCAGTTACTGCATCCGTCGTCGTCTCCAGATGATCTTGTACGCAACTCGCGCACACAGCCCCCATGCGCAGAGACTGCTGATCGCACGAGGATACCGCGTCCTCAGCCACTTGTCGCAGTCTGTCTTCTTAGCGAAACTCTTTCCTCATGGCATTGCCACATTGTAACAATTGCAGCAAACAGTTTCAAGCTTCTGCTTCTCGAGTAATGTTATACTTGACTTGCGCTTTTTCAGGAAACACTATACAATTAAAATAAGTACTGAAAAATAAGACCTCGCATTTTTTCTTGTTGTTGCTGATATTTTGTTAAACCATTCTGTAATATCATTTAATCTAAAAAAATCACAGACAAATGGGAATATGTTATCATGTCGTTTATTGCTTAGTTACTACTAACTACAGACTACTGTTGGTTCTCACTTTCTATAAATTGAAAAATTGTATAGGAAAAATTGATGAGGAATGTGATTATATGTATACAATTTCAAATACATTTTGATGAAATATTTATTATTTAAAACGGCTTGATTGTAGTTCGTGTATCTAAGAAATAACATTTAAATACAGTAGTTGAAATTGTGTGTCAGTAACTGGTATTAATGTTTACATTTGTTTTTCTTTATGAAAACGAGTTCACGAAACTGTATTTAAGTGTAACAGGATGGAACATTAAAAAGCAATAAAATCAAATCGATTCTCTACCCGCAACACAAACAGTAAAAGTTTGCGAACGGAAAATAAAAAAATAGGAATCTAAAAATATTAGAAGACAAAATTCCATGATTACTTTTCCGAAAAGACGCATCTCTCTAATATTTTTCATTAAGTAACCGGAAATTCAACTTTTTTGAAGAGAATTATATTACGACGGTGATTTGTCGATAACATAACAATGTAAGATATGTTCGTTACAATACGAAAATACATGACTACTGGAAGTTACATTCCACATCTTTCAACGATAATTTTAAACGTCAAACAAATGATACATCTTAGTCGCAAGAAAGAATTTCTCGGAGCCTTGGCTAATGTAAATGATCATTGATGTGGAAGGTGCAGAGGTAGCTTAACTGGAGATCGCTATCTTCGAACCATCACGCACGTGGTCGAAGCAGCATCTCTGAGGCGAAGTTCTTGCGCGTCTGGGGCGGAGACCTTGGCCTTGAGGAGCAAAACGTATTCACGCATTCCACGCATTGTGATTCTATCATGTTGCGTGCCACTGGTGGCAATAATTCTACGAAATATTGGGTGACAGAATACCTGTTACAGAATACTTACTTACCGTACACGATCCATAATGACGCATTGAGGATTATCGTATGACTGATCAATAATTCTTTCCGTTTTCAGTATTTTTGCCAACAGAATTGTGCAGTTTTTATTTAAAATTTAAATTTTGTATTTCATGTTTGTTTATTTTCATTTATACTTAGGTGTGTCAGAATTGAACAGTTATTTTGGAATCACTGAATATAGTCAAGTAGAAAACACCAGTGAACTATTTTCAAGTTATCAGTAAGATATCTTCATTTAATTATCAGAATCCACATCAGTTGAAAGTATTCTATCAGAGAAAATCTTCCATTATAAATTCTTTATTTATTTATTTTATATCTCTGTGCAATTTCGTGGTCATAAGCGATCACTGATTTATAATTTTACATTAACTATAAATACTATTTTTATGCAATAAAAATAAAGTAAAAACACAGAAATCGTAAGAATTCTGCAGTGAGAAAATAACTCTTAATTAGTTTTTTTGCTAAAGAAATTATAGCAAACAAGTTTATATGATTTTGAAAATCTTTATTACGTTAAAAAAGCTTTCATTTCAGTATGTAGATAAAGCTCAAATACGCTTTCCTAGGGTGCCCTTGGGTATCTTTTATGAAAATGAATTTAAAGTTTTCGCTGGTTCCTTATTTAGACCATGTCTATAGGATTTCAATAATTATATAATTGCAATGAATACCTTGAAAAAATGTTTTATTTTACATACTTCAACCTGAAAATAATGTAGATTAATTGATTCTGAAAGTGAGCTAGTGATCTCATATATGATCTACTGCTCAGCTGCTCAATTAGATATCGTGATTTCGGAATAAGTACAAGCAACTTCTAGTGGCAATCAACATAGTTTTAATTTCTGCTTCTTTCTCATTAGAGATTCTTCTTCTTCTTCTTCTTCTTCTTCTTCTTCTTCTTCTTCTTATTATTATTATTATTATTATTATTATTATTATTATTCCCCTTCTCCTCCTTCTATGGCTATTTTCTCACTTTTTCTTCTTTTCCCTTTCCGTGCCGTCGTTAGTTCAATTACCATCACTCTATATTTTCCTTTCAATATTCGCCAATACTGTCATCCGCATTACCTATCCGTCTTCTACTACCCTCTGTAGAATTATCAGCATTTTCCATTCACGTTTCGTTGTTCTTCTCCACCTCTGCCCCCCCCCCCCATTTCCGCCGGCCGAGGCACGCGCGTCGCGGTCGGTTGCGCCGGCGCGGCTGCAACCCGCGCGTCTAATCCGCAGCTTTTGTCTGCCGCCACCGCCGCCCTTGTGTTAAACCGCGGCGGCGCCCGTAGCGGACGCGAGGCAGGATGCGACAATAACTTTATTCACGATAGCGTGGTTAATAGGAGGAAACGCAACAGCGCCCTCTGCCACCGCCGCGCCGCCTCCGCCGCCGCCCGTTCCCTCAGAGTAATAGATTCCTCTTTTGTTCGCGCGACACGCTGCTTACCGCCCGCGTCCGTCGACGAAGCTTCTGCTAGACCGGACCTCGCATTCTTATCTGCTTTCTTCGAGATCGCTGTTTTACTACTACTACTAGCAGTAGTAGCAGTAGTAGTAGTAGTAGCAGTAGTAGCAGTAGTAGCAGTAGCAGCTGTAGTAGCAGTAGCAGCATTAGTAGCAGTAGTAGCAGTAGTAGCAGTAGCAGCAGTAGTAGCAGTAGTAGCAGTAGTAGCAGTAGTAGTAGTAGTAGGAGTAGTGGTAGTAGTAGTAGTAGCAATAGTAGTAGTAATAGTAGTAATAGTAGCAATAGTAGTAGTAGCAGTAGTAGCAGTAGTAACAAAAGTAGCAGTAATAACAGTAGTAGCAGTAATAGCAGTAGTAGCAGCAGTAGTAGTAGCAGTAGCAGCAGTAGTTTCAGTAGTAGTAGTAGTAGTAGTAGTGGTAGTAGTGGTAGTAGTAGTAGTAGTAGTAGTAGTAGTAGTTGTAGTAGTAGTAGTAGTTGTAGTAGTACTTGCAGGCCATTCGGGAAAGCTCTCAGACAGGCAAGAAACGCTCAACCATGATTAATTTTGTACAAATAAATGTCAATAGATGTAGATTGGCCCACGACCTATTAATGGAAGTGATAAGCAGATTAAAATTCGACCTAATACTCATAAGCGAGCCCAACAAAAATATGGCAACATATAAAGGGTGGTACCTTGATCGGAACTCAGACTCGGACATCATAGTAACAGACCCCTCGATTAGAGTCACGGAGCATGGAAATGGCGAGGGATTTGTATGGGTCAATGTGGAAGGGCTATATATTTGCAGTTGTCATATCTCGCCAAACACCCAGAGGTATTTTCTGAATTTCTGGACTCGCTTAAATTAGAGTTTCGAAAGAAAGGCACTAATATAATATAAGACTTCAACGCGAAGTCCGCGGACTGGGGATCTCCAAAAGTAAACCCTAGGCGAAAAATGATTACAGATTGGGCAGCAGCACTTAATCTAACGGTTATGAACACGGGAACACAACCGACTTTTTTAAGAGGCACGCAAACATCATTCATCGATATATCACTTTGTTTCGACGACCTAACAAACCACATTTCAGAGTGGAAAGTCCAAGATGAAGAAACAGCCAGCGACCATAGGTATATTACCTTAAAAATATCGGAAACACTGAAAACTACAGAACCGCGGAGTACCCCCTCTCCGGCTACCAAACTTGACAAAATGATATTACGACGTGCTCTTCAAGACAGTGCACCCGAAAGGCCCACCTATACACCCACAGAATGCATGAAACGTCTACAGAAAGCATGCAAAACCTCCAAGATCGTTCCAAGAGTCAACAAAATAGATCCTCCATGGTGGGGACCTGAACTCTCTGCACTAAGAAAGGAAGTCCTTGCCGCAAGGAGGAAACATCAAAGGCATAAAATAACAATTTCCCTGAGCGAACCGAGACCTGATAGTGCCTATAAAAACTTAAAAAAGACCCTCTGCAAAAGAATTGCTCTAGAAAAAAGGAAGTGTTGGCTCTGACTATGCCAGAATGTTGAAACAAATATGTGGGGCGACGGCTATAGAATAGCTATCAAAACATTGCGAGTAAATGAGCCCAGAGTACATTTGCCTTTAGAAAGAAGATTGGATATCATCAACAGTCTCTTTCCACGACATACCAAGAAATTATGGAACGTTATGGAAATTATGGAAAGGACAACAAAGAAATTCCAGCCCTGACAGAGAACGAGCTCCGAAACGCCGCAAAGAAATTAAAAGAGGGCAAAGCACCAGGACCAGATGGAATACCGCCGGATGCAGTGAAAATGCTGGTTGACGTGGACTTTGAGTACACAAAGCGTACTCTAGAAACATTATTTAAGCGAGATACCTACCCACGTACCTGGAAAAAGGCCAGAGTTCTATTAATACCTAAACCTGGGCACAAAGCAAGAGGGGACGACACAACGAATGAGACGACCCGGGAACAATCCTTTAAAAAATGGCAGAGCGAATGGGACAACACGCCCAATGCTTCATGGACTAGACGTTTGATTAAATAGATAAGGCTCTGGGTGACACGAAGACATGGACAACTTAACTACCATACAACGCAATTTTTGACGGAGCATGGCAATTTTGGTGTATACACGCTCAGAATTGGCAAAACGTTACATGACCTATGTCGCTACTGTCATGCCAAAGATACAGCAGAACACACAGCTTTCCACTGCTAGTAGTAGATGGGACAAACTAAGGTTCGACCTCAACCTACAACGTGGGGAGGATATAACGACAGAGAACATTATCAACAAAATGACTGAAAGCAACAGCAATTGGAGCAAGATTAGCACATATCTTTCTACTATACTAAGAAAAAAAGAAAAAGACGAAAGAGACTCACGACGTACACTCCTGAACCCGTAATCACCCCGGTGGAGGGGGG
>BOPP01000008.1:1020803-1089473 GCA_017312745.1 Gryllus bimaculatus | reverse complement strand
AGGACTATAACCGACAGAGAAACATTATCCAACAAAATGACTGAAAGCCACAGGAATTGAAGCAAATAGCACATATCTTTTACTATACTAATAAAAAAAGAAAAAGAACGAAGAGATCACGCGTAACCCCTGAACCCGTAATCACCGGTGGAGGGGGTGTAGGGAGATATATGACATTAGAAGACATGCAATAATAGACAACCACTGCCCGACGGATTCAAAACGGCGTCTCGAGGCAGTAAGAAGGGCGATTCGAGAGGGCATCTTGTTCCGGTCAGCATTCGCGACTACGCCAAAAAAGTAGTAGTGTATGTAGTAGTAATGATATAGTAGTAGTGTAGTAGTCAGTAGTAGTAGTATTAGTATATAGTAGTATGTAGTAGTAGTAGTAATATAGTATAGTAGTAGTAGTAGTATTAGTAGTTATAGATAAAGATAGTGAGTAGTAGAGTAGTAGTAGTAGTTAGTAGTAGTAGTAGTGTAGTTAGTAGTAATATAGTTAGAGTATAGTAGATAGTAAGTAGTATAGCTAGTAGTAGTAGTAGTCTATAGTAGTGTAGTTCAGTAGTAGATAGCTAGTAGTAGTAGTAGTATAAGTTAGTATAGTAGTAATAGTAGTAGTAGTATAGTAGTAGTAGTTAGTAGTAGTTAGTAGTAGTAATAGTAGTAGTAGTGATAGAGTAGTGTAGTTTAGGATAGTAGTAGTAGTAGTAGTATAGTAGTAGTAGATTGTAGATAGTAGTAGTAGTAGTAGTAGTAGTAGTAGTAGTAGTAGTCTGAAGTAGTAAGTAGTTAGTAGTAGTAGTAGTGTATAGTAGTAGTAGTATTATATAGTTGTAGAGATAGTAGAGTATATGTATATAGTATATAGTATAGTGTAGTAGTAGTAGTAGTAGTAGTATGTAGATTATAGTAGTAAGTAGTAGAGTAGTAGTGTTAGTAGTAGTAGTAGTAGTAGAGTATAGTAGTATAGATCAAGAGTAGAATAGTAGTAGTCAGTAGTAGATAGTAGTAGTAGTAAGTATAGTATAGTAGTTAGTCAGTTAATAGTAGTCAGTTAGATAGTTTATACGAGTTTAAGTAGTAAGTTGTAGTTAGTTAGTATGTAGTAGTAGTAGTAGTAATGTAAGTAGTATCGTTGAAGATAGTAAGTAGTAGTAGTAGTAGTAGTGTAGTAGTAGGAGTATATAGTAGTAGTATAGTAGTAGTAGTAGAGTAGTAGTAGAGTAGTAGTAGTAGTAGTAATGTAGTAGTATAGTGATAGTGTAGTTAGTATAGTAGTATAGATAGTAGTAGTAGTAGTAGTGAGTAGTAGTAGTGTAGTAGTTAGTATAGTAGTTAGTAGTGTAGTAGTAGATAGTAGTAGTAGTAGTAGTTAGTAGTAGTAGTAAGTAGTTTAGTAGTAGTAAGTAGTAGTAGTAGTAGTGTAGTAGTAGTAGTAGTAGTAGTAAAGATCAGTATAGTATATTAGTAGATAAGTAGTAAGTAGTAGTAGATAGTAGTAGTAAGTAGTAGTAGTATGTTAGTCATGTAGTAGTAGTGAGTAGTAAGTAGTTAGTAGTCTGTATGTGTGGGAGTATAGAGTATAGTAGTAGTAGTAGTATAGATAGTAGGTGTAGAGTAGTAGGTGTAGTAGTAGCAGTAGTAGGTAGGTATATAGTAGTAGATAGTATATGTATAGTATAGTATAGTATAGTTAGTAGTAGTAGTAGTATGTGTAGTAGTAGTAGTAGTATGGTAGTAGTAGTAGTAGTAGATAGTAGTAGTAGTAGTAGTAGTAGTAGTAGTAGTAGTAGTAGTACGTAGTATAAGTATAGTAAGTAGAGTAGTATAGTAGATATAGTAGTAGTAGTAGTAGTAAGTGATAGTAGTATAGTGTAGTAGTAGTAGTAGTAGTATGTAATAGATAGTAGTAGTAGCTCAGTAGATTATGAGTAGAGATAGTAGTAGTTATTAGTAGTTAGTGTAGTAGTATAGTAGTAGGTGTAGTGATTAGTATAGTAGTAGTAGCTAGATAGTAGTAGATATTTAGTAGTCAGTAGATAGCTAGTAGTAGTAGTTGAGTATGATTATGTATATAGAATAGTAGTAGTAGTAGTATAGTAGTAGTAGTAGTAGTAGTAGTAGTATAGTAGTATAGTAGTAGTAGTAGTAGTAGTATAGTAGTAGTAATAGGTAGTTAGTAGTATAGTGTGTATAAGTAGTGTAGAGTAGATAGTTAGTAAAGATAGAATAGTAGTAGTAGAGTTATAGTAGATATAGTAGTAGTAGTAGTATGTAGGTAGAGATAGTATCAGTAGTAGATAGAGTCAGTAGTAGATAGTAAATTAGTAGTAGTAGTAGTACGTATATAGTAGTAGTATAGGATCAAGTAGTATATGTGTAGTGTATAATAGTAGTAGTAGTATGTAGTAGTAGTAGTGAGTAGTATAGTAGTAAGTAGTAGTAGTGTAGGTAGTAGTAGAGTATTAAGATAGTATGTAGTAGTAGAGTAGTAGTAGTATATTAGTGGTAGCAGTGTAAGTAGTAGTATAGTATAGTAGTAGTAGTAGTAGTAGTGTAGTAGTTATAGTAGTCAGTAGTAGTATATAATAGTTTAAGTATTAGTTAGTAGAGTAGTAGTTAGTATAGTACGTAGTAGTATATAGTAGTATAGTAGTATAGTAGTAAGTATTGAGTCAGTAGTCAGAGTGAGAGTAGTATAAGTATAGTATATATATGTATTAGTAATATTAGTAGTAGGAAGTAGTAGTATAGATATAGTAGTAGTATTAGGTAGTATATATAGAATAGTAGTTAGTAGTAGTAGTAGTAGTAGTATAGTAGTAGTAGTAGTAATAGTATAGTAGTAGTAGTAGTATTATGAGTATTAGTATTAGTCATATATAGGTAGTAGTAGTTATAGTAGTATAGTAGTAGTATAAGTAGTAGTAGTAGTAGTAGTATCATAGTAGTAGTATGAGTAGTAGTAAGAGTAGTAGTGAGTAGTATAGTAGTGTAGTAGATCAGTAGAGTAGTATAGGATGAGTGTAATAGTATAAGTATTAAGTGTTATAGTATAGTAGTATAGTAGTAGTAGTAGTGTAGTTATAGTATAGTAATAGTAGAGTATAATAGAGTAGAGTAGTGAGTAGGTAGTGTATTATATAGTAGTAGAGATTAAGTAGTAGTAGTAGTATAGTAGAGTATATAGAGTAGTTAGTAGTAGTAGTAGTAGTATATATAGTAGTACTAGATATAGTGAAGTCCGTAAGTAGTAGTAGTCAGTAGTAACTTATAGTAGTAGTCATAGTAGTTAAGTAGTATAGTAATAGTAGTATAGTTTACTAGTTAGATAGTAGTAGTAGTATGTAAGTAGTCATAGTAGCAGTAGTAATAGTAGAGGTAGTATAGTAGTAGTAGTATAATAGTGATAGTATTAAGTAAAGTAGTAGTAGTAGTAGTGTATATAGTAGTAGAAAATAGTAGTAGTAGTATTATATTAGAGAGTAGTATAGTAGTATATAGTAGTATAGTAGTTATATAGTAGTAGTTAGTATAGTAGAAAAAATAGTAGTAGTGTAGTATGTAGTAGTGAGTAGTATAGTTAGTAGTAGTAGTATACGTAGTAGTAGTATAGTAGTAGATTAGTTACGTATTATAAGTAGTATAAGTAGTTATAGTATATCAGTATAGTCAAGTAGTGAGTATAGTAGATTGTAGTAGCACGTAGTAGTCAGTAGTTAGAGTCAGTAGTAGTAGTATATAGTAGTAGAGTTATTATAGAAGTAGTATAGTATTATTAGTAGTTCAACGTAGTGTAGTAATAGTACTATAGTATAAGTAGTAGTAGTATATAGTATATATAATGAGTAATCAGAGTAGTATAGTAGTAGTAGGTATAAGTAGTAGTATATAGTAATAGGTATAAAGGTTTTTTATAAAGTATAGTAGTATAAGTATAGTAGTAGTAGTAGTAGTATTAGTATAGTAGTATAGTATATAGTATAGTAGAAGTAGTAGTATGTAGTAATAGAGTATAGTAGTAGTTATATAGTAGTATAGTAGTAGTATAGTAGTAGTAGTATGTAGAGTGAGTATAGTATAGTATATAAGTTATTACGTAGTTATAGTGAGTAATGTAGTATTATAGGAGTGAGTAGTAGTAGTAGTAGTATAGTAGTAGTCAGTAAGTATAGTTAGTAGTAGTAGAGTATATAGATAGTGTAGAGTAGTAGATTACGTTAGTTAGTTAGTAGTATTAATTTAGTTAGTAGTAGTAGTAGTTAGTAGTAGTAAGTAGTAGTGGTAGTATAGTATAGTATGAGTAGTAGTAGATAGTAGTGTAGCTAGTAGTAGTAGTTAGTGTTATATAGTATATAGTAGTATAGTAGTATGATAGTATTAGTAGTAGTAGTTAAGTTGATGTAGTAAGTAGTAGTAGTAGAGTAGGTGTAGGTAGTAGAGTAGTGTAGTAGTAGTAGTATAAGTTATAGTAGAGTATAGTTAGTAGTATAGTATAGTATGAGTAGTGATAAGTATATAGTCATAGTAGTAGTAGTATTAGATATAATAGTAGTCAGTAGTCAGTAGTAGTAGTAATCAGTAGTAGTCATAGAGTAGAGTATAGTAGTAGTAAGTAGTAGTAGTAGTATAGTAGTAGTAGTAGTAGTATTAATAGTAGTAGTAGTAATATAAGTAGTCAGTAGAGTAGTAATTAGTAGTAGTAGTATAGTCAGTAGTAGATAAGTAGTAGTATAGTAGTAGTAGTAGTAGTAGTAGTAGTAGTAGTATAGTATGTAGTAGAGTGTAGTAGTATCAGTATAGTATAGTAGTAGTAGTAGTATAGAGTAGTGAGTATATAGTATACAGTAGTCATGTAGTAGTTAGTGTAGTAGTAGTTAGTAGTATATGTGTAGTATATAGTAAGTATAGTATGCAGTGTATAGTTAGTGTATAGTAGTATAAGTGTTACGTAAGATATAGTAGTTATTAGTAGTAGTTAGTAGTAGTCAGTATAACGTATGTAGTATCAGTGAGTATAGTATAGTCAGTATAAGTAGTAGTTAGTAGTTATATATAGTCGAGTAGTAGTAGTAGTAGTAGTGTAAGTAGTAGTAGTAAGTAGCTGATATATTAGTAGTTGAGTGTAGTATGAGTAGTAGTAGTATTAGCTATTATATAGTAGTAGGTAGTATTAGGATTAGTAGTAGTAGTAGTATGTAGTATAAGTATAGTTAGTATAGATAGTATAGAGTGTAGTGTAGTAGTATAAGAGTATAGTAGTAGTAGTGTTTAGTATAGTAGTAGTAGTAGTAGTAGTAGTTAGTATAGTAGTAGTATAAGTGCATGTAGAGTAGTAGTTAGTAGTAGTACTAGTAATATATAATCTAGTAGTAGTATAGATAGTAGTAGTAGTCATGTAGTATAGTAGATAGTATAGTAGTAGTAGTAGAACAAAAAATAAAATAAAAAAAAAATAAAAAAAATGTAGTAGTGTAGTATAGTAGTAGGTGTAAGTATTTAGTTATAGTAATAGAGTAGTAGTAGTAGTATAGTAGTATAGGTAGTAGTAGTAGTGAGTATAGTAGTAGTAGTAGTAAGTATATAGTAGTATAGTATAGTATAGTAGTAGTAGTAGTAGTAGTACTAGTAGTAGTAGTAGATAGTTAGTCATAGCAGTAGTATAGTATAGTATAGTCAGTATAGTATAGTATAGATAGTAGTAGTATATAGTAGTAGTATAGTAGTATAGTAGATAGTAGTAATAGTAGTATAAGTAGTAGTCAGTAGTAGTAGTATAATATAGTAGTAGTATTAGTAGTAATAGTGTATATAGTGAGTATTAGTGTAAGTAGTATAGTAGTATAGTATATAAGATAGTAGTATAGTAGTAGTAGTAGTACTATAGTAGTAGTAGTGTAGTATAGTAGTAGTAGTAGTATATATAGTAGTAGTAGTAGTAGTTAGTAGTCAGTAGTAGTAGTAGTAGTAGTAGTAGAGTAGTAGTAGTAGATAGAGTTAGTAGTATAGTATAGTAGTAGTAGTAGTATAGAGTATATACGTATAGAGTATAGTATAAGTAGTATAGAGTAAGTATGTATAAGTAAGAAGTAGTAGTAGAAAATAGTAGAGGAGTAGTAGTATAGTAGTAGTAGTATATTAGTAGTAGTAATAGTAGTAGTAGTAGTAGTAGAGTAGTAGTAGTATCGTATTATAAGTAGTATCAGTCATTAAGTATAGTAGTAGTAGTATATCAGTAGTAGTAAGTAGTATAGTAGTAATTATTAGTAGTAGATAGTAGTAGTAGTAGTAGTATAGTAGTAGTAGTATAGTTATTATAGTATAGTAGTAGTAGAGTAGATAGTAGTAGTAGTAGTATTAGTAGTAGTATATAGTTAGAGTAGTTATATGTAGTATAGTAAGTAGTAGTATAGTAGTATAGTAGTAGTATAGTGTAGTAGTAGTAGTAGTAGTATAGTAAGATAGTATAGTAGTGAGTATAGTAGTATAGTATATAGTTAGTAAGAGTATAGTATGAGTATAGTAGTAGTGAGTTAGTAGAGTAGTGTGTAGTAGTAGTACTAGTAGTGATAATTATATAGTAGTATCTAGTAGTCGTATAGTCTATAGTCGTAGTAGTCGTATATCTAGTAGTCTAGATCGTATAGTCTAGTAGTTCGTAGTAGTCTAGCTGTCTAGTAGCTAGTATCTAGTAATCGTAGATCTAGTAGCGTTAGGTAGTCTATGTCGTAGTAGTCTATATGTCGTATAGTCGTAGTATCTAGTAGTCGTAGATAGTCTAGTAGTCGTTAGTATTCTATATCTAGATCGTAGTATCGTAGTATCGTAGTAGTCGTATAGTCGTAGGTAGTCGTAAGTATCGTAGTAGTCTAGTAGTCGTAGGTCGTAGTAGTCGTATAGTCGTAAGTCTATTATCTGTATCGTAGTATCGTAGTAGTCTAGTAGCTATTATTCTAGTAGTCTTAGTAGTCGTGTAGTCGTAGTAGTCTAGTATAGTATAGTCGTATAGTCAATCTTATTATCCGTAGTAGTCGTAGTGTCGTAGTAGTGCGTATAGTTAGTAGTCGTAGTAGATCGTATTAGTCTTATAGTACGTAGAGTCGTAGTAGTCTTATAGTCCTAGTAGTCGTAGTCGTAGTCGTAGGTCGTAGTCGTAGTCGTATCGATCGTAGTCGTCGTATCTTAGTCGTAGTCGTAGTCGTATCGTATTACGTAGCGTAGTCTTAGTCGTGTCTTATCTAGTCGTAGTCTCGTATCGTAGTCGTCGTCGTCGAGTCTTCTAAGGTCTAGTCGTCTATCGTAGTCGTCGTAGTCTATCTATCGTAGTCTAGTCGTAGTCGTAGTCGTAGTCGTCGTAGTCTCGTAGTCGTAGTCTTATCGTAGTCGTAGTCGGTAGTCGTTAGTGTATTCGGTATGTCGTATCGTATGTCGTAGTCGTATCTTAGTGTATCTTAGTCTAGCGTATTCTAGTCGTAGTCGTATTCGTATCTAAGTCGTAGTCTTAGTGAGTCTGTTAGTCGTAGTGTTAGTCGTAGTCTATTCGTCTAGTCGTATCGTGCTCTAGTTCTTATCTATGTCGTGTGTCGTCGTATCTATATCGTAGTTCGTAGTTCTATCGTATTCTCTCGTAGTCGTCGTCGTAGTCGTCGTCGACTTCTCGTCGAGTCTCGTCTAGTTCGTCTCGTAGTTCGTCGTCGTGTCTCGTCCAGCTCTCGGTGCGAGTCGTATCGTAGCGTCTAGTCGTCGTCTTCTAGTTCGGATCTATCTTAGTCCGTAGGTCTCGTAGTCGTGTCTCGTCGTGTCGCTAGTTCGTATCCGTCGTAGTCCGTTAGTCGTATCGTAGTCGTAGTCGTAGTCGTAGTCGTAGTAGTAGTAATTTCCCAGATAATATCAACAGTCAGTAAATGGAGCTATGAGGGGTGGTATTATATGTTGTGCACATTGACACCTTTCAGATGATACAATAGAACATCTCGTTCGTTGGAATCTGTTAACTTAGCAGTTTCGGATTTAATTTGAAAACTTTTCGGTTTTTGTCGTTAATTTCGGATTCAGCAAATGAAAATGTTGAATTGAAATTCTAGCCTGTTGATGTAACAAACAGCCAGGATTGTAAACTTTTATGATAAATTTTTGTATATCATTGTGCACGTTATTTTCCTTCTGAATTAATGTTCTAAAAGCGTAAAAGATGCGCCCAAGGGTTATTGCAATTAAAAGTGTTATGATTTTTACTAAATGTAATGAGTTTAAAGTAAACACTATAGACATTGATACAAATCAGGAAATAGACGTTTAAAGATTATCATATCATTTGTTATTCTAATACTTTGAATCTCCTTTCTCACACATAATGGTTCATGAATGTTTACTTATCATAAACTAATATTAAGTACTGCCAAATCTTCAAATACTGATATTACTACTGAGAAAAAATCAAAGAACAGAACAAAAGAACTAATAATTTAAAAAATAAATACAAACATCTCTATTTTATTTTTTTAGATCAACATGGTCCCAACGAACTTATAATAATAGACAAGTTTGGTTTACACTGAACAACACATTTATGGTTACGGCAGAAACGGACATACAAGTGGTGAACAAACTGCCTCATTCTGAATACAATTGTTAATATTCTCCAATAATGTTATATTCCCGTGATCAGCGTTCACGTCTCATCATCTATACGAATGTCACTGTCTGCAGCCCTTGAAGGTTTTTCGAAGAAAAGCATCGTCGAATAATCCCATCGTCTGAGAAGTTCTTACGGTGTTTCTCTCTTCTTGTGGATCCAATAAATGTCTAACTATGATTTAGGGGAGAGGGCGAGCAAATTACAAACCTACACAGGTCAACAACGCTACCCGCTGAGCACCGACTGGTTGGCAACTACTTCCATAGAATTCCGCATTGTCTATTTCATTCTGAACGAACGCACTCGGAGAACGGCGTTGAAAGCACAGCTTCTTGTAAAATCAGGCGAGTGGAGCGACTCTTTATCCGTTGTTTTCTTCTTCTTGAAAATGCCGGAGAGCGTCGTGTGTTGTTTGTGCGTTGTAGGAAAGTTATCTATTCGACCTTTTTTTCTAGCGAAGATATGTGAGCCCTCATTGTCTTAATATTTATTAGTAGAAAAGTACACAGATAGGATGGTAGGATGAAAATATGTTGATCAGAGTTTTAATGAATTTAATTAAACGGCTAATTAATTTTTCCGTGATGACATTTTTTTCTTTGCAAATCTTTAATAATGCGCTCGTTTATTACTACTCTCACTCCCCCTCTCCCCCCGGCCCCCCTCTCTCTCTTCCTCCTTAATTTTAAGTTGAGGAAGCATTAGTTATTGGACCGTTCAGTGGTGCTGCGTTTCAATCTTCTTAAATAATTCTCGGGTACACGTTTGCTTCCTGACTTTCAGGAGTTCGATATTTTTCTAATGTCAAGAAACGAACAATGTTAGTGAGTTTAAAGGTCATTACGCTTTTGTACGACTTGTTTTAGTGATTTTATACGCAAAATATACGAACTTTGATTTCCTGAAAGTGCTTGTTTCAGTATCAATTACGTACCTGGGAACGACTACCTGGGAAGTACCTACTAGAGGAAAGACATGTTACTTCTGCTCAGTACAACTGATACAGTGCACACAGTACTTGTATTTATAATTTTCTTGCATGCAGCTTTATTACGAAACGAACTGTTTTTATGGATCTTCTCACGGTCAGGATTCTCACGATATCCCTCGCAGCGAGATATCCAACGTATAAAACATTTCTTTCGTAGATAAAAACGCACAGTGGGCGGTAAGCCGTGAGATTAGAATAGACAACGATATTCAGCTCCAGGTACCGCACACATGGAGGTCAGAAGGAAAACGTGCCCACTGAGACCGGGATTTACTTTCAATATTTATTTGCGGCTTATCTGTAGAAAGTGAGAGACAGTCATGTGGTTTCTTGTGCGTGCGGCGTGTGTACACAGAAGCAAACGTATGTTTACATAAGTCAGCTAAGAGGAGCAGGAATTGTACAGACAGGTCAAGAAAAGTGACGACATAACCACCGAAATATGGATGTGAAAGATCATGAGTTTTATTATTTTGTTATGAATAAGTTTGAGGATTTTTTAACTTGCTGCAGCTTTTGATTAAATAAGATAACTTCTTCATGTATTCGAATTAACGTTATTTTATATATAATGCCTGGAACATGAATCTTACTTATTCCGTATTTGTTGTTAATATACTTAAAAATTGAGTTCAAGAAACTTTAAAGCTGATCTATCGGAAAAGCGTTGTGGTTAAAGTAATTACAAAAATATTTCTACTCGTGAGTTTTCATTTCTCAGATACTATTATTTTTAATTCTCTTGCTAAAAGCTATGTTTGTATGCTATTGTTATCCGAAGAATAATTGTCATATTGTCATATTGTCATATTATAAACGTAAGAATAATTGTCGTATTTGTGTTGTAGATGACGAGTGTGAAGTTTCAATGTTCATAAAAAATAATTTTCATTTCAATACGAAAATAAAGATAATAAACTCAGGTTCATAGATAACAGGGGATATAAAATGCAATTCCGTTAGGTTTATTGAAGTTAAGCAGTCAATTTATATTTGAACTATTTGGAATCGATTGGAAAAGAAATTTCTTTTGTAGCGCCTGTATTCCACTACCCAATATTAATATTATAATGTTACAAAAGCAATGCTTTTTTTATTGAGGTAAATTAGATTCTATTCACCAGCTGATTATTAACATGAGAAATTACCTTTTTCAGAATATTGTAACGTATTAGCCAGCGTGCCTCATGGCATCTATTATGGGTACGTTTGTTGCCGGATTAGTACTGCACAGGAAGAGGGTTTTTCCGTAAACGGGGAGAACGGGGACGGGAACACAAGGCTTTGGTGTCTTCGGCTGTATAGAAGCTTTTCATGTATAATAAAAGCCGATGGGGGTGCGGACAGTAGTATGTCACGTGGGGCCTCGCTAATATAACAGAGTGTAAGGAGCAGTTAGTAGTGTTCTGGAGAGGGTGGGAACTCGTGCGTGTTGACAAAACATTGGCGCCAGCACGGTGCATATGCAGCAGGCTCGCGAGGCTGGAATCATCTAGTTGACCGAAGCTGACTTTATGTCTGGGTGACTGCGGTCACGGGGAGCAGCTAGTGTCGTGCTCAAGAGGTAAGATGGTTGGGCCACGATTCACGCCGATTCTCAATCGCATAGACTCGCTCCTGTGATCGAGGCAACCAGCGTTGGGGCGCATAAGGATTGTTCCCAGCGTGACATCGTCACGGAACTAGGCTTCGTGCGCGTTTCAAAGTAGATGGCGAATGCATCTCATCGCGTTTTGATCGCTCCCCGGATCAGGGATATAGGTCTATCCAAGCTAGGGTTTAAAGTAGATTATTAAGTGTATATATTGTTTGTTTTCTTTGTAATAAATATATTTGTTATACGATGTCTGTGTCTGTGGTCGCTGTGAGTATCCATGACGTCACAATATAATGCTCTCGTGAATTACTCTCGTGCTCAGTAAAATACAGTACCAGATATGTCATACTATCAAGATTGATTCAGATTTAGGACTTGTGAAAGATGTAAAATAGTAGAACATGACATTGAGCATCACCTAAATTTTTGCGAAAGAAAAAAATGTAATTAGGTATTATTTAAAAAATTGCTCTGAAAAATGTGTAGATTGAGAAAACGTAACTTGGTTTTGATACCCTGACCTTCAAGTTCCACAACTATTTGATCACGGAAAGATATGAGGCCCAACTTACAGCAGTGAAGCTTGCCTCTGGCACCTAAAAGTGGATAATTACAGCTTCTGTACGTAGCAAATTACTTCGTCTAATGCGTGGTGTAGTTAGAATTCCTGTTTCAGTGGATCTTCATACCTAAAGATTGGTTTACGGCAAAAGTATGTCTGTTCGTCTGTGGATAACACTAGCGCCTAAACTATCATCCATTCCGTCCGTCCGTCTACCCGTCCACCCAACCGCCCGTCAATTGATTCACTAATTCATTTATTCAAACATCCATCCATTGATTCATTCATGAATTCATTGATTCACTCATTAATCCATTCGTTCATTCTTCCATCCACCTAACGATCCATGCATCCATGCATTAATGCATTCAATCATCCACAAAATTACGCCTCCTCTCCATCTACCCCTATCTTAACCATATTTGGCTGGGTGGCTAGGCTAGGATAGGCTAGCACTAGCGGCCCAGGAGCGTCAAATGGCGGATATTAAAGTGCATCCGTCAGCGCAGCAGGGGCGCATTTGCCCCGTGCCACAGAGGACGCTACAGCGCCGTCCGTCGCGTTGCAGCCAAGGCTCGTACCTGACGGACGCACTGTTGTAGCGTGTTAGGCTCCCAAAGCGTTAGATCACATTGAGAATTAGCAGAGCACGTAGTACTTATGTTGAACGAGCGACATAGCTTTTGTCGTCCATAAAATGAAAAAAATCAAAAGAAAGATTCATTGAAAGATTAATTAACAAAGTGCATCTCTTCTGATGGTAGTACACTTCACATTGGTATCTTACCGTTTAATATGATTATGTAAATTCTCTGAACGACGGCTCGGACATTCAGAATTTTTTAAAAATCCGTTGCATAAAATATGGTAGTAAGCGGGTGTAAAATGTTCTCTTCTGACGCTCGCTATTAATGCCATGAACCCCTCATCTCCTCCTCTTTTCTTTTATAAGTTTTATTTTAAGGCGGCATACAATTGCCAACTCCTCGGCATTGCCGTTGCGCGGTAGTGATGGTGTTCGTGTAGCCTGCCAACCAACGGGCGTCAAATTGACGGTCGCAACTACGTACGTTTTACGACGCTCGTGTGTCTCTACTCTAATAAATCTTAATCCTGATGTGTGTGCAAAGTTAGTACAGCTCTATAGAATTTTAAACATAGATTTTAAGAACGAAAATGCGAGTTCTTATTGTTGTGCTGATTCCAATACTTTTTCGTCCTAACGAGAGCTATAGTTCAGGGAGGAAAGGTAATAATTTACAGAGGTAAACCTGCGAATGTATCTCACAGAAAGATCTGACAAAAAGTAATTTGGGAAAGGAACAAACTGAATGAGGTTGTTGGAGTAACTTGACCATGGACAATATTACTTTGCCTCCGTATACTATTCTACAGAGAAAACTATAGCATTGGAATCACTTCAACAATACGATCTTAAACTTTCGGTCATGAAAATCAGTGTTTTAAACTATTTGGGTAGTGTATTCGCTCACACGTCGGTTTAAGATACACTAGTGCTGTTCCAAAGGTGGTTACGATTGGAGGTGGCGGCGCGGATAAACGCACAGGATTGTACCCCAAAATGGGAATGTCTAGCTGTCTGTAAGTATGTTATTTATGCTTGAATGGATGGAAGTATGTGTCAGGTACATGTCAGATTAGAAGATCTGAAACATGTCAGGAGTAAAATCTAGTTGTGCCACTCCGGAGATTTGTTTATATATTTATGTTTATTATTATACTAAAATTAAAATATTTCAATTTTGGGAATACTTTAAAAAAGCCCATCATATCAAAATGTTATCAAAAATCGCTATAATTTTCTTTAAATTATTTGCTGGAATAGTAGAAAATACATTTGGTATATTTCCGAATTTCATTAAAACCAGTAAAAATTTGAAAATTGCAAGAGTGCATTACACATTTTCCTAACTTGTCCTGCATCGCCAACGTTAAATCCAAATATTTCTTTTTCAACGCAAGTGATCTCTTAATTTTAGATAAAGTTATACAATGTCAAGAAAAATTTTTTAAACTTTGATTAGTTGTTGAGTCATTTTCACGGAAATTGTACATATTCCCATAAATATATAAACAAAATGTTTTAAAAATGGACTCAAATATTTTCTTTAAAAGTTTTCGTAAAGATAGCTCACAAAACACTGAGTTATGACACAAGAACCATTTTAATATAAACTTATTACGCATTTCTAATTTTTTCGTATCTCTTGTTAGTAAAACCTATTACAAAACTTCGTAAATATTAGTGGTCTATAATGTAAAAACTATCTGTGCATGATGTGCACAGCTGCAGTTCAATTACTTTTTGGCATTTATAGCATGTATTTTCATGAAAACCTTTGAAATTTTGAAAATTGCTTAAGTTAAAATATTGGCACAACCTGCCCTACACCTCCAATACAACCTCAGAGATTTATTTTACAATACAAATTATTCTTTAATTTTGCCATTTCACTGGAGTCATTTTTACAAATCTTTCTTAAATATGCATGATAATCGGGGTACTGCAGCCTACTGTGATGTTAGTCCTCAGGTGGATGGAATCTCAAATCAACATTGTATAAGATGGTGTTGGTAGTATCCAGACATTCCTTTCAATCCCACTTAATGATTCGAAGAGAAGGAAACGTTTTTGTGTATGGCGCGCATTCGTACTAGTTTCACAAGTTTAAATTTTTAAGAAACGCTTTTGCGTTGTACAAGTTTAAATTTTTAAGAAAAATATAGTTAGTGCAACTATTATGTCAGAAAACGAGATATTCCTTATGATAACGATATATTTCTCCAAATAAATTGAAGTCTGTTCTAAACATTTGGCTTTCAAAATACCTACTTTCAAGATATTAATTTTCTCCTTCATAAATATCGACACTACCTACCTCAAAATGGACAATATCGCAGTGTACATGAAATTCGAGCATTTGTCAAATGCGCGGTAATCTCATTTGTCAAGTTTCTTGTAGAGCTGGAAGCAGCATTTTTACAGTAGCGTAATCCCTCAACATTCGCGAAAGTTAAGTTCTCAAAAAGCATCGCAAATGCCAAATCCGTGAATGATGAGTCTATATTTTAATGAAGAAAGGGGGTTACGTTCCTGTATATCGAAAAATTATTTAAAAAGGAAAGAAGAAAGAAAAAATATCTGAAAACTGCAGTAGAACTGAGTAAGCAAGCTCTACTGCAAACAGAATTTACAAATAACATATCAAAGAAAAAATAAAACTATTTAAAAATTATTTCAAAGTTGAATGTGATTGGATGTAGTTTTTTCCCCTCACTTTCCTCGTTGTTCTAATATCCAAATATGGAGGAGTTCCTTCTTCTATTTCTCGCTTATATTTCGAACTTACTTTCATGTTCGGATCACATTCGAATGCCCTTTCCACCAGGGCTTGTTCAAGTTTTAGAACGCAAATAACCGTTTTGAAGTTGCTCCAGGTCGCAGTTTCGCTATCGTTACTTCATCGTTACGTTCGAGAGGGTTTGCTTCGATGATGATTTCCCAAAGCTCCTCTTCAGTGAGGTCATTATAATGAAAGTTGGGATTCTGAATGGCTTGGTTGTTCGTGTGGCCAAAACCCTTACCTCCGATTTGAGGCAACTGAATTAAAATATTTTACAATTCTGTTATTCTATTATCGTGAATTGACTTAACAACTAAGTTATTTATGCAGAACGTGAAATGTTGAGCTTCGGTGTCTGCCGAGATCGGTTCCCAGATGATGCTGATAAAGGAAATGAAATGTGCGTGTATCCTTAAAAAAAAGTAGTATGGCCAAAAAACGCACTCGCGAATATTAAAACCGATAGCATTTCTCTAATAGCGAATGTCTGAAACTAGCGAATAGCGAATTTGCGGATGTTGAGAGATTTCTGGATATTAAAAAATCCAACTACAATGGTCGGAAAAAATACAGTACCTTCATTAGCTGAACGGGGAAGAGAACAGTACAGTGGAAAAAATCGAAAGAAACAGGAAACCGCATATTTACCTGAAATCGGCAATCTTGTTAAGTAAATGCAATCAGAACAGTCGGTAAAAAACACAGTAACTTCATTAGCGAGACGGGAATGGAACGGTACAGTGACAAAATGAAATGGAACCGGAAACCGCGAATATCGTCGTCAATCGATGTTACCCGTTTTTTTAGACCCCCCAAACCGTAGATTCTAACTATCCAACATGCTAGAGGGGGTAATTTGCTATATACAAAAAAAAAAGATTTATGCACTTTTTCTTTACCAAGATCCCACAATGCGAGTTTTTCTATCTAAAAGTCTCCGATTACTGCCTCAGCAATACATTATTTTTACCACGTTTATAGTAAGGCGCAAAAGTACAAAGGAATTGTATAAAAAATGTTTGTATAACATTTGTTTAATGTGTCTAAAGGAACTCTGCGACAATACGTTTACACGTTCACATCGTCAGGTTCCACGAAAACACCACAGACGTCCTTTCGACACAGCCCTCTACTTCTTTAAAGCGAACCTTAAATAATATAAAATTTCAGCGATTATTTTACCCCATCAAAATTAAATACATTAAATTGAACTACATATTAATTCTCGTATCTAAGTAAAAATAGAGTGTCTGACTGCGATTTCAAAACAACTGCCATTCTATAATTGTATTCGGTTATTTAAATGACACAAAAACTGATTTCTTGTTCTACATTGTTTTTCCGTCATCTGAGCTAATCTCAGGAACATGAAATTTTGAAATTTTCCATTCATTTCCATTTTCCGTTCATAATCCCGAAAAAAATTATATGTGCACTTTTTCTGTTTTTCACAAGTAACTTGAAATCAGTGAGTAAATCCATCAACTTGAATAAGACGTATTTGAGAGCCCAAGTAGTTTCCTTCTGTATGGAGTTTCTTTGATTACAATAGTGCAATTAGACATTTAGTTATTGAAGGTCCATTGTCACTGAATGTTAGCTGGGAGTATGCCAAAATCTATCTTTTTACAGCTGTCCATAGTAACGATGGTGTCTGCCACGATGATCGTAGGAAACAAGGACGTGTGGGGCGAGGCGAGACGGGGAAGGAAGGACGGCCCGTGTGAGGGAGGGCGAGGGGGTGTCGGGGAAGGATGAGGAGGGACAAGTTGGAGCAGGGCTAGTGATTTGAGTGGGACCCGGCAGGGTGGGATCTGGCAGGACGGGGAAAAGCAAACCCTGGTGTGTCAGGTCGGGGCAGATTTGAATGGGATGCGGATACTTCCAATATAAAATCCCTTAAATACGCCAATGCACGGAGCTAACACGCGGAAAGCTCTGGAGAACTCAAAGTATAGCCATTATTTGTTCTGTCAAAGCGAGAAAATACCTCTACTATACAACAAAAATTATCAGGAACCCAGGGTGCAAGTTCTGAGATTCGACACCTACCATCCTCTACCCCCCCCCCCGCTCTACCGCATGACCACTTTATTTACGCCCGGCTATACATGAGTCGCTCAACGCCACCCTCCCTCCCCTTCCCACCGCTCCCCGTCGCGGAGCGGCCGCTTTCGTGACGAAGCCCGAGCTCGGCGCCGCCGCGGCCCCGCGAGGGCAGGCGAGCGGAGCCAAGGGCGGCCCCGACGCGATGTTCTGGGACGGGCGCGCCCACCCGACTACCTGGCAACGTGGCTGCGGGAGACCCCCAGCCCTCCCTCGGGCAGTGGCGGGAAGCGCACACTCCGAGGGCGAAGGGCTTAAGTTATCTCCGGCAGATTAGAGCTTGTGGTATTAACCACACCATTCTTAGGTATACGAAATTATATTTTTATTGGCTAATACGTCATTAGGTGCATTGTTTCACAGCAACATGCAGTGTTATTAAAGCTAGCAATTCTGGCGCCGGACCTGACCAGTTTCTCTCACGACCTCTGTGATGTATTTCCTCTTTATTAAAGGACTTCAGGAAGTTTATTGTTCCTATTTGCAATTCGGCTTACGTTACAATCAGTAGATTTTTTTAAATATTTCAACAATATAACCTATGAATGAATTGACTTCGAATTTATTGTCGTGCACCTCATCGCAAATGATGATAGCAAAAATTGGAAAAACAAGAAAATTAAAATGGCTGCAAGGAAACATTTGTATTGTATTATTACAGCTTTTTTCGTTTAATAAGAAAAGCGACCATTAAGATTCATAGTTTCTTGAAGAGTTTGCTCTTACATTCATACAGTTCCTTGATGAGTTGCATCTGTTGTTGCAAGCAATCTCATTATTGTTTTGATCACTATAATATGAATATATGCACTTATATATAGTGAGATCAATTAATTTTATATGGCCGCAAAGTTAGTTCCGAAATCCCCAACAGCACACAGTGCATCCTCGGGGTCTGGCATTCGTCCACTGTGCCGCGCCGCGAGGCGCTCTCTCCTCTCGCCAACCTCCTCTAACTTTTTCATGGCCTCATTGATCCCCTTCACAAATGTACCTTGATCTGGAATTCAAAGCCCTCTTGGCCTAACCCCCGCGCCCCCTTAGATTTACCCGCAGATAATCCTCTTAGCAGCACAATGGACACGGCGGCGGGGCGAAAACACGGCCGAGGCGGCGGGGCGCGCGGAGGTAAAACTGGCTGCTGTCCGGCAAGAAGGGAGCTAAGCGCCTCACGCCCCGCTGGAGAAGTCACATTGCTCGCGCCCCGCCCCGCCCCACCCCGCCCCACCAGCCCGCCCCCGCCCCGCCAGGCCCTCCACGTCAAAGCCGGTTGCTGCCGTCGCACGCATTGGCAAGGCGCGTCATCAAAGGAAGTGGTTCAAGAATTGGGCTGATGGAACATCACTCGAGTGGGACAGTGGGACCGTGAGATAAGGTGAAGATTGAAAGTTTGTGGCTCTTTACAGGGATTCAACACGTTTCGGAGGTTTCTTTACCTAAATAATAATAATAATAATAATAATAATAATAATAATAATAATAATAATAATAATACGTAATAATAACTAAAAACAATAAATTAAAATAAAATGTTCTATAATTTGTTATACATAAAAAATTAATTAAATTACTGCGGCTAATGGAAAATAGCTTAACTTATGCAGCGTCCTCATAGTCTGCATCGAACGTTGTGGTAGAGAACAGGTTTCATGCTTTTCGTTGGAGAGGTAAGTAGGTAGCGTCAAGAACATTACATGTTCATTTAGTATTGCATTATATTCATCGAATTTTTTCTATGAAAGGTTTGAATTATAGATTAAACAACAAATAGTCTAAGGTTTATACAATTCCTTAATTATAAAGTAAGGTATTGGTACAAATAAAAAGTTATATTACTTTAAACATTGGATTCTTGGATTGTGGTGCCATTTCAATGTCACTAAACTACACGGTAATAAAAAGATTTTTAATAGATGAGAATATGGAAAACATATACCAATGTAGATACTTTTAATATATTTTATTACAATTCTTGCACACTAACAGCGACTTAAAAATGAGCAAATCTTACGTAATATGATATTAACCCAGAAACGAATACTCACAAAGGAATTTAAATGATATATGAAATAAGCCACTATTCGCTATATAATAAGTATGTATAGTCGTAGAAGTTGATCAAAAACGTTCGCGGCGTCTATTATTTCGATATTAACCCATCACAGGCAACATCTTTTGAATCCGCTTTCCGGTTTAGTGCTCTATCCCCGACCCGACTAATTTAAAACCACTACACAAGACGCTGGGGACTTTTTTGTGGCACAAAGGCACGGGAGAGAACAGTCAGCCTTAGGGTAACATGCAGCATTCGCAGGCCGTCTCCTCACCCGGGAAAGTTCGGTGCCTGAACGCGAGACGGAGTTCCCAGTTTTCGCCTGGGCTATCGTCCGCCGTGGAGAGGATAGAGCACCAATTTACATCGCGTCGATAACGCGAACTGTCATTCAAGTGGGCTCTTCCGAAAAGAGTGCTTCTGTCCCCGTGGATCGAAGCAAAACAACACGCGGATGCGAGGGCTGGCCTCGCAAGGGGGTGCTGCGTCGTCACCGCCGCCACCATCGCAGCGTCGATAGCCCGGCAACCGGCTGTTGTCGATGTGTCAGCAGAGTGACGGATCGCGTTTTAACAGTCGTGTCGCGTGCACTTGCGAAGGGGGTCGCCTCGAGAGGCTCGAGGACGGAGGACGGGAGGGCAGGCACACCGGGCGACCGCGGGTAAATCCTGTGGAAAGGGGGAAGGGGAAGGGGGAGGTGGCGCAGGGACGCGGAAGTCGTCATCGCTTCATTGGGAAGGAGGCAGCGCTGTCTTACAAAAAGGAACATGTCCCCCGAAGTCTATCATCGTCGGATAAGCCGAAGGGTCTTCTCAAAGAAATCTTGATCAGAACAGCTTGTCCCTGATTGGATAGGACAGGCCAACAGTGGGAAAACCCGACTCTGAGAGTTGAATTAAATGCTGCTTTTTCAAAGAAAATATTATAAATTTAATTTTGTTATATAATTTTTCTAATTGTTTTCGTATTTTAATTATTTTAAATATATTGTGTTTTCTTACACGTCTATACGTAAACGTTTCATGCCACTTAAGACTTTTTTAGACATTCATTTCAAATCGGATCAATTTTGTGAGCTTCATATTTTATTTACTACAAAGTATACAACCAGATTTTTCTTATGAGTATTAATTCAGAATATGCATATTCAAAGTATTTCAGTTTAATTTTCATTCTCATTTATAACTTAAATTCGTTATGATAGAATATTCATTTTAGTTTTGTTATATTTGCCTATGTTTTCATGGCATCAATTGTGAATGAATTGAAAAGGTTTGAATCGCAAATTCGGTACTTGACTTATGCGTACATGCGCGTAACACGTGCGTACATGTTTCAACATGGATTTGCTATTTGGACAACTTTTGGATTTGCTATTGTTGGTCAATCAGTGACGTTGCATCGTGTGTGCTTAAAGGGATGTTTGTCCTATTAAACGTCTGGATCACAATGTTCTAAGTAAACTGAGTGACGTGGGTGCGAATCCCCACAACGGTAGATTTCAGATTCTTCCCCAAGAGTAGGAGGGGGTCTAAATCGTTATTCGAGGAAGAATGTTCGCTTCTACCTGCTGTAAAAAAGATGCTGTTTCCTCCCACCATGAATCGCCAACAATACTTCTTCTCAACTCAGCCCCGTCTCGTTTTCAGTGCTCAGAAGCGGAGGTGTCTTCAATTTCGCTGTTCCTACGGGAAGACATCTGGCATAATCAAAGACACAAGTGGAACAAAATGACCAGATCAGAAACAAGTTGCTTGAACTGCATGTTTTCGGATACTAGTTCAGGAACAATGTGCTAAACTCAATATAATGCAATAAAGTTAACTTCAGGAATGAACATCTATTTATAAACATATGTTAAAACCCCCATGAAAATAAATATCCAGTATGTTACATGTTAAAAAATTGTAAATTTTCACTCCAATATTAAGATAATTTTTGAATATATGTTTAGAGAGTATCTATATTTAAGAATGAATATTGTATAGTAAAATTTGAATATATTGTGAAAATTGATTAGATATGTTATAAATATAAGTATGAAATCCTATAAACTAGCTAGTAGTAAGAGTAGTAGAGTTCAAGAGTGAGAGGTTGTATGTCTGGTATGTATTAAAAAATAAAAATATTCAAACTGCTGAAAGGCAGAACTTCCGAACAGAAAGAAAATAAATTTAAAAAATGCCTTTATCCAAGCCATTAATCATAAATTACCTCCCTAATGTGTTGTTATCAGCTAAATGCTTATAGATTTATGGAGGTTCGTAATAGTTTCCCAATTTATTCGATTATTCTTCTGCATACATTTTTTTTATAAGTAAATGTATCTCATTAAGAATTGCTTCTTGGTCACAGTGACTTAGAGGTTGGATAAATTGGTTGGTACGAGGACAGGAAGGGAGAGTAGATTGTACATAGTATCGTAGCAATGCGATCGTGTCACGAATATTGCCTACAGAGGTTATCATGTGTAGTTTCATCATCGGATTATTCCAATAAACATTATTATACACACGTACCAGAATCTCTTTCTAAACAATTAGTTCATTTAAGAATAGTGTAATGTTAGATTAACTTTTTGCTTCCTAATATTGAAACATCTGAATGTTAATATCAAATCGAAATTTAACTGTATTATATAGATCTTCCGCATACTTAATTAAATTACTGCCTTCATTGTGGTTCATGATTCACACCTGTCTTTACATCTTCATTTCTGTTCTACCTGCTTTTGTGTATGTTTTTCTCGTATCTATTGTGTTTTTGGGACACGGGCTTCCAAAAAGGTAGTCCTGAAGGGAGTTGTGTATGCAAATCGGAAGGGAGCAAATAGCAGGAAAACTGAGAAAGGGTGAGAACCGCCAAAGCGGCTCCCTAAGGAGATGCGCCCTACAAAGGGCATTCGCCGCAGACGGCCTTTTCTGCTCATCGTCGGATTACACCCAGCCCTCAGGGTGTCTCCGAGGGGCTCGTGATTCACAGGGGCTGCAGTAGTAACAATGTATTTTACTTTTTACTCTTCTTCTTTACGAATTTATAGTGAAACCAATTCAGGTCACATTATATTGCGTTTACGTTAATTACTTTAATTTAAACTAAAGCTACTCTACTGGAATAGCATTTGTTTTTTAATTTTACACTTTTTTTTGTTTTGTGTCCCGATCATTTCCCGGCAAAGTACGTACTCGTATATTCAGAAAGAGAATGAGAGAGAGACAGAAAGAGAGAAAGAGAGAGAGAAAGAGAGAAAGAGAGAGAAAGAGAGAGAAAGAGAGGGAGAGAGAGAGAGAAACGTGAGAGGAGAGAGAGAGAAGAGTTGAAATAAGAAGACCGGCAAGAAGAGAGAGAAAAGGAAGAGAGAGGAGAAACGAGAAGAGGAGAGTAAGATGCGAGAGAGGAGAAAGAAGAGAGGATAGCGAAGAGAGAGAGGAGAGAGAAGAGATGAAGAGAGGAGAGAGAGAGAGAAGAGAGAGGAGAGAGAGAGGAAAGAGAGAGAGGAAGAGAGAGGAAGAAGAGAGGATGAAGGAGAGGAAGAGAGAGAGGAAGAGATAGAGGAAATGAGAGAGGAAGAGAGAGAGGAAGAAAGAGAGGAAGAGAGAAAGAGAGAGGAGGAGAGAGAAAGAGAGAGGAGGAGAGAGAGAAAGAGAGAGGAGGGGAGAGAGAAAGAGAGGAGGACGCGAGAGAGAGAGGAAGAGAGTGAGAGGAAGAGAGTGAGAGGAAGAGAGTGAGAGGAAGAGAGAGAGGAAATGAGAGAGGAAGAGAGAGAGGAAGAGAGAGAGGAAGAGAGAGAGGAAGAGAGAGGAAGAAAGAGAGCAAGAGAGAGAGAGAGAGTTATTTTTGCAGGTAGTAGAAAATGAAATAGATGAGTACAAAGTGTGTTACATAATACCGCCCTTGCACAAGAAAAGCGACACATATCAAAACTTGCCACTTTGCAACTGACATGCCCATCAGATCTGTTGTGACATATCGTTATTGAATATTTGTTCTTTAAAATAGACCATTTTCTAAACCTGTTTCGTCACGTTATTCAAAAAGGGTCGAATTCTGAGATGCGGCGCTTTATTTGTTTGCTGACAATGTGACGGGGGGGGGGGCGTTTGCGTATGCGGAAGCGCACCCGCATGTGGGTGTGAATGAATTTTTCTTGGGAGGATTATCACGTACGTTAACCTTAAATGGAAGTGTGGACGGTTGTGAGTTTGAGGAAAACAACGAAAATGTACAATTTCCGGGTTGCTTCTAAACGATTCCGGACTCAGTCGTCTCCTTTTACTTATCCCATGCTTACTTACGGTCAAAGATATCTCTTTAATTCAAGCGATTTAGCTAGGACTACTTTTCGCAATATTGTATCATTGTACCTAGTAATTTGATTGACGTGTTAACGGGATAAAAATTATTATTATCATCGCTTAAATATGATTTCGTCTCGTAAAAGCTGAATTATTTTCATTTTGATTCAATAATAAAACCTGCACTGATTAATTGTTTTTCTAAAATTATATTTATTTAGTCATTGCATTTTATTCCTTGTTTCTATGGTTGTTTTCCTCTTGCTTACCTCCTAATTATTGAGTGATGAAAACAATTCTATTCTTGAATTTCGTATCCATATTGGATATCAAATCAATCAGATAGAATATTTCTAACAATTGCACTTTTAAACGAATTATTCTTTTTCACGTGTAGTTCTCACTAAAACATGTTTCCAGAAGCTGCTGAACAAATAAATAGTTGTAATTAGTATTATCTTCGACACCCTTCTCAGAGTACTATCATTCAAATGCAAACTACTAATCTGCTGAACTAGCTCCGTTCGATTCACTCGCAAGCACCCTTGTTGACTTTTTTAACTGGTTTTCATTTGGGAATTAAATAGACCGAACCTTTCTGATTTTAGTCTAATAAAATTCTCATTCAAAATTCAGTAATAACGAGGGAAGCTTACAGAATAGCTTAGTTACCATAATAAAGGCTCGGTTTCGGGTGACGGAGCTCATTATCATAAGTTAAAATCCATTGTGATGAATAGAGGGGAATCCACTGTGCACGGTGCGAAGGCTTTGACTTTTCACGTTCTATTAATTTGTAATGAAACACCTCCAAATTAGTTGTCAATGATTCCTTTTATACAGTTCTTCATTATTGAGCTTCAATAGTGCTTATTGCTCACTTAGCAACTCATCGATGGGTTTCAAAATTCATTTAGGGTTTTTTGACAGATTCATAAATATTTTGGTTTTCTTAATGTCCACAAATATACATATATTTATAATATATACGTACATTTCAAAACTTGCCATTTTGCAGCAGAACCGGTTTAATCTAAGCAGACTAGATTATTTCGCAGACAAAAACATTTATGACATGTCAGTCAGATCTCTTGTGAAATATCGTAATGGAATTTTTGCTTTTTAAAACAGACATTTGCACACAACATTTACTAAACCTATTTCTTCACACTATGAAAAAATAATCTCATCTCAGAATTCGTTATGTGTGTGATAGTTAGAAGCCTCCTAGAAGATATATTCAGGAAACTGAAGTGGACCCACCAGGGGATAAACATCTGAAGAAATCTGACGAACCTACGTTTTGAGGACGACATTGCTTTATTCGCCACCTCAAGGCAAACTATAGATGACGCTCGAAGATGTCAACAGGAAAGGTAGAAAAGCGGGACCCGAAATGAACCCTTCAAAAACAAAAACGACCACAAACCATCGTGATAATTGACAATGAAAAAATTGAATATGGAAGAGAATATATCTACCTAGATCAGTTAGCCTCTTTTGAAAACAGATCCAATAAAGAAAGAAGTATAATAATTACTTTAGGCTGGAAAACCTTCGGGGGCCTCTCATAATGGATAGAAAAGTTATCTCCAACGTAAAGAAACTGGTTATGGACTCGTGCATACTACCAATCCTCTTGAACGGCTCCCAGACATGGTCTCTAACATCAACTCAAAGACTGACTCTCACAAGATGTCAGAGAAAAATGGGGAGGAAAATTCTTCACATGAATTTCCTCGACAAAGTAAATAGTGTAGAAACGCATAAGACAACTGGCATCATAGATGTAGCGGAACAGGTGGATAATTTAAAATGGCGATGGGCAGGACACGTAGCAAGGAAAGATCAACTGAGATGGACACACATTACCATGTGGGACCCAAGGCAAGGCTAGAGACACCCAGACACCCAAGAAGAGATGGACAGACTTCTTCCGTGAATCAGCGGGCGAGACCTGGACGAGAGCGGCAAAAGATAATGAGACGTGGAGAAGCCTACGGACCAAAGGAATACGAACTGTGCCCCCATCCTTGCTGCGCGTCCGAAGACGCGAATCTTTATCACTCCTGCTCAGGTAGGAGGCCTTTTCCCTACCAAGAAATCTTTGTAGGCTAAATAAATAAATGTGCAGAAAATAATAATTAGTTATATTAAAAGTCGTTTTCTTCTAATCATATCCGGGTAAATATCCGAGAATTTCAAAACCTAGTAAAAGGAGTCCATGTAATGTCTTGATATTCACGAAATCTTATTGTATAGTGACCAGTGACTGTACTTGTTTAGAATATTTGATATCTTAATTACTTTGATATTTCCAAACAGACAAAACACAACTAGTATATCAGATACGCACGTGAAAATGAGATCAAATTTCATTAATTAATGTTTGTTTATAGTTTCGAATTGATATTGAAATATCACTCAAATTATCTTACCATTCATCTTATATTAACAATTTATTATCTCATTTGAATAACATTAAATTTCACCACACTGTGGGCAATTCTTTGCTATTTAAATGGTTTTGATGTAAATTTGCTATATACAAATTCTTAAAACCATAAAAGCCATAAAGCCAAATTATTAAAGCTCTAACAGAATATAAAATAAGCGAACGTTTTGTGCAGAATTTACAATAAACAAAGGACTAGGTACTGATCGTGACAATAATTAAATCTCAAAAATAACTTTTAATTGGCTTCAGATTCTAGAAGATAATACAGGTTTTGGGAAACAGTGGCAACGTTGTGAGATGGAAGTAAAAAGAACATTCAGCATGAACTATTCCCTCGTAATCAAGAATACACGGAGCATGTAAGGGAGTCTAGTATAAAATACGATAGTATAAAATTTCAGGGTTTGACATATTTGTCCTAGACTTTGTTGAGAGTTTTCTATAGATGTCCATTACCTTTCACACAAAAGGTTTAACGCATTTAAAAATCCAGAAAAATAGTAAATTATAAGCCATCATGTTCATGTAACTATTGTATTTTATTAAACTATCAGAATTCTGGACTTCTCAGGGGCATGAGTGATTGCTCCAATAACAAATAAATTTCCCGTGATTCCATTCCCGACACTTGAACGATAACACAGATTAATTGTAATCCTGATTAGCGTGGCATTATCTCCGTCCCAGCCAGCCCTTTCGTCTGTGCACGGGCCTCCGTGGCTCATGCCGTTGCAGCGGAGGCCTGGGTCGAGCGTCGAAGCCCATGCGAGCGCTGGCCCGCCCGCCCAGCCTCACGTGATACATGCTCTAGCAGGAGGCGCGGTGTGTAATCGTATTAGCCGGGCTGTAAACTGGCTTTTAGCGCTTTAATAAATTCATAATGAGACCTTCATTATCCCGGGTGGCGGCGGCAGCTGTGGCATGGAGGTAGCAGGGACTATGAGCTGGCGGCTGGTCGCCTCTCCCACGTGGTCGGGGAGAACTGAGGACGAGGAGGCTGGGGAGGGCGGACCAGGGGGCGGGGGAACTAAGGTCGGGGAGACTGAGGTCGTGAGGTCGTGAGGACTGAGGAAGAGGGACTGAGGACTGGAAAACTGGGGATGGGAGTGAGGAGGCGGGTGGAGGGAGATTAAGGAAGGGTGGCGCAGAGTGGTCGAGCGGTCGAGGACGATAACAGAGTCAGCGAAAGTCCCGAGGACGGGAAGGGAAGGGCTGGATAGCGACGTGTAGTGTAGGAGGAACGGAGGGGAGAGTGTAGAACTCAGCGCTGGTGGTAGGGCCGGCGATAGGACATGTGCGCTCTGGAACAAGCGTTTTGCAAATGGATGTTTATCCAGACATGGAGTCCAAGAACGAGAAACATGGACGCAGATGGAAATTAATGCGGAGAATGTAGGGGATGCAATGTTAATAGAGATTATGAGCGGGCAGCAAAGTAATACAGCACAAAATAAGTAGCAAAACAAACCAAGAATGCGAAAGGTTGTTCGGTTGGAGTGGATGAGTTTTAATTTAACAACGAAAGCTATCAACTGCTTAAAGATACCAAAGTGGAGCGCTTGTTGTCATATTGATGTTTATGAAGAGGTTCCGTGGTAGAAGAAGGATTCCAAGGGTATATAAGTACTACTAATCGATTATAATGCATCACACGATGACAGGAGCTGACAACTACTTTTATATAACAAAATTGACGGCAATATTTTCCCATGAATTACGTATTGGAAAACCGACTTCTCGAGTGTCTTCTCAATTCTCCGACTTTGTCGTTTACAGTGTTGATGATGAAGCAGCTACAGAATTAGCGTAAATGAAGATTCATGAAGGGGGACGAACAACGCATCACCTTACGTTCATATTAAAAAAATAGTATATATATTTTTAAATAATGTTTTAATAATTAATGAATCTACTTCTACTGCCTGGCGGCTTCTCGCAATGGTTTCGCTCTCCGTGATGAGCGCCCGGGTTTCGCTTCGCGCCGCCGCGGAGTTCACATCTTGCTCAGCTCTGTTCCGAACAGTGAAGTGTCTGGTGTAAAGGCTTGTTGAAGTTATTCTAAGTGTGTAAAGTACAACAACTGGAGTGCCAATTATTATTGCTACCAATAACAGTACTAAATTCATAAACCATTGGAAGAAATTGGAAGTGCCCCAGCCACCCTGGCCTAGGGCAAAGCATAGCCGGGGCCATGGCCGCTCTTTATAATCCAGACTGCGCTATGAACACTTCATTCATCACATCGTCGCCATCCCATGGTGAACATCAAAGCAGTGCTACACAACAAGGCAACATTGGTCTTCAATATGATATTCACAATCAACATCGCGGGTATCCAGGAAAGTACAAACCCAGAAATTAAGGAACTAACGACAAGCGGGGCTACTAAGTGCTCAGCAAACTGCCAGAGATGCAGCCCAAGGCGCAACAAAAACAGTAAGTGAAAACAAAGAAAACGAAAGGAAAGAACTGAACCCCACCCCCTAACGGAGCTCATAATGGAGAACCTCCATCCAAAACGTCACAACCAACCAACCCCAGAAAGAGACTCAACAATAACACCTCATCTCGCTTACCTTCTCATAATTTTCCATATCTCCCACCCACAAATTAAATTCCTAATTTTACTTTCGTACCAACTACAAACTCCAACTTGAATCCTCTTTATCAACCCAACCAAAACTACCTATCAACGCAAACAACACAAACTGTAATAATAACAGCAATAATAATAGTTATTTCATGTTCTCCCTCATATATTCCATTACAACACATATCGTAAACACAATCAGTTCAATCATCCCAGCAATAATCAGTAATAAAAAAATTCATTGTCATCTTACTTCAATAGCAACCATGCCAGCAAACCACATTAACAACTTAATAATCTTCATAAACTGGAATACGAATAGTATTAGTAATAAAAAAATACAATTTACGCAATATCCCCATACCTATAATGTTGACGTGGCTTGCATTACGGAAACTCATTTAAAAACCAGAAATAACTTCTACTGTCAGACTATGTGACGTACAGAAAAAAATAGATCACCGAACAGGAGTCTTAATGACTATAAATTCTAACATAAAACATCACCTCATATCAATACCTAAATTCAATGAAATAGAAGTAATCGCTCTTAATGCCGAATTATTATAACAATCTTGGACAATTATAACAATTTATACACCTTCCGATTAAACATAAACAACATCAAACAGTTATTCCCAGAAATCAATATTGTTTTAATACTCGTAAACATGAACGCAAAACATGTCATGGAACTGCAAAATCAATAATCGTAAAAAAAAATCTGGCACATTTTATAAATAATTCCACATTGAAAGTAATAACAACGCCGGAACCTACATACTTCCCCCATGACAACTCAAGGGCCCCCGACATATTAGAATTGGAGAACAAACTCATCTCTTAAATTTCACGCTTCCACAATATTCGAATTAGATTCAGACCACATCCCTGTGCTCATAACCTCCCTACAAATTCCTCCCCCACATGCTCTATTTTCCAAAACAAAAATTTGTAGGTTCAATTGGACTAAGTTTCAAACAGAATTAAATTCGTTAATCCCAAAAATTAAAATACTACACCCCCCTCTCGAGGTTGACCAATCAGTATCATTTTTAAATTCTATCACCCAACGACAACCAAAAAGTCGGAATTAAAGACAAATGCTTGAAGAAGAAAAAAAAATAATACACCAACCTTCCCTCAGAAATCATGAAAATTATAAATATTAAAAATAAAACTAGAAGATTGTTGGCCCTCTCCAAAAGCCAACAAACGACCCAATTCGCGGATGATACGGAAATTTTCCTAGCCGGAGATTCGCTAGTAAATATCAGAAACTCCCTTCAATTGTATCTCAATCTCTTAGACAGTTGCGCTGCACTTTTAAAAATCAAACTTAATCCCACAAAACAGCTATCAAAATATTCACTTTAAGACCCTATGCACCTCCAGCACTGCTCACAATAAAAAATGAACCTATTAACTGGTTACGCCCAAATAGTACTGTAAAATATCTCGAGCTTAATATAGTCACTAAAATTAACTGGAGTCAACACATGAATAGTAAATACAACAAGCAAAAATAAGCTACATCAACTGAAACCCATAATTAATCGATCTTCCCACCTCCCGTTGCCAACTCCCATAACCATCTACAAAACCATCATTAGACCACTCCACCTATACGCCTGTCCAGTATGGATCACAAAAACAAACCTTAACAAACTTCAAATAGTCCAGGACCAGTTTCTTAGAACTATCACATATGCTCCTTGGTTTGTCACAAACTCACAGCTCTACAAAGAATTCCAAATGGACTCCATATAACACCATATAACTCAACCTAGTTCTATCATTCCATACCTCAAATTCCTCACCCAGTCAACTTTAGACTCTAGAAAACTCCTCACCGAAACAGAATTTAAAATAGATATCCATATTATGCATTCCTAGGCATTTTTTTCGAAATAGGTTGTTTTTAGAGGTGTCTGCAAAAGATTTCTTCGCCCAAATTAGTATGTAGTTTATTTTTAGGTAAATTAAAATGAAAGCGTTTACAGAATATGTATAGTGCGTTAAAAGTTCTGTAAAAATTTATCTCTGTAAAAATTTTGTGTTAGGTTCTGTAAAAATAAAATAAATTAAAACAAAAAAGAAGGAATGCAGTGATATCAGTTGACGCCCTGAGCCATCTCTCTCGGTAATAATAGAAGTAAGAGTTATAATTATTATAATAATATTAAACATTTAGTAATATTTTTAACACCTACGAGATTTCGTATAGGAATAAATTAAAGCTTTCTACGCAACCAAATTTCGTGATTTTTGCTTTAAATGAAAGGTAATGGACTCTAGATGTGTTATAATTTGCTCTTAGCAACTGTTTTTGTAGTAAAAAGCTAAATTTTAATACTATATTAAAATTCATAGAATTAACCCTTATCCCCACATTTGTTCATTACCGTGTTTGTTTGAATTAATTGCGAATATGAGTGTGAGGTTATAATATGCGAAGTGATGGCAAGTTTTCTAGGTTCGAAGACAAAGGTGCAAAGTTAGTGCACATAAACGCAATATGAAACAATAGCGTAAAACATGTGCTCTTTTACAAAAACATTTCAGTGATGATAATAAGTGATGCGATGATTTTTAATTAAAGTTAGAAGTATTTCCTGCTATAGTCCGTTGTAGCATATGTTTGATGATATGGTTGTTCAGATGTTAGTAAGTATGAAATATTTCAATTCTATTTTCAGAGTCATGTTTCACACTGTGACAATAAATAGTGATTGTATTGTTTGTCAACCTCTGTCATTTCATTAGTAGATACTAATTACTGAATGACGTGGAACAATATTGGGGGAGGTGGGGAGTCGAATCTTCGTGTAGAGAATACGTTGAACTTATCTGTAAACGTTCTTCCTTTTGTTCGATTGTGGTAATAGTTTTAGAAGCAATAATATTTAAAAAAACAAGATTATAATTAATAATTGAGGTAATAATAAGCATTATAATAATGTAACAGGCTTTAATTTGAAGGCTTATGAACGTAATAGGCACATTACGTATTATTTCATTTTAAAGTAAATCCGCCACAACGCAAAGGCTTCAAGGGGATGGAAACCCATATCTGGACACCACCCTCGCAATAAGCGCGTCCTTGACGGCAGAGGCCGGGTTCGACACGGCACAGCGTGAGCATGGGCGGCGCCGCGATAGACGCTTCGGAGACGCGGAAGGCTATGACAAGCCGTGAGGGCGGCGGTGTCGGTGGTAGCGGCGATTTGGTGCCCGGCCCGGAGGCCTCCTGGCGCCGCCTGCCCGCCCGCCCGCTATCGCCCGCCGCCGCAGAGGCCCAGCGCGGGCGTCGCGCGGTCTGATTCTAAGCTTCATGACTCGTGACATCGTGACGTTCAGCTGGCAGATTACTCCAGGGCTTCCGCCCGGCGCTCGCTCGCAAGAGCACGCAACGGTAAGGATTTTCAAAGCCATACAAACCCCGCGGCCTTACGTTTGATTGACGGCGCGTTGAGGCCCGGCATTAGCGCGCGCGAGCGGTGGCGCCGCCGCCTGCCCGCCCGCCTTGATTTGCGCCGACGCGGCGATAAGACCGCGTCCCGGGACGGCGGTTATCAGATCCGCGCGCTCGGATCCGCCGGCGGCGATTTTCCATCGGCTCCTCGCTCGCCGCTCCCATGCGGGCTACCGGAGGGGCCCACCGGAGTCGCTCAAAGGCGCAACCATTCTTAGTAAATATAAATATTGAAGATTGTATTCTCATTTCAATCTCACATTTTTATAATTCTAATGGCTTCAAGGACTGGAAGAGAATGGAAACATGTAACTCAAGGAAGTGACAACATGATCTTGGTGAGCTGTTTTATTGAAGAAGCCCGTTGTCCTTACCGTTTCTCAACGTGGTGAACAAAGAGGTCGTTATTTGTCTGATATGATAATAAATCTACACAAATGAGAAATGAAAATGCCCAAAGACATTGCAATAAACTCTAATCTGCTTTGTTATTTCATTTTTTAATTTCCGAAAATTATTTTTCATTTTAATTTTTTTCTTAAAATGACGGAAATGTTCATACGTCAATTGAACGACTTTGAGTAAAAATTGTATAACTATTCGAAAATATGTTAACATTTTAATAGCTGATAAATGTTTAAGAAATTTATATGACAAATTCTCGTACGGGCACTTACATACAATTTATGGAATTTCCGTGTTCACTATTTTGATCCTACTCGTATGTATAACTAGATATCCTGTCATAAATATTTTTAATGTTGACGTACTCTTGTTGAAAGTGCATTCCATTGAAGTCATTAAGTTAAACTACAAACACTGATTTTTAACTTGCCCTTAAATAAAATAATTGGTTGAACGTAGTTGAACAGTTTAGTATTTGTCATCACAGAAATTCTAAAAAAAATATTTTTAAGACGATAACATATTTTCAAAATATACTGATAATATTATAGTTTCATAATATGTTAAATATTCGCATTATAAAATCAAATTCAAGAATAATATATAATTTTCAAGTACACCGTCTCCAATATTATTTCAGTAGTATACATACCTTTTGCGGCTCTCACACGCAACCGATCTTTATAAATGTGGCCTCTAAAGAAAGAGTAGAGATATGACGAATTGCTAGTTGAGTTTAAAAAATATGACAAATTTGTTTAAAAAACGCATTCAAATCTTCATATCAAATGCAACCCGCAGCACTCACTCGGCTATATCGTTAAAAATCTCCTAAACAAAGCATTCTTGGGCCTTAAAAATTAAGATGCCTTAAGGCCACTGGTCTCAAAGAAACGCTCTCCATATTCTAATCTATGGAATGAGATATTTTTGGACATTGTATTAAATTTTTGCTTGTTTGCACTATCATACGCATCGATACTATCATTGCTATCCATATATTATACCTTTAGTGATAGTGGCCGCCTATATGACGTCACGCTTAGAAGGCTTAGATTCCTCTATCTTATACTATTTACGCTTTCTGTGTACAGCCTGGTTTGCGCAGACTGACAAAGTTTATTTGCATAATTATTCATTCCAGATTCACTCTATCAGCAACAACTAGAAGAACTATTAATAGTTGCTTGATTCTGATGAAGATTGTTTCTTATGCGTGTAGTGAAAACATTCTATTTCGTTTTGTCGAAGTCTGCAAGTGCTGGGTACCTCATTGTGGAGGGAAGTGGATACACAGCGCAGAATGAAGACGTGTCTTGTTAGGTTTGGTTTGTGTTGAACCAGTATTTTCGTTATCAGCAGTGATTTGTTGATATTTCAAGTCAACGTGTTCAGAAATGTAGCTCTCTCAAAAGTAAAAACTTTTTTAATATTTTTTTTTACTATCACGAAAAGTGAAAAGCTAACTGTCAAAGAATATTAAATAATTACTTCAAATATTTTCAAGGAATTGTTGTGAATTGTTCCAAGAAATCTCTCGAAAATTCTGAATAAATCTTTATTGAAATTATAATTTCAACATCAATTGCATTGTTTAAATTTTAGTTTTTGATTGTGTTAGTACATTGGAACTTACCTTTATACGTTTTTAAACAAATAAATACGTTTCGGTCACAACTTTCCTTCTTAAAATTGTAAGAGAGTGGCGTTTAACATGTGAGAGTTCTCGCAGATATTCGCGGAGGTAGTAGGAGAAAACTTGTGCTGCGGCACAACACGAAGAACAAACTTTTTAAATTAACTAAAGAAAAATAGCTTGAAAGAAATTAACAACAAAAATAAAACGCGCTAGCGTACAGTACTATGTGAATGAACTTAAAAAAATAAAATTATAGAAAAAATAACTTTAGTCACTCGACAACACCAACGATCAAACCAGACGCACGATTTCAATGTTGGCGGTATCTAGAAATATGTACATCAATGAACAGCAGTAAACTCATATTGTAAATAATACACCGTTTTCATATTAAACATAAGGTACAAGATATCTCTGTTAGCTACGATATATTGAATACGTAAACGTCGTTTGAGCATCATTCCTATGTACCGGAGTGAAGTCTAAGCGTACTGAATTCATTCTAATGATTACAAATGGTATTTATTATCATAATATGGTATTATTATCATATCTGTTTCTCATAAGAAATTCAAAAAAGTGAAATAATATTGCAAAGAATAGGGTTGTACTTGCCCGATCCTGTATTTTCGCATGGAAAACTTTACTTGGCCTCCTCAAGAGTAAAAACCTCTTCTAATATTTTTGTGACAACCAACGAAAGCGAAAAGCAAATTGTCAAGGAAGATTGAATAATTACTAAATAATGCTTAATTAATATTGTTTTCAAGGAATTGTGAATTGTTCGAAGAACATAGGTACATAATACGATATAAACCTTTATTGAAAATTTGTTTCCAACATCAATTGGATTGTTTTTATTTTTCAGTGATATTCGGTAAGTACGGACATTATTCATTTTTAAACAAATAAACACATTTCATTAACAACTTTATTAACATGCGAGAGTTCTTGCACGGGTACGCTAGTTTATAATTGATTTCAAATATTATTTTAGTCCTGAACAGTTTCAGAGGGGGATTCCCTTGCACTTTCTCTGAAGTAACCCTTGGTATTTGCAAAATGTTGACAAAAAAATATATTTTAATAGTGTTAGTTGCGATGTTCCTGGATGTTCAATCCTCCGCGGTTCGCTGGCCTTGATAATACCTATTCGTGACCTGTTCTGTGTCCTGGTCTGCCAGCGGTAATTTATTATTTCCAACACACCTGTATATTTCATGTCCGCTGGGTAATAATAGACATTAGTACAAGTTTTACGTGTTCCTCGAAGTAGAGAAGCTTGTTTTGACACCATCCTAATGCATTCTATTCCAAATTTTTCATTAAATTAATTTTTAAATCGACATTTAATTTTATTTATTCTTACCTATTTCAAGGGAAGGTACAGATAATAGTCTATATTAAATAAATAAGACTAAGTTTGAGATAAGTTTCGTTTAAAATTGTTTCAGAGAATATTGAGCAAATTTGGCAGGGAAAATATAATATTTATACTTCCTCATTTCGTTTAAAGTAGGTATATCGACTTCCACTTAAGTAATACAATAGAGGTAACAGTCACACATCAGGTTTTTTGGGTGCAGCCAACGCTGTTATTAGATCTAAAAGTTAGTAGAACCGTGTTAATAGCACAGAAGCTACAAATTACTTACATTTTGAATTACAATATTCTATCTATAATGATTAAGCACACTGTCAGAAATTACATTAAAATTAATGTGGATTAATGTACGGCTGCAGTGTACATTGAATTTAATGATTAAATTAAAATCAACATAAATTGAACGTACGACTGTACATGAAACTGCATGTACCTTGCACATTACAACGAATTTAATGTTTGTACATTACATTTAATGTTTTAGTGATAATCAATGCAGATTTAATGTACATCAATACATGAAAGAGAAATTAATATAATTCGACATTAAATTCAATGTTTTAATTAACGTTCGCGCAGAATTGATTTATAGTTGTGGGACACATGGAACGTAAATACTTTTTAAAAACGTATAAATATTTATTCCACTATTTGAAATTACGTGTAATAAACTTAAAATATTATCTCAACATGTAAGCTAAAAATTAAATTTATAAAATTCTGATTTACATTCAAATTGATAACAAATATATAATGAAATTTTAGCGGCCAACATAGCCCGTTAATTCTGTAGTTTATAATTCTTTCAGATTCAGCGGGAATACTTGAGAACATAATTTATAATGTAATAATAACACACTTAATTCAATTTTTTTAAAGAATGATTGAAAAAGTATTCGCGCGGGGCGGCGCGGGGCGGCGCGGGGCGGCGCGGGGCGGCGCGGGGCGGCGCGGGGCGGCGCGCAAATTGTGCGGTAGCCTCCTGCTATTTCACAATCGCGGGCGCATCTCGCGGGAGGTGGGCGGTTAGCCCGACCGGCTGCAGGGCACCCTCCGCACGCTCAGCTCCGTACGCCGAGCTCCTGGTCTCCTGCCCGCCACCCACGGCCGCGGCGCCACCACACACTATCTCGCGTACACATGCGAAGAAGGTGACAAATAACTGCCTATTCGGGCAATGCCGTATGGAGAGATAGCGTTGAGAATGAAGCATTACTCGTTATATGTGAAAACGTCGAGTAAACTCACAACGCTGCTTCTCTTGTCAATGATGTAGTCAGGCCGATTAATTGTAATTCAGCTCCGTCTTCACTTCAATAGTTAGAGCTTTTGGAAATATGGTATCTGTTATATTACAAAATGTATACTGCAGAACATAATTTTTCTGCTTGTCTGAATCTATTTTCCACCAACTAATGAAAAGGATTTTTTCTGTATGGTCTTTTCTGCTCGTAGATAGGTTTGCATTTCAATCAAAGAAATAAAAATATGTTTCCCAAAACTTCGATAGACGGCATGGATAGGAATGTTGGTTCAATATTGTTCTTCCAACTTCAATTTGCTTAAAATAGCCCATATCCTTAGATCCGTCTCTGAAATCATATACGATGGCACATACACTTCACATATTTTCTAGTTCACACACTTCTCTCCAAGCCCACATCATAGCCGCGATGATCACAACTTCAACATTTAGTACAATATATTTTATACCGAGTACCCAGGGTTTAGTAAGTTTAAGCACTTGTAACATTCAACAGAAACACCAAAACGTTTACCTCCTTAGGCAAACACATGCACATTCAGATTGTCGTTCTCTCAGTCATGTGATGTGGTCAGTAATTGAATCGTTTATTTTAGAATCCCTAACGCCAAAAATGTAAAAAAAAATGCGTTAGCTCCGGAATATGAGAAAGCGGAGATAAATAAATAGCAACTACAGTTCAATGCAGCAGAAAAACATCCGTGTAGGTACATGTAAAATATTCAAATAATGCATCATAATGTGTACTCTCTTTTAAATAAAAGTGAATTTATCGAGGCAGCATTACAGTGAAATCTACGTCAAATTGATGTTTTTTGCTTTATCATACTTTGGTTGACTCACAATGATCTAAACACACTCGAAATTCCTAGTTTTTACCTTGCAGGATCGTGCAGGCAGGAGGGAATGAAATAAGGGCTCTGCTTACGCATGTTCGTGTATTTACGTAAAGAAATGATATTGATTCTATCTCCTTGTCGGAATTAAATTTATATGCAATTGAAAACGTTTTTGAAATAACAGTCGTACATCTTACTACGCTCAATAAATCTTACTTTGAATCTACAGACCTGCAACAAAGCGAGCTTAAGATAATTCATTTTCTTAGAAAATCTTGAGATAATTCTGAACAAAATTAGTAATCTATCTTTTAAATCCATTGTTATATGTGAAGATTTCAATATTCATTTTCTGAGCGAATCCCACGAATAAGAGCAGTTTCTCAATTTACTGCATTAATTTTGATATTTCAGTGAATGTACCTACACGGAATACATTTCATCACAAAAAGTAATAGATCAAATTATAATTAACAAAACCACAAATAGATATGAAATAAAAACTACTAATCTAGGTTACAGTGACCATGATGCACAAATTCTTACAATTACTAATAAACTGAACGCTGACACCATAAATAATACACGCATGTGCAGAGCATTCACTGAAGTTAACATAAAATTATTTACGGACTACTTGCTGAAGGAATCATGGGACACAGTTTATAACGCTGTTGACACAAATGAAAAATATATATTTTTCTCAAAACTTTCATTTCACTTTAACGTATGCTTTCCTCTCAAAAATAACAAAATTAACTATTTCACGGGAAAATAATACATGATTATCACAAGGTATATGAACATTGTCTAAAAATAAACGTACGCTTTACTTTATTTCTAATCATCATAACGTATCACCCGGTTTCTATGTCTACTTCCGAGAATACAAAAGAATCTTAAGAAAGTAATAGTTCAGTAAAAAAAAATCACGAAATTTTAAACGCCTGTTACAAAGCTAAAGCAATATGGAATATCGTACGACCTATCATCTTGTTACTTACTAGAGAATGTTGTTTAAAAGGATAATGAGGGAGAAGCCAGTAGTCCGGAAAAAGTGGCAAATATCTTCAACCAACACTTTTCTAGAATTGCGGCTGAACTCACAAAGGAACTAAAACCGTCAAATTCAACATCATTGCCATCCCAAAAACATTTAGACACGATTTTTATTTTCGAAACTTCTTCTGAAGAAATCTTACGAATAGTCAATAAACTAAAAAGTAAATATTCACCTGGTTTAAATGAATTTCCGTATTGTTTATTGAAAAGTTGTGTACCTGGCTTTATACACCCGTTAACTCACATTTTCAATGCTTCTTTATGCACAAGAATATTTAGAGATATTTTCAAAACAGCAAAAATTAAGCCACTTTTTAAAAAAGGGGGCGAAAATGAAATTCAAAAATACCGTTCACTTTCTCTTTTGACAGGTTTCTCTAAAATATTACTGAATCTTTTCTATATTTTTTATTTTCTTAAAGATGTTGCTTCATCTATGAGCCAAAATGAAGCACCCATTGGAATATTTTTAGATCTTTCGAACCTTTTGACGTTATCGACCATAACATCTTGCTATCAAAATTAGCTTCTTAAGGAATTCGTGGTATCGCCCTAGAGTGAATAACTTTGTACCTTAAGCATCGATCTCAAAGAATCAAAATACCGTACTGGCATGAAAGGACATTATGTACTTATCTTTCTAATTCTTTACCAATTGATTATGGGGTTGCGCAAGACTTGATCTTAGGTCATACCCTCTTTCTGTTATACGTAAAAGATACGCCCTCGTCTATTAAAAACGGAAGAACGGTTCTATTTGCCGATGACACGAATGTATTCAAAAAAGAAACAGTAAATAGTATGATTTTAGAAGTTTCAAACTGGTTTTGTAAGAACAAATTAATAGCTATTGAAGGAAAAACAGTTTCAATGCATTTTTGCCTTTCAAATCAGCAATCGTATGCTCCGTTTAAAATGAATAATACGCAATTAGGTGATGTTCAGATATCAAAATTTCTAGGTTTCTCAATTTGGTCAAACCTCAAATGGAATGTACATATAATAAAATTAAACACTAAATTAAATTCATTTTGTTACGCATTCAGAACTATCAAATTCTGTCAGCCTTCATGCAGCTCGTTGCGTGTATTTTACAAATGTACATTTCCACCTGAGATATGGTATAAAATTCTGAGGAAACTCATTTAGTACTCAGACCTTTAGATTGCAAAAGAAAGTTATTCGAATAACGAAAAAATGCCTTCCCCCTTACCCTTGCAAGCCTCTCTTCATTGAGCTTGGAATCTTACCACTGCCTTGCCTATATATTTACGAATCTGTAATATTTGTCAAAAATGACTTACTTAAGAGTAGGAACATATTTTCATGCAATACTGATATTTATAATTACACCACACGTAAAAATAATCACGTTCATCAAGTGTCAGTATCAACAGCTCACTACCGGAAATCCACATGTAATACACTTACGTTACTTTACAAAGCACTGACAAATGACATTAAACAATTGAAGTCGGTTTACAAATTTAAGTTGGAAGTAAAATCTTTTCTGCTGCATAACTGTTTCCATGCAATTAGAGACTATTCTGATTATCAAAAAGAAAAATAATGTTTATTTTAACAAAACAGTGATACATAATGAATTAGTTTACAATTGTATTGTATATTTTTATAAAAGGCTTAATATGTTTGTAACAAATAATGTTCTTCAGCTTCCGAGTCAATGACCCCCATCTCAATCAGGTGTTTGTCCAGCTTCCCAGATCCATTGAGCAAATGCTGAGATGGCCCCTTGTTTTGCTTCTGGACGTAAATGTAGCATCACTATACGCACGTTTTGTTCAACTCTGCATTGTCTTATTACGTCTTACACATTACGTCTTATCTACAACTCTTCCTTGTAACGGTAAGAGTAGAGGAAGGGCGAGTTGCTATATTGTTAACAATGCAGAGAAATCATACTTGCCATTCACGAAGCGATGCAAATAAATTTCTATAACTCAAAAACGAAAATGACTATTTTTCTATTATTGCTAATCTTGCGATTTTTAAAATTTATTTTTATTTATATATGTTACTCATCTTTTAACTATTAGTAGTTAAAATGACGGGAAGAGATTCTGGATTCTGGAACTCAAGAAAACGTGCGCAGATAATCTTTCCCCCTTACGTCACATATAGTTTTTACTGTTTTTTGACTAAATAAATCTAATAATGTTCCACGAGGATAGACACATCGTTTAGTGTAGAAATCAAATATGTGGAACTATTGCAATGTAGTCTGAAAGAATAAAAAATTGTGTCTAGAACAGAAACTCGCCAAGCGACTTCCATTCTGCTTTAAATCAAAAATAAATTTCCTTTGGGTAGAATGGTTGGGTGAATTCAATCTAGTAATTAAACTAATTATTACAATTCTAAATCAAGCTAGTTTGATGGGTTATCAGCACCACCTTAGGGGTCACGTAGGTTACACGTTTGGGAGGAGAGATTTTCTAAGAAAGGAATAGGAAATGTCGCTGTGTTCCCTATTTGTGTTTCTAAAAATGAGGGCATTGATGTTCTCAGATTGAAAGTAGATCTATTCAGAGCATTGTTCTAAGGTTTTAACAAGTGATTTGATTGTGCTGTTTAGGATGGAAGAAAAAGCCATTTTTGTGAGAATATGTCTAGTTCTGAAGATGAACGTTTACGTAAAAGGTAACGCGAGGGAAGATAGAGGATTTAGTGCAACGAGACCTAATGTAATAGGCTAAGTACACATTATGACAGCATTGGCCAAAAAGAGATGGTGACGGTGAGGGTGATGTTGCTCTTCAAGATGAAAAAGACGTCTGATGTTTCAAGATTTTGGGGTAAAAAATTACGTATTTTCATTTTCTTCATAACGTTCATTAAAATTTCTGTAAATGTCATCTAGGATAGGCAAACGTTTGTTATTAATGTTATATGTGCTCTAATTGATTGATTGATTGTTTTCAGGCACGCTAACTACTGTCGTTACTCCTGTAAGTAAAGTTCATATTTTTATCGCGAGAAGTGGCGGTGATCTTTCCCTGTTGGAGGGCGAGATCCGTTGCCGATCTACATGTCGACTTGCGAGGTTTTCGCAAACCATGTGTCTCCCACCAGGGGGGCACCGCCCCAGTCAGGAGAAGTTCTAAGTAACCGACTGGATTCTCGACATGTGTAACAGTGTAGCGCATGTAAGTATCAGTGTGTGTAAGTGACGGGTGAGAATAGATCAAGGAAGAGGAAGGAAGGATCACGCGCTGTCCGTGGCCCGTTTGTTAGGGTATTGCTTTGGCATTCACCTGGTATTGATTGGATAAACCATGGAACATTACCGATTAGAGCATCCGACTTCTAGAATTCTACTCCGTACAGCGGCTGAATTCGACTAGTTATGTAGCTGGTTTGGATAATTCTGCCCGAGACGGAACTCGAACGTAGACCCTCCCGGTTAGTGGCACTTCATTGACATCAACTGACAACCTGAGTCCCGTAAGCCGGTATATATGCTCTATGAAAAATTGTAAACTTTAAAAGTTGTGGAAAATCTGTCGAGATTTCAGCAATTGTGGGTGAAAATGTTATATACAAATGCGTGGTTCTTATCAAAGAAACTTCTTATCAAATGACAAGTCATTGATATGTTTAACTATTACTACTCTGATATTGTTTGATTACAGATGCTGTTAGTGCTAGCAGTGTAATGTTTTGAATACAATAGGCATATTTTTACAATTACGTTACTTCATCGTCCATAGAATTATTTTTGTATGAAAATTGTTAATCTAGTGAAAATAACTATTCCTTGTTATAAAGGCATAGGATGAAGCATTCATCAGTTGACATAACAAAGTTCAGAAATTGAATAGGCTAAGATGCCGAAAGTATACTCGTAATTATTGCAACCCTAAAAGCTTCCCAACTATTTACTTTATGACAACATTAATTGCTAAATAATGAACAGTGAAAGATAGACCTGTGTTCATCTACTTCAAATACTTAATTTCAATAAACACATTGAAAGACAGCGGGTCCTTAACCCTTTTGACAATCAACTAGACTGAAATTACGTCTAGACATGAGACATTACAATGTCTGATATCCTCTGTCTGTCTCATTATCTTCCACTTCAACACACCTCTTGCAATGCGCCAGCTACCTAACCACTCGCCGCCCGCCCGCGTACGCCGGCCGAAATCTGAGGCCCCCTTTCGGGAGGAACCATAAAGGCACCGGGAGCACTTACAAGCCTTTAGATCACAACGATTGCTCTCCGTCCGGTAGCCTCGGTAAACATTTTATCTACACCCATAAAACCGGTAGATTTAGACGCGTTTAATATCACGAGCAGCGCGGCTACCGCCGCTGATGCGGGAAGATGATGGCGTTTTTTATTGTTATTTGGGCGGGCGATCGGGCGGTGGAGCCGGTCGCCCGGCGGCGCGGGCAAGGCGGCTATGTGTGGCAACTCTGCAATAAAAACATGACCCGAGGATAGAAATGTTAAGAATGACGACGAGGAGCCCTGGCCCGCGCGCGGGGCTCGGGAGGGGCGGAGAGCACCGGAGGGGGGCGGATTACCTGGGTTAAAACTTAAACCCAGTTCGCTGCCTTAGGAAATTCGGTGCCCTGTTTCCAGGTCCCTGCTCCTCCTCCTCCTGCCTCTCCTTTGGCTTCGTCGACGGCGGTGACGGGAGACCCGGGGCGCAATGGATATGGTGATGTTCACGTTTGTTGGAGTGTAACGTCGGGAATGGAAATGCAGGTATTGAGGATGATGGGACAATGGAAATGATAATGAGCCGGCAAGGATGATAAACTGTCAATGCTCTGCCAATAATGAAACAAAAGTAATTGCAGACGCCCTACAAAAAAAAAAACCGTAATGAAGTGAAATACAAAAATGACATATACCATTTATGAAAAATCAATAATTAGAAGAACAGGGAGGTAGGTGAAACAATTGTGTAGATTATGGCTGTAACAAAGTTTGTATTTTTTATTGTGAACATGACAATCGTTGAAATGATACAGTTGGCATCTCTCTCAAGGGAGACCCAACCCAAGAGACACAATACCTACCAGATCAGTTCCTGTTCTCGTAAACGATGGTGTTTATCGGCAGTGCTGCTCCGGCCGGAGATAAAGGTAGTACCTGGTACGGCGGTGGTGTCGGCCGTGATGATGACGCAGATAGTCGGACCTGGCGGTGGCGACGGCAGCGGAGAAGGATCGGGGAGGTGCGGGGGAAGAAATAGCCCGAGGGAGCGCGTCCCTAGTCCCGCCGCAGCATCACGCGAGTCCCGTGCAGGTAGCCGCTGCCGCCGCCGACCGCACCCACGGGGCCGCCCGCCCGCCGCCGCCACCCGCCCGCCGGGAAACGACGGCCCCGATTTCCAGAAGCCCGAAATCCCGTCCCAGTCACGGAATTCGTCGGAAATTGGCTGGGAGTTGCCGGTGAATCATCCAGCATTTTGATACATCGTCGATTCGAAATGTAGCTGGCGCTTAAGGTGGAATTCTCTCCTTCTTAAATGTTCTTCTAATGGTTGAGGGTAAGAATAAATTATCTTTGCTCGAATTATCAAACAGTTAATGTTACCAGGATGATTGTAGAAGACTGTTAATGATTTTAGAATGCAATTCTCTTAGTGAAATGGTCGTTGAAGAGAAGAGAAGAATGATTGTCAGGTCTGCAACCATACTTAAATAAATCATATTTTTTGCCAAACTTGGTTTAATGACTGTGAGACTAATTTCGATTAAAGAAATTGTAGCATTCTTACAAATAAAATCTTTAAGAAACAGCACTGAAAGCGCATTAGTATCTTCATTGGGTTTTTTGTTCGGCTTCCGTTGATCCATAAAGTAAGTCCTCCTACAGAACCTTGCTTTACGTCCTTCAAAGCTTCCTTCCTTTCAAAATTTTACCTAATTTTGATGTTGAGAATAAACAGTATAAACATTTCTCTACAATTATGTATTTTATACATAGCATTTCTCTACAATTATGTAATTATAATAGCTAAATTTCCTTACAGGCATTTAGGATTATATCATAATTAAAATAAAAGATTCCAATATTGAAATCTACTCGTACGTTTGAATTGTCCCCCCTGTCCTATTATGGCAGGACGATAAAGAGACATGATGATGAAAATCGAGTAACAGGTAATACAGCAGACGTAAGAAGCCAGTTGAAATGTACGTAGTTCGTTTCGATAGCTCCGTGTTAGTCCAAATAGGCGTTAACCCGGGCGCGGGGAGATTAATGCAGTAAACAATTTTGAATTAAAATGTAGATTTAAATTGATTGAGAATTTGTTCTCACTGTCATATTCAATGGCGGTTTTGTAAGATCCTATAAAATTGATACTGAAATCCCCGGCTAACGGTTTAAGGGCTGGTTCATCGGACAGTAGGCGTGTTTTGGTTTGTTCGCCCGTCTCCCCTCGACGCCTTCTTGTCTTTCAACGGCGGCGCGGCGTCGCACCCGCGGTATACTCTGCGCGGCGTACGCGTGTTCCGACGGCGCGTTTTGATTTCCATGAAAGCTTAACGGCACGGATTAACTTCTTATTGTCAAAGAATGACCTGTGAAGGGTGCTTGGCCTACTGGTTCCTTTCTGGGTGTAATTTCGGTTTGACAGGTCTGCGCGTCCCACAATGGCTCGCCAACGAAGGGTCTGACGGGCGCGACCTTAGCGAACGGAGGACCTTTGTGAGGCGCGGCGCGGCGCGGCGCGGCGCGGGGGCAACGGACGCACAACGGGGCGGCGCGGCGGGCGCCGGCGCGCAGCCTCTGGGCAAGGCTGCCCAGACCGCGCATTTGAAATACACATTTGATGGTACTCTTCCACACTGTAATACTGGATTAGGCAAGTAGCGTCACACTCTCACATTTTTCCATTTTTGCCGCGAATTGGGCATCTCGGGAGCATTCGATGTGCCACCCACCGGGGCTCAATCGTATTTATCGAGCGTTGGTGCACGTGACGTTTATGTGGAGGATCAGCATTTTCATGCTCTTGCCATTGTTACACCCAGTATAGTTATCCCTGGGGGATGAGGTGGAATGATAATGACAATAAAAGATAAAATGGAAAATCACAAACTCGTAGAGATACCTATAGACACAAACATCTCGGAGGCGGGAGTCGAATCCGCGATCTTTTAGTTCAAGACCGTCCGGGCACTTCTGCCGGAGCGATCCCGGCTACCCGGACCGGCCTTACTCTTTTGTATATTATTAAGTATTTTTGTTTTCTGGTCACACTCTGTGGGTGGTGTGTTAAGCATATACTAATTGGGATCTTGGGATATTCAAAAAATGCGATAGTAATGCATATCTTTGTGTTCTTTTTTTGTGTTTTTTGAGATCTATCAATTAATATTGAGACCCATATTCCTTTGATATTAATTTCCTGACGAAGTGTTTTTAATCTTTCCTGATTTTGCACAGAGAATGACACATGAGCATAAGCTCTCGTAATCTCTCTTTTCAAGTATCCTGAAATGTACGCATCTACAGCGCCCTGTGGAGATACATTAATAAGTACGTTGTTGAAGGGTATATTTAAGAAAATTATTTTATGTGTACTATAAATTAGAGTAATGACTCTTTTAATAAAATTATATTGGAAATTTATAATTCCTTGTTTTTTCGCTCCTGACAGTGGGCATAAAACCAGTGTTCTTGAGGCATATGCCACTTTTAATCTGGATAGTAACATCTAAAACAAAGTTTAGGGAACTTCCAGTGATTCAAGAATTAACACTCTACAGCACCTTGTTTTAACGAGATCATTTTTAAATATGTTTCAATAAATCGAAATTATTACACCTTTTTCCTTTGCGACTAACTTAAGTGTAAAATAGTGAATTTTTAAGAAATATAATATTAGAACATATGTTGTGCGTCGAAATGTTTACAATAAATTCATATTATTATTTAATAAATATCCTTTGATACAACAAATGTCTTAAATATAATATATGAAACGGTCCTAAACATAGTAATGGTATAATATAACATATTGATAGTTATAAATTAATTGTATGATGTATGCTATGGTATGCTTGAACAGGTTTCGCATTTAATAATATGAATCCCAGTGACTTAGTACAAATTCACAAATGATTGAAAATTATTTTGCAATTTCCCTTCGAAAGAAAGTACTTAAAAGCATATCTTTTTTCAAATTAAATACTGACGTAAAATGAATGTAGAGCAACCTATTTTTTCTTTTAACATGTCTATAATATTCTGAGAAAAACCCACCCCAAATTCTTGAAGAGTGGAGCGAATCCATTAGAATGTATGTATTGTTTTCCAAGAAAGTATACATAAATAAGAATATTTCTGTGTATTCTGGGAATAAAATAAAAAATATAACTTATATCAAAGAGTTTATAAGAAGACACTGAAAAAACAAGAGTTTACAAATGCATTCAGCGGTAAGCCAGTAACGAACGGAAAATTACTTTCTGTTCTATTAATGTAGATACATTTTAATAAGCGAGACAATGATTCTAATGTCTCGAAAAAAATGTATTGCATAATAAATATATTACAACACCGTATCTTTTTGTTTGTTCACACATTCCTTGTTGAAGATCAGTTTTTCTTCGTAATGCAATCTAGTTGTTCAATCGCTACGGACGATTTGTGTGCACTGCTAATTGCCCATGCAGTTCACACTCCACTCTCTGAATAATGAATCGCTCTCTCATTGACTAATTGTTGAGTACGTGCTGCTCTGCGCCTGTCTATGAGAAGCAGCTACCATGTGAATCGGGAGGGGGAGGGAATGACTGCACCGAAAAATGAAAGATAAGCACCCGAAGAAAAAACGACGCTAATGAAGAAGAGCGGATGCTTTATTTTCATTTTACAAGGGAAACATATTTAACTAGTTACCTTGTCATAAGTGTTGTGACTACTGAGAGAGTAGGCTTCCGCGGCCGGAGTCAGTATTTACTTGGCTGTCCGGGTAATGCGCCCTGAGGAAGGTCGCAGATTGGCGACCGAAACATTGACACCTTCGCCATGGACGCGGCGTCACCCGGACAGCCAAGTAAAGTGTTGTGTCTAAATGCACTACGACTTTTGGAAGACGACTCATAGCAGCAGATCGAATTAATATCTTAAGAGCATATAATCGCGACCAAAGATATCTTCTTTTAATACTGAAATACTGTAAAATGTTTTAAAATTGTGCAAATAAATTATGTTTGCAATGAATTGTGAAAATAATTTTTATATTTATGCACGAATATATTTGTATGTTATTAGGGGTTCCTATCCAGCGTAGGCCATAAGCACGTGCTTATTTTTTTATGCATTAATATAACCCTTCCTTAATGCACCTAATTCAAGCATGTACAGTAGTTCCAGTGCAAGTCTGTCTCAGACTTGCCCTCCTTACTGATGGTGCTTGCCGGAGCAGAACCTTAACGAGCTAACGGCACCTGTTCCTTTCTTCCCCACAGCTTCCTTCATGAAATTATCATACACAGAGCATGTCTGATTGCTTTCAGGTTTCTCAATCTTGTAAATTTGAGGTAGTTTTCACGAAATATGTCTGTGCCGTGACTTATAATAGACAGATATTTCAGTGAAATTCCCTCCTACATTAGAATAAAATTCCCATTAGCAATTTTTAAGAAATATTTGAGAATGTCCTAGAGACTTCGTGTAAAATATCCCCCGAAATTAAATTATGGACGTTTTATATTCAAAGAGCCGCGACATCAACTACATCGATTGAGTAATATGAACTTTGGAGAAAATTCTTTATACCATTTAGCCACTAGCGTTGTTCACAGACAGACGGACGGACGGATGGACAGACAGACAGACGTGTTATGTGGTAAACCACTTTCCGGTATCTAGGACCGACTATCGTGGATTCTGACCTCAGAACATGTTAGAGGAAGTAATTTACTACATATAAGAACAAGAAGTATTCCCTTTTTTATATCAGAGACCTACAATACGAATTTTTCGTTTACTTTAGTAGTTCATACCTTTCTCTGCTGCAGTAGTATATGAGTTTATCTATACAGTATGCGATAAAGTAATATTTTATACATATCGCACATTGGTTTATTATGACAAGAACTGAAGCATCGATGTTTATCTGAATTTCCTGTACTTGCTTTCTTACAATTCATATCTATATATTTCATTTCATTACGAGTATTTTAATATTTCTAAATTTTGTCTCAAAATTTAAGCTGACAATGAAACAGAAGACGGATTGAAACCGCTCCAATTCCAGCACTAATTTTATGAAGGTTAATTTTATGAATAACAGCGAATGAGAAGGTAATTTGAATAGGTTTAAATCGATAAACTTCATTAACATTAAATCTTCTATGAAAACCGTTTCTTCAGAATTATTACTTCTTGTTCAAATGACTTAGCCGCTTCATTCAGAAAGTGATAATGATATTAATGATAGGCCAACGATTAAGGGCTTCTATATTTGGCAAAGTTATCATAACCTGTGCGCAAGAATCTGTACGTAGTATTATTACCACAATTACCTAAAAATATAAATACAAAAGGTCTTGGCGTAAAGGTACACATTGTGATATGTCTTCATTTATAATGCGTTAACGTCAGTTATAATTGGATTTTTTATTGGATTAGACACATGATGTGACCAAGTTGTTAGTGCTAAAATAATCATCAATTGTACATAATTTATATATTGAACTGGTCGTACTTGAACACAGATCTCTTATCTACCACTTTATCACGTTGATACAGTTCTTGTGTTGTTATTCTTACGAGTAAATTTACAGGATCTATATATGTGTATGATTTTCATTGTCCTTTCGATTTGTAAATTTTCGCCTATTATTCTGATTTACTTTTCTTCCATTTTAAGTTATCGCAAATTCCTGTTAAAACGAATATAGTAAATTCCGCGTGAAAATGTATTAATAAATAGAAAAAATAACGAGAAATAAAATAAGGGTTCTAACGGATTTGCATTACATCACCAATTCTCACAGAATGTTGATATCCACGGCTTTTTTGTGCTGCTGGTAAGAAGGACATGTTATCAAACCATCCAAATTATCTTTTACCCAACTTATCGTGGCTCACAGACAACTGCCGGTTCTGCGTAATTCAGATAACCAATAAATAAGAGATCATGTGCAGAATAAATGGTACATCGGTGCACATCATGTAGTGGACTCTGCGTGGGCTGTGAGGATTCAGAAGTAATTGTGCAATTTAAAAATTAAAGCAGTAATTGATAATACCGAACTTATGAACTTGTGTTCTGTGTGTTAAACAGCAATGTATTTCAGATTGTCGCCGAAGTATCAATAATGCATGGATAAAGTATGTAATCAAAACCCCTTAGGACGCACATCTCATCCTGAAAAGCTCGCAAGATGAATCATCTTTCGCTTCGATTTTCACCTAAGCGATTCACACTAAAATATTACAAATTAAGTGCACGCTTTCAGGAAGAACGTAATTTGGTCGCGGGTTAGATAAACCATGGACGCCTGACAGGAGGTCCGTACCAACGTCAACTTCGACCTCTGGCGAGTCATCCTTCCACTTCGCGGAAGAGAAAACTGCCGGCGGAGGAGCGCGTTGCGATGCGCCATTGTCATCTGCCCCTGCCCACATCTGCACTTTCTTACGACCCGTGCAGAGTCAGATGCTCCTTAGGTGAAGAGAAATCTTGATTTGTGTTCAGTAATAGCGTTCGGTTTGAAATAACGTTCACCGAGCTGACTTATATCTTGAGCTACAGAAGATATACCTCTAAAGTCAATTAACCATTCAGCAATACTTCACAGTTCCGACAGTTTCAGTACCAGAATCTTCAAGGAGGGCATACGAAAGACAGATCTGATGTAACAATATTAATTCACTTATTAATTTAGCTCAATGACGTACAAATCTATTGGAATAAATTCAGCCTATTATGCGTATAAGTTTGAATTTAAATGAACTTTGTAACAAAACCATATTTTCAGACGTTGGTTATCTTTATTAAAAAAGGAATACTTGACCAGTTGTCAGAGGTCACTTCTATGATCATATGATCCCTACGATCGTTATAGCCCAAAGCAAAGATACGTGTTTGCAGAATATTAGTGTAAACACCATTATAATGTATCAAAATATATAAACGAATATCATGGATTTTTTTTCATGAATCAGATAATTACGATTATATTTATTATATATTTTTTCTTTAATTTTCTTTAAAGAGAGGGAAGTAATGAATTGATATTCTTGTCACTTTGTTTTATGGCACATTTTCTATTTTTAATTAAACATTAAACTATAAGCTTCTGATATCCGAGAAACAGAAAAAAATCATTTGCATTTTTTGAATGCAGCTTACTTATGGGAACCACGCCTCTTTTCCGAAACGATTTTTTAAAATAAATTGTTAGATGAATTTATTGTAACGAAACTCATTCAAGATCACTTATTTAAGAGATTGCATTTGGAAATGCGATTGTGATGGGTGATTTTTTTTAAAACGGCACCAAACTTTCGAAAGAAAATTGCCATATAAAACAAGGTTTTACTGTTCTTTAATAATATCTTTAAATAATATTTCCGTTCTAGAATTAGGAAACCGAAAAATTGATAAAAGTTCAAAATAATGTACTTTGGGCGGCGATAGATGGTAGCTGGTATGAGTATGTGGCAAATTCGTATAGCTACCCGAGTCCGAAGGAAATAGAAAACTAATACGGGAAAGTCTGTGCCATTCTGTAGCACTATTAGTTCACACCATCTTAACGATTGTTGAAACATATTCTCATTTTTTTCACGTGTCGCTGTTTAAAGACTTGAATTTCATTAATTAATTTTGGAATAATCAGCACCTACAATTTCAGAATACTTCAGAAGGAGTGTTCTATATTTGCTTTAGTACAGTTAGTTTAACAAAACATGCTTGTCTATTGTGGCGAGTGTATTGAAGTATAGTTGGACTTTGTGGTAAGTATTAGTGAGAAAAGACAATTCTTGAAAAAGAGAGTGACGCAGAAGCAGTTATAACTTCGGTTTATCTGAACATCGGCTGAGATTTATTGTGCTACTGCTGCTATGTGCACCTTGGTTGATAAGACAGATAAAATTCCTAATTGCTGGTCATCCAAGGCTTTGATAAAGGTGTTATCGTGCACTTAACTATAGATTAAATCCGTGCTTTGAGTCAAGTACCTCAATATCCTTTTCGAACACGTGATTTGGGAATCTTTCAAATTTGTAGCGTTCTCGAATGCGAAAGATTCAGACATCACGTGATCGAAAAGCCTATTTATAAGTTATTGTTTAATAGTTCACAATAATTTATAAGTTATTGTGTTTTAGCTCCGTTTGGTAATGGCTATTTACCTTCAGCTCCATTTGTGTGACATTTAAAATGCAGATTCATTAAATTAATTTAATTTATAATCATACCAGAAAGCAATGTATTTGATGTGTACAGGTTAAATATAAATTATGCACTTTCTCTTGCTCCAGAATTCCTATCCCCATTCTTTTACTATGAATAGTTGAATTATAAATAAAGGTCCTAATAAAGTGTTTGACAACATTTGAAAACTATGAAAGTTCAGTACTGACAAATGTAAAACATATTTACTAGGTAAACGAGGAATCCAGAATTGATTTTAGAGTATTGCTGACAAAACAGTAACTTGTGAACCCAATGCTCAATTATAGCAACATGATAATTTTCTTTCCTGATAGTGTAAATATATTTCTTTAGATTAGAAAGCACGATGAAGTGAGGAAATTGCCAACAATTTGTGAATGGCAACTAGAGTGCCACTTATCGAGAGTATTTGATAGTTTTCGTGTACTTCCGTTTTATATTCCGTTACTTCAACGGTTGTTGACGCATATAGTTCGAAACAGTAATTTAAAGCTCGTTTGAAGGTTAAATGAATCAGGTGGCCTTTAATCTGACCGCCTTTCTTGAGACCGTTACGTTTCCGGGAGATGAATTCTGTTAGAAATATTCAAAAAAAATTTAAAATTATTTTTTGCTCATCATTTTGAGGAAATTCATTCACAAGTTTGTTTATATTATTAATAGTTCTGCATACGACTTTTGGAACTTATCTTTTTAATAGTACGTTTTCTTTGATGGAATCTGAGGTTTTAATTTCTGATTCATGCAGATCTGCAATCAGGCATTTCATTTGTAAAATCATAAATAATATTGGTTGCTCGATAAATCGACATTTTAAGTTTGCAATAAACGTTAAAAATCGACTTGATGAATGATTTTAGAAAGCAAAGTAAATTGATATTTGGAAACTCTTTTTTGAGAACAAAGTGTTTCCACATGGATCGATTCACAGTGGGAATAAATAATAGAAATTAAAGGCAAACTGAATGGACTCGTGTGAACATTGTTCCTTATAAATATTGTTGTTTTTAAAGTGAATATAATTTCATACTGGATCACAGTTTCAAATGATACTAAAAACCGATTGAAAGGAGTGGAGATAGAAGAGTTGCACCTCCGAAAACGCAAGATAATGTGTTCGCCATATGAAACCTAACTTATTTCTCTAGGGACATGAAAACCAGTGTTTAAGGAGGGAGGAAAATAGTTTCAATGGAAACCTCGCAGACCGACCTTTCGAATGTTGGAAATTCTGATATTTGGGAAAAGTTTTTCTGTGCTGCTATCTGTGAGATATTATACGACTTATCAGGGTAATAGCTTTAGGAAGGGTTCAGCCTCAGGTTTACACGCTTTATAAACATCTACATTCTTCATTCTTTTAACGATCGGGTTATCGTCTCCACGAACACATTTAACATACAAGTTATATGAGTAGGTTTTGGACATTAACTAGGAAAAGTATTCTAAACTGATAACTACTAAACTGATTTCAGGCCGCTGATATTCAAGTCACCTTTAGCTTTACGCCGTATGTCAATGCCGCTCAACCAATAAATTTGACGGCACGGATTTCAATTACTAATCATTTATGCTTAAAATAACGTTTTGATTTTGCATTCGAACTTCAACACCTTCAAGAAAATAACATAACCACCATTTTAATTCAGTAAATTAACGAAAACGTAATTCGCAAATATCTTAAATTGAAAGAAAAGTAAATGATGAAGGGCGCAAACATTATGACAACAGTGAGGAGCATGCCGCCAACTCGTTCGTCACAAGATCACGCGAATCGAAGACAGCCGCGTGGTGGCCAGGTAGGAACAGGACCATCCGAAACCTGCTGTTGTTTTTTGGAGCAGCCGCCGCGCAGGGCTCGGCACAAGGGGCGCCGTGCCGGCAGCCTCCGGGCGGCTCCATCCGCCGCTCCCGTGGGGGTCGTGTTACGCGCGCGTTTGGAGATCGGCGGAACAATGAAAAGCGCAACATCTCGTTACAGCGGTTGCGCGCGCGGATGGCGAAGGGCGGGCGAAGGGAGTGGGGAAGGGAAGGCGCGCGCGCCCACCCCGCGCCCTCGCCGGGCGACTGCTGCAGTCACCCCTCGACGCCTGAATCTGAGGCGGGCCCCGTTCTGCAAGCAAAAAGTCCCCCGGGGAAGCTCATTTCCAAAGAGACGTACGAACGTGTCTTCGTATGACTCGTATCTTCATGAAATATATGTTTATGGAAGGGAAGGCATTCACATTCAGTTTTATAATTAAATTAAAGAGAGTTTTCGTACTAAGATAGAAAAAACACAATTTTTGAACAACCTATTTGACAGCTTTTTGAACCAGCTTTTGAAGAAAATATTGACACGTAGAAAATTAGCAAAAAGAAAAAAAATACACACACAACTGAAATGGCACATGCGTGCGCAGCGTAAAACGAGAGGGGAGCAACTACATTTCTTACCCCCTCACGGCCGCCTTTCCCATTAACCTTTTTAATTAGATACAACATATTAAACTAGTAAATAAGTAAACATACTACAAGTACAACGAATTTATAACTTTAATGATACAGTTCATAAAAATACAATTGATTTTATATTCAATTGTTGTCAACCGGTGTCAGTTGGTTTGCATAACCTTTTCCTCAAAAGTTGTAAATCAATTATCCGAATTGTCAGCTTAAATGAAGGGGAAATAAGCAATTAGACATATTTACGGAAATAAAATATATTACGTAGTACTACGTGAGCCATTCCGCAATTGTTAGAGAGGATCATGGACCCCCTGACCCCCCTCTGTGCATGTCTATGGGAAATGAAGATAAGTCGCTTTGGAAGAATGATTTTTAATGATATCGATCTCTAACTAAATTCTTTATATAATTATTTCACATTGAGAAATTCTGGTTAGAATATAGAGAAAAGTAACTTGATTTCTTACAGAGCTAGCTCCATAAAAGGGTCATGAGAGTTGCTAGAAACAAAAACAGAACAATGTTTTTGTCCTTTAAAATCGTTGGGAAATTTTAATTTTTTTCAGAACAATCTGAGATAGGGACAGTATTCCCGCAGAAACTTTCATAGTTTTAACATTAAATTAGAATTAAGAGAGGTTAAATGAGCGATGTGCAGTCGCGGTGAAATGCGGTGTAACGCAATATAAACTACGCAAAACTAAGCGTTGTTGTGGAGTGAACGCCAGTATTGGAGACGGCTTATCTAAATGTTAATTATTATAGTCAGTATTTATGTTAACTTATTTCTTATCCCATTTCATTACAGAGTACGTTTGGTGGAATAGATAACTACTGGAAAAAATTAACATTTCCAAGGGAAAATAATTTTATTCATTCAGAGTCCTTGCATTTGAATGAATATTTAACGAAATCCTGATTACAAATAATAAAATAAGAATAAATAAAAAAAGGAGGGGAATGTTTAGGAAGTTGAAATTTTCAGGTAACTTGGCCGATAAAAATAATGCCCTTAATACAGAAAAAGCTATGATAGAGGAGATTTTGCAGCATTAGCTGAACACCAAGAAGATACAGGAAAGTTGACGTAAGATAAAAGGTAGATAGTGCGCAAGATTGCATTATGCTCGCTAGCAATTATCTCGCCCGAACAGAAGTACCCGGCTTAGAAGAACCCATACCTTTCGCAAAGATTTATTTTAAGTGCTCGACTTGGAACTGATACACCTCCTAACGTGTTCGATCGCCCATTCAAAGTTCGCAATTTTTCCGATTACGATTCCTGAAATTCCTAGATTCAACAGCACGACGACATTGACGAAGGCTGACGCCACGTGCGTTCGTAAAGAAACACACAAAACAATTCTCGGCAGCGTGTTCGTAACGCTTCCTGACGCATTCCACACACGCTAATGAGCTCCATTAGCGGGATAAACGCCCGGTCAGGCCCATCACATCGTACCGTATCGGACGCCTCACTTCACTCACACTCCTTCACACTCCACAACTTGGGGTGCGCAATATTCCGCAAGAGCGGTAAAAAGGGGCAACCCTTCGCCCCAGGTAGGCGGCGGCCCGGGAGGCGTAGGGTGCGGCGCCGGCGCATCCCCGGAGGCGGTGGCGGTCCGTTTCGGGACGCGCTCGGCGCGGCGTTGCGGGCGCGGCGGCGCGTCCGGGGAGGGGGCCGCCGCCGGGAATCTGAGGCCCAGCGCGGAGCCGCACCGCCCCTGCCTCCACCACCCCCACCACAGCCGCCACCTTCGCCGCGTCCGGGGATGGCGTCAATAGGCCATGCTGCCATAACCGCAACAGAAGTGGAAGAACCACTCGTTTTAAGGCTCATTCACAAGGAAGCTCACATTTTAACGTAAAAACGCAAACGCAAACGTCTGGTGCCTTTTTATTCCCAGCGGTGAACGTCTACGTCAATCTGAACGTAAACATGAGACAAACTCTGAAGGTTCGCGAGCTCCACAAATTCCACGATCATGTTAACGAGATTTCAGAACATACTGTGAGCTTAAAGTTTTCCGTGAAACTACTCGTAACTATTGGGATTATCAATTGTCTGCTGTGCACATTTAACGCGAAACATAACGGTTAGAGAAGAAAAAATCATCCATTCAACTTTATTACCAATTAAAACTGCAGTTTCAATTCATTTTACTCATATGCCATTAGGAACACTTTATTCTGATATAAGGATAGAACATTATTTAATTTTTGTGCTGAATAATTGGGCAATGTTACTGCATGTGATCTAATTTATATTGAATTTATTACAATTTGATTTAATCCCACTTAAATGAATTATAAAAAGTTAAAATGTTCAAAGTAAGCCCATGTCAAGTTGAATTTTCCCTTTTTCATCAAAAAAAAATAATTTTTTCACTTTTTTTAACACACAACTAATTGAAAATAGTGTAAACAATAGTGAGTGAATGAATCCATATTAGAAGATTTATCTTCTCAAGAATATCTGTTTTTTATTCATACATTTTCTGACACATTACCCTCCGAAACTTAATATAAAAAATTGATCACTAAAATTCTTTCACTTGAAGGAAATAGTTTTGCCTTTTCTTATTGCAGTATATCTTAAAGGCAGGGATCAACTTAAAACAGCATGCTAAAATACCCCAATATCAATATTCTTTTTTCTATTTTACGACAGTAGATGATGAATTCAAATACACATTTACATGAATATTTTTTATTAATGACCAACGTTGATACTGACATGTTCATAACTATTGCCTACCAAATTCACATTAAAACATAATGACAATATTTTTTTTATTAATCAGGTATTGTCCTAAAAGATTTGTTAGAACTTCAAATCTATTAATTTGAGTTCATAATGAACCAATTTTTTAGTCCGATATCTGGGGAAGGCTCAATATTTGTGACAATGTTTTCACTGTTTTGAGGTAAATTTGCTATGTAACTGTTAGTTATAAAATGTTGGTTAAAAAAGTAACATTATATACATGTAGTTGGATACAAATAATGCTTTAAGTGAAGTTAAACAGTAGGTTCTGCAGAATTATATTTGGCGTAACATTTTTTTTATTTACATTGAAAACCAATCCACTCCTTTCTTATATTTTTCCTTAAGGTAATTTCTGTTACTGTGCTTTGCTAGAGATTGTTGATGTTGCAGAGAGCTAGAATACAAGACAAGTTCTTGTATTTTTTATAGAAAAACTAGTAAATTCAGATTTAAAACAGGTAAGAAATTAGTAGCTATAGAAATTAATTTAAAAAAAGTTTTCTCAGAACCCTGAATGAAAATAAATTTTCTGTATTCTTGAACATAATGAAGAATTTATTACCTAAAAATTTAAATGTTCAATAGGTGCAACACTGGGTCATTTTTATGAAATAAAAATATATTTATTATCAGACATACTAGTATAACTTACATTTATAATCATACATTTTATTTTAATTGTTCTCGCTAAGTGCTCTCTCCAAACTGCGGCTGCTCATCGAACATCTGCTACTATTGGTAGAATAAGTAGTCGATTGCTTCTTTCTCCACATAAAATTCTGACTTTGAAAGCAACGGCTCTGCATAATTTCTGCAGTCTCTTCTGAACATTGAAAGCATCTTTTCAATATAACAAACATCGCTAAACAGTATTTTTTCTTGTTTTTCATTTTTTTGTGGGGTCATAAAATATTCATAGGGGAAGAAGTAGATTAAAAAAAAAGGCATGAAATTTCTCATCTTCAGTCTTTGTTTTAATGTTAAATAATTGAAAATATGAGAACAGTGTGTCATGTCATTTTGGTTATTTAATTGATCATGGATAACACTATTTACTTTATTAAAATAAAACAATGTATATCCTTAACTTTCTATGAGGTATTGTACGTAGGCACGATTAATGATTAAAAATACTTATAATGGACTCGCTATGGGCCTATTAGAGATATGGTTGCTTACTGATAATGACACTCTTAAACACACTTGGTTAACTCCTGCGTACCGTCCCACAAAACTCATTTTTATTTCGAAATTCAGCCGAATTCAAAAAGATTCACACGTGTCCGGTTAATTTTTTTCCCTCGGCTATCTGTACATTTCATCAATGTTGTTATCTTCTATTTCTAATAAGAAACGCCAACAAAATCACTTCGAAGTTTACAATGCCAAAAGTCCAAGAAAATTCGAACAAATTAATGATTCACGAAATAAACTAGGTTGCCAAATATTCCAGAATACACAAGAAAAGAAAATACAGGCGAATTGAAAATTAGAAATACAATGAAGCGAAACGCACAAACAGTTCGTGTTTATTCGCCTCTGTTTTCGTATTTCTAGGTTATTTCCAGGTTATTCCATACTTAAACTACGTGTCTCCGGTGTTTAGCGGTTGCCATGGAAACTATACCTCTCTTATTCCGTGCTTGAGTTAGTCCATGTTTATTGGTAGGAGTTTTCGCTATTCTCCTGCTATTCTGGGCTTAAGCACATAATAAATGTTACACCACGTTTATTGATAGGGCTGTATGAGACTGACAGCGACTGTAGCGCTGGAGAATGCATCAGTGACCTCAGTGGAGCAAACCCATGTTAGACAAACTGAGCCTTCCTCTGCGATCTAGTGAAAAGTTACCCCCAAAAAGCTCGCGATCGACTGACATCATCCGCACTCTAGTAAAGTACCGCATCAAGATCCAAAGAAGTAACAGCCTTTTCGTACAAGAACTAATGGAGTTTGTTAGAACATACATTCCAATCCACAATAATCTTCATTACTCATTAAACGCTCAGAACAAACTTTCATTGCTTTCAGGACATTTGAAAAAAATTATAACTAGGGCTGGGATTTGAAAGTAATTGTACATGTTAGTTTGTTTATTGGTTACGATAAAGTTTAATCAAATATTTGCGATTCGGGCTTTTTGAAGTTATTAGACTTTATTTGATTATCCAGGTTTTTGAGTATTATCAGAAGTAGTACATATTTTCACATATTTAAGGAAAACTTACATTTCTTTGCATATTTCAACATTTCATACGCAGAATGCTCCATATTTTAGTATTTCAAATATATTATTTTTAAAACTTCTAGTTTTTTAAACTTTTGGTGACAATATGGTGAATTTAGTTTGGAAGTAAATATGTTATTTAACTGGATAAAATATTGGAAGATTTATAATAGAATCCATTACTAATTCTGACGTTGAGTAGCATTTTAGAAAGACTTCTTATTCTGTATTTCATGGATTAGGCTCGAGCATGTTCTGTCTTTACAAGTGTTCCTTTCATCGTTTTTTAGTCTGCTCAATCTCTTTGTCTATATGGATGAAAGTGTAAAGCTTTTTTAGGTAGTTTTGAATTCTCCATCTTTTGCGTGTTGGTATCAATTTCGGCGTTTAGTAATTTTGCTTCCGGTTCCTTCAACATGCAGCTTTTATTTTATCTGCGTGTTTCGAATATATTTTATGCAGTCTAGAAGTATGGGTATCAGGGTTCAAATCCCGATTGATTTACGCGAAATTTATTGTAGACAAAGCGGGATCGCTGTGTACGTAAGCTTCCGCGGCTCGAATCCATGAATTCTCGGCTATCCGGGAGACGACACCCCAGCCAACGACGCGGCGTCTCCCGGATAGCCGAGAATTCAAAGCGGGATCGCGGCAGATTTTCATGGGGTTCTTCCATTTTCTGTACCTCTCGTTATAGAATTGCTCCACTGATATTCATAACGTTATAATAATCAAATCGCTCTTCTTCTCCAAGCATGACTATAGACTAGGAACTTGTACCTTAACACACAAAGCGACAGGAAATTATTTCTACATCCAGCAGAGTCAGGGCCTACTATTAAACACTGAATTCATGTTTTTACCAACCAGATCAGTGGAAAACAAGGGAACGGAACCACATTTCCAGCATCTATTACGATTGTGATGAGTGCGCATATTACTTTTTCAAGCTGCCTCTCGAGCTTCCAGGAGAAACTCTCCTGGAGCCTGTAGATTACACATGTTTGTGTAGGCGTTAACAAGGACATAGACTTTGGCGATTTTGCAGGTTTTGGAAGTGGTGCAGACATCGTATTAAGTTAGCATCTGTCCCAGGGTTGTTCACGACATTGCCGTTTGCGTTTGTTACACGTTGAATTTAACGCGGACTTTGGCGTTATAATTCACGCAGGTGCTAAGAGCGCTGACCTTTAATGCAGCGAGGAGTCGCCCGTGCTGCTGCGGCGATGGCGGGCCGGCGCCCGCAAACAACGAGTTTCGTTCTTCTTCCCGGAGTCGCGCCGGCGGGGCAGCGGAGGACCGCCGCAGTGGGAGCTTCAGAATTTATAGCCGCGGCTCGAGGTTGCCGGATTTAGTATTCGCGACAAAGCAAGAATGCGGGGCAGCCCCATTCAGTGAGCAGGCGCTTTGTGAAACGCCGCGCCCTGTCGCTCGCCCGGGAACCGACCCGCGGACTGTCGTTGCCGCTGCAGACATTTGGCAACACCCGAGGAGTAATCTGACGGCGCAGATTGGATTTGTGATTTTCTATTGGGTTAATACGAGTCTCCGCCTCGCCCGATAGTTTTTGCTGTCGCACGGCAGTTTCATTTGAAGCTCTTCATGCCGCTCTTATACATCTTTACAAACGACTGTTGACTTGAAATTTATTCAGTATTTATAAATATACTGTATCTCAAGTGATATGTAATTTTGTGAACTTTTAATGTACACACATTTTCCTAGTCATCATTAATTGTTTATAAATATTGCTGCCAAATCTTCTAACATGAATTTGGAATGCAATTTTAATTTTATTGTTTATCATTTTATGTACTTTCTTTAATTAAAATAAAGGATAAAGATACACGACATTTGTACCGCCTGCATGCCAAAAAGCAATGTTAATTTAGAAATTGTTTCGTGATATGTTTGTTATTGACTTAGTGTTATATCTTCACTCATATAATTTCATCAAATTGAATGAATAATTCGGGCGATAATGGAGCACCTTTCTCACGATCAGAAGTTAACAGTCACTTTTTATTTTCCAGAACAGACCACCTAGCATTCGGGGCAAGGGCTTTCGTCACTTTGAGGGCCCTCACGCATCTGATTTTTATCAAACACCGTGGTCTCAGCTATCACAGGTATTCACACAAAAATGAGACGTGTTTCCTAGTTTAAATCTTGTTCATGTAGAGGAAACATGACTTTCATATCATTATCATATTTGAACAAATTGGTCATCATTTATAAATTCTAGAGAACTATCGACAATTGGCCTACCATTGGGTGTTTATGCGTATTACGGATAGTCTTTTCGTAGTTGTGTTTTGAGTAACCATTCAATGCCCTTTTCTAGTTTAGCCTTAGTATTTTAACTTACAAAATAAAATGTGTTCTTGAATTGAATGTTAGAACTATAACAAGTTTATTTCATTAACCAATGCGCATGAAAACCAGGGTGGAATAAATTATACTTGCAAATTTTCAGAGAAATGTCGACGCTTCCCAAGGCACAACAGTTTACTGAGTTTTAAAATAAAACTTATTATTTTAGAACTCAAAAATATTTATAATAACTTATTAATCATTGATCAATAACTCTCTAACAGTTAACCATCAAACTTTCCCTCTTAATGACATTGAAGTGAGTGTTTGACCCTTATTAAGCAAACATGTAAGAGTTATAATATCCAATATCTGTCCAGTTACCCACATGATGTGATAAAAAATGCTCTTCTACAATTGAATATTCAAACTTCTTCTAACATTACATTTATCAGAGCAGGTCTATCTAAACAAGATATATCCCATATTATGAGCTTCAGGAGACAAGTCTTTTTTCACCCAGATGAAGTACATAAATTACCACAGTCACTTCTAATTCCATATAAAGATACAACATATAGACTATTTTTCACAACTGATAATATTACCTGTTTCAATTATAAATATTAAGGGTATATTGCCAACAAATGTCCAATTAATATCCTTTCACCAATTATAAATAGAGCAACAGATAGCTATAATGATTATATTTTAATAGAGATTCTCCCTCCAGAACAACTAGATGACAATTCATATGGCTCGATTGTTATAGATAATAGAAACTTCCTCCATATCAACAAAAGAAGCCTCCCATCTGAATCATCCTCTACACCTGATTTTTATTCCTGTAAAAGAAAGATAAGTTTCCTACTGTGCAGGTAAACCAAATTGTTTTTATATCTCAATTTACAACCGATATTCAGTTTTCCAAAGGATAAATCAACAATGCAGCTCTTTTCCACGCACTGACATTGATGTTGATGATGAAGAGGTACATTTTTTTTCTCCTTTACAACAACGTCACTTCAATTGCATCGTATGCCAGGTTCGAATATTTTTGTATAGTGTGACAACAATTTATTACAATCCCGGTCATTTATATGAGATTCGTGTAGATTACTATATTTAACATGATACACAACATGGCTCATCCTGGTATAAGAAAAAAATGAAACTGGTCACAGATAGATTTGTATGGCTTTACGGGAAACGGGATTGTGTAGCTTGGACCATCTATCTATCTATCTATCTATATATCTCCCCCTCTCTCTCTCTCTTCTCTCTCCTCTCTCTATATATATATATATATATATATATATTATATTATATTATATATATATATATATATTGAAAGCAAGAACGTTTCTGTAATTAGAACAATTAAAATGTTCACCAATTATAAATTAAAATAAAGTACTGGAATTGATCAGCGTAGCAACGCGCCGCCGGCCACCAACGGTCAGTCGGGGGGGGGGCGGAAACGGCGAGGCGAGCGACGGTTGGTGGTGCGCGGAGAGGCCTCGAGTGAAGCACGGACGGGGCAGTGTTGCATCCAAGAAATTTATTGTCGTTGTTAGTGCAGTTCGGACGAGTGTGCCACTGAATGTGGAACCAGGTTGGATAAGGATTAACCGTCAGATGATTAGTGGAAGTAGAATTGCGCACGCAGAACTGATGAAAACCTAAGACAGGAAAAGTGTGGACGGTGGGCTAGGGTCATAATCCCGCCCTGTATAATATATCAGTGGCAGTCGCTTCGGACATTCGCGCGAAGTTAAGAAAGGTTGCTGAAAAGACTAGAACAGTCGAAGGACATCAATGCACGCGTCATGCGTTCCAGTACCCGTGAGACATTGTTCACACCGGCGGTGGGGTGGACCCCGGCGAATTCATCGGCCGTTACGTTGGGCCGAGGAGTTGGTCGCCGAGGAGGGCGAATTCCAGCGGACTCGGGCGAACCGAAGCTTGCCGAAGCCACCGCCGCGCTTGCCACGATGGCCCGGTCGCCTCCAGAGAAACAGGTGGTTTTTAAAACATCAAGGTAGCGTTGACCGTGCGCTTGTTTCCAAGGCCTGCGCATTGCGATTTTGTAAACACTATTTGTAAAGTGTTTCTCTGATCATTAAAATATTTAGATGTGCAAAAGAATTTATAACGATTATCTTCTATGCTGCGCCAAATTCCTGAAGACCATTAACGAAATGTACCTGTCCCTTGCATAATTTTATTGTCGTGAAAGTATCGTTTCCAGGTAGTCACAAAATATATATATACTATATATATACTATATATATATACTATATATATAAATATATATACTACCTCCCATTTATTCAACATTGGATTGCATTTGATACTCCACAGATCATAACAACTGTTCAAGGTCGTCAATCCCAATGTTTCAAATAGTTATGCAGATTATTCGGGATGCAACACAACCATACAACCGCGTGGCACCCACAATCCACTGGTCTACTGGAAAAATTCAATAGAACATTAAAATCAGCAATTCGATGCTTTTTAACTTCTACTTCTTCTTGATAAAAACAGTTACCTATAATATTATTGGTACTTCGATGCACGTTGCTTTGAAATGCAACAGTTGCAATGAAATGCTTCATGCGCAGAAATTGTATTCGGACAAATGTTATGATTGGCGTATGATTTTTTTAATCCTACAAAAACTTTCCGTTCAAATTTAATTAAACTTCATTATACTATTATATCATTACGTAATACATTACAAGATGTCAACTCCTGTAAGAGCACAGAAAAAGACACCCAGGGATATTTTGTGTACAAAGATTCAAATGTGTACAAACGATATGAAGTTCCATCGTGAACCCATCCCCTCCCTACTCAGGCCATATCCGGTTCTCTCAAAAACTGTCCGAATCAAAGTTGATTCGAAGAGTGTTAATGTATCAATCGACAGATGCAAGCCTAATTATTGTATTAAAGAATCATAAACATATTTATTTCGTGGGGGAATATGTAGTGATGTTTCAGAACATTAAAGCTTTACAATCAATACTTACTCTACAATAATAATTGATATTCATTCCCATGTAAACGAATAAAACTAGGTACAGAAATCCCAGAATTTACTAGTTACAGATATCCCAGACTACAAGAAAGACGAACTATTCTGACGTGAGCAAGACAAACTCATAAGTTGCAACAAAACGTTATTGTACATTTATCATACTGTTGACAATGTTTATTCATTAAAATGATTAATATAAAATAGAAGTTTTTGAATTTTCTTGACGTCAAAAAAAGAGGGAAGCACATCAAAAACGAAATCTTCTATATAATTGTAGAATATTACAATACCAGTGATTTAATAATTACTATTATATATTTTCCGATAAACTTATTTTCCTACGCTATCAGCACGTATTATTTATTAACTTTTAAATAATTTACTTTCATGCGCAACTTTTTTCGCAACAAATGTTCTACGATATCAAATGAGATTTACAAGAAATAATTCGGAGAAAAAGTGAGGCATAAATAGTATTACATACCCATTACTAAAGCCGAGAAAGTACGGGTTGGTTAGCACCACTAGTTAATATATTCCGATTGGATTTATATTCCGAGCTGTATAAAATTTGACACGTGAATGTTAGAAAAGATCTGATATAATGAAACAGTAATTGAAAACAAATAATTATGATAACCAGATCATTCTATTTATAGTAATGAGAATAAACACCACACAACCTCCTACCGGGAGAGGTGGCTCGAGGCGTCAACTGATGTCACTGCACAGCCTTAGACTGGGAGGTCCTAGGATCGAGAGACAGTCAACGATAGCAACATAGCTAGGTTGAGTTCTGTCACTGGAGGAGTATTCTAGCGGCCGGTTACTCTGATCGGTACTTTTCCGTGGTTTCTCTCATCAATGCTGCGCGAATGCTGAAGCAGTACAAAAGGGCCACAGACCGCACACGATCTTTCCTTCCTCTTTCTTGTCCTATCCTACTTCTTTCTTACAAACACTAACACACTTACGCTCCTTACTTACACTATCACACATGTCGGGAGATCAGAGCTTGCCTCGGATGAGGCGGTGCTCCGCTGGTAAAAGACAACTGGTTGGGGAAAACCCCGCTAGCCGCCGCTAAGTCGGCGCCGGCACCATCAGCGGGTAAGATCACCACCACCTCCCGAGCAAAGCCCTTTCCTTACGGGACGAATGACCTTAGCTGTCGACGCGCCCGGAATCCCCAGTAAATCAGTCACAACTTCCTATTACCATTTGAGTATGTTGAAATACACTCTAATTTTTGTGGCTTAAAGCAAGGAAAAGAGTAGCTGGGTTGAGCGCCGCCGTCGCCGCCCTTCGCACGCCCTCGCGTGCTGGCGGGCGCGTCGAGCTTGTTTCACACACGGCGCGATCTTCCCGCCCTATCTGCGCCATCTCTCCGCGCGCAGCGATGCTCCCTAGTGCCTACATTCTGCTCGGCTTTGTAAGAAAATTAGCTCCTTGTGTCGCACGTGGCTCTTATCGAACAGTTTTGAGAACAAATACCTTCCTCTGGATTTCGCTTCTCGGCGCTTGTCCGATGATCAGGTATCAGTTTGGTGTGACGTTATTTTGTGATGGAGATGTAGGAGTATTGGATTTTACCAGGTAGTTTTTATGAGAGTTAATAAATGCATAATTTGTTGTTCGTGGGAAACCTCATGCCCCTAACCGTAAAACCGCACAAAAGACTGCTTCTTGACAACTCTCATTTTGTGCGTAACAAAGTGTTAGAATATAATTTTCTTTACTTTTAATGAAATGTGAGAGATACTTCTCAGAAACGTCTGGAATAATAACAGGATAAGAACATTTGCTTGATTCGGTTTATTTATATCTTCACGTTTTTCCTGATAACGTGAGTATCTGCACAGTTATCGCCAACACCTGGAGAAAGAAGGAGAAACGAGCAGTGTCTTGAGGACAGTGACCGTGTGCGCTGTGATTCACTCCACGCCGTCTCATTCCCTTCTTCGTAGGTCAGACATTTTACTTGGCTCGTTTGATAATAAATATTTATACTAATAGGCCAGTGTATATTGTAATTTGAATGACAGCTTCGGGAAGTAGATAAAGACCGAAGTTCATGGGTACTTTGTCCAAAAAATTGGTAATTCATGTTCCTGTATTAGTAAATTACTTTCTCTTACACATTGTGTTGCCAGAACACACGTTTTCTGGGTTCTTGATACCCAATGGGATTACGCCAAAACATTTGTCTGACCGTCCGTGCGTCTAGTAATGGTTAATACTAGCACATAACGATCTGACGATTTTCTCCAATACTCTCGATACTTTTACGATCATGTAGTTTTTTTAAACATATGTATAGTTTATACGTAATTATGACTGAAATATAGAAAATATAAAATAACATTTTCTTACACACAGCTTTAAATTTTCTCTTTAATGTTTTCTGGGACAGAGCAAAGGAAACTATTAAAAATGACGCAGATCTCGTTTCTTGATGAACTCTATATTCTTTAAAATTGCAAACGTTTAACAATATTGATGGTAGAAATTTTTTAATGAAATCGGTTTTAAAAATTAGATATTTAAATAAGGTCTGTACAGTTTTTCGAAAATAGTTTTTAATTTTCTTCTTTAATTTTCACGAATTTTCAACAAAGTACGTTTGTAAAATGCTGTACGTTTCATTTTCTTTGAACGCTAAATTATCGAAAAACATAAAAGTTACCAATAATGCGGAAAAATACTAGTAGACCGTCTCTAGTTTTCTGATGTATTTTTTTTAATTTCCATGTCAACTATTTACAGTATTCTGTTTATACACCTAGACATAGTCTACTTGATATGTAAAAAGGGTTTTGGCTAGGAGAACAGTTTTATACTATTGTAGTCGTTTAGTGCGTTGTCTCTGTTAATTTCAAAAGAAATCGAGGGTTGCTAAAATAACTTACTAATGATCATGGATGTCACTATAAGTTACGTTCTTACCAACACTTTCATCACTTATTTTGTGATCAATATGCCTTTGTATTACGAGCATCTTGTCACAAAAGTGCTATGTGTAGTTTTCGAATGATGTTTCTAACATATTTCCTACACAGAATTTATATTTTTTCCCTCAACAAAGTTCATTTCAGCTGTTAATGTTTGTTTTTCGTACTTCATTTTATCTTGCTCATGTACGCTTGTGTGTCAGAGATAACGGCATTTTCGTTGCATTGATGGAGACATTTGCTCTGAGTTGCGAAGCAAGATATTCGCAGCTAACCTTCCTTGGAAAATGGAACGAGAACGGCGACAAAATATTGATCATTGTTCCTTGGTGCAGTTCAAAAAATAACAGAAGTACTAGAATTGCATTTGTAACCAGTGGCTTCATTTGATTTTCAAAACGTTCTTCTGGGTCTCTTAATCCTCACATTAAGAAAGACTAGGATTAATTAACTTTTAAAACTCTTTCTTTCACTAGGTGTTTATTTCCTTAATTAGTTTACAAAAAATTTCTCAGAATTGTTATTTGAAGGCATAGTTTTTGCTCGCGCTTTTTCCTTAAGTTATAATGAAATTCCTCCTGGTCGACACGCTCTTGAGGCTAAATTCCACTGCCATTCCGAGTTCATTTTAACTGGCACGTCTGTGTGAGCAATGCAAATAAGGGAGGCATGATGACAGTCCCATCGTGAAGATGATCTTTGTCTTAACAACGGCACATTTGCGCTCGCCCCGCGCAGCTCCGAGGCCGCGTGGCGGGGCGAGGGAGGGGCGGGGC
>BOPP01000008.1:990753-1016924 GCA_017312745.1 Gryllus bimaculatus | reverse complement strand
CGCCACAATATATATATATATATATATATATATATATATATATAGTTTTTGATTTTAATGTGTTATATGAAAATACAATTGTTTTGACTATTCCTTCTATTAGTCTTAAAATTGTTATTTCCATTTTATTTGTAAACAACATATTCTGATGGAAACTGGATGCTTTATTGATTTATACTCAAAAAGGGTTGTATCTTGTTGCATACTAGATGTTTTTATTATTATTGATAGATTAATGGCCATGGTCGACCTTTTGCCTACCTTATGCGCGCGCCGCCACCCAAAAATACCTCCACGGTCTTTTGTGTTTGGCAATAGAATATTAACTCCCGGGACAGTCGTTTCAAGAGATACCCAAGGGGCTAAATCATGAAGTTTCGTAGAAGTGTCGCAGATGTGTGTCGAGTTACGTAAGCACTAGGTGGAGAACAATAAACAACCAATTACATATTAAGAAGTGAAGGTTGCAAAGATGTGCGGTCCCTTTAACCCAATCACAGAGTGATAGAATGTTCTGGAAACTTTTGAAGTAGCCAATGAAAAGCTTCGTGCTACGCACGTGACAGAGCACGCGCATCTTGCGAAAGGGTGGGAACGGGAATCGGGTGAGCTGAGGGTGGTAAAAGATCAAATTTGTGTGTGTGTGTGTGTGTGTGTGATGGGGAGGGGGAGAATTTCGACAGCGATCGGTCGACTCTTAGAGAGACCACAGATCTTGACTTTACAGTATTAAGAGGTTGATGGTTAAGAGGATTTAACGGCGGCAACAGGCATCCAACGGATGATCGCTGTTCTTCACACGATCCGACCAGCCCTCACTCAGCAACGGAATTGATTACCGATGCCGGGCTGGGATAATACGATCAACACCCTAAAATTATCCGTGATGGTGTGCAGCCCGACCATTCGTCCGTAAAACTCAAAACGCGGTCCAGGCGACGTGTGACGACCTGCAATCCGCGCATCAAAACCGACTCTGTATTTCGAGGACTGCCACGGATGATCTCCCGCCCAGCCTGATGTTGGACATCCGCATTATCTTTCTAAGGGCGTATTCTAATAAAAAGAAATCCGTTTTTAATAGCCTTTCGGGATGTCCAACTATAACCGCTTTCAAACTCAGTGGAAACTGCTCTTAACCTAAAAGAATACGGTCGCTTTTCAAAACACAAATTCAGTTCACTATTAATACTAAAATGTGCAACTGCTAGTTATAAACGTTTCTCACAAGATCTAATATTTGCGATAATATAAGAACTAAGATATAAATTTAATTATAAGTTATTTACTGACAATATATGAATAAAATTTGATTTTCCTTTCTTATAGCAACTTATTATAGCTGGACCTTTAACGTTAGAACTGGTCAAGCATTTACACATTGTTTTTGTAGTTATCATCTCCGGAATACCACAAAGCCAAGCAGGCACAATCGAAAGGATGTTGAGCCTACATTTTTTTGGGAGTAACACCATCCCAAAACATTCTCTTAGGCGGAATATCGGGACGACGGCGCTATGCTCAGGCAGCAGTGGCTGCAGCTGCCGAAACCTCTCGCGCAGACGGCCCCTTGCGTGCGTTCCGCAAGGCAAACGGGTCTCGGGCTTCCAGTTTTGAAACAATAAAATGTCCAACCGATTTTATAGGCAACGACGTGGAATATTTTGGGCAAAACGCAGGCTTCTTTTTGCGCGTGCGCAGAGCGGCGGCGCGGTGGCGGTGGCTGTGCGCTCATCAGCGGCACGCCTCCCGCGAGCACGTAGCTTCTGCTCCGGATTCCGCTCCACTCCTCACAAACCCCGTGGACATTGTTGATTGTTAACAATGCCTATTGTAAATTGATTGATTGATAGTGATTCTGGGAGCGTCAGCTACTATGGTCATTCGTCCCATAAGTGTAGTGTAGGTTTGTTGTTTTCTGCTCGGAAAGTGGCGGTGATCTGGATTGCCGGTGCCAAACCACCGCCGGTTTTCAGGATTTTTCTCAACAAGGTATCTCCCAACAGCCCCAGCCGGAAAAAGCTCTACGCTCCCGACCATTCTCCCGGTATGTGAAGGAAAGATAGCATGCGGTCCATAGCCCGTTTGTTAGGGTACTGCACCGGAATTCGCATGGTTTTGTTCTGCAAAAACACGGAAAACTAACGATATGAGCAGCCGGCTTCTAAAATTCTACTCCAAACAGCGACAAAGTTCGACCTCGCAATCTGGCTAGTGTCGAAAATCCTACCACCATCAAGACTCGATTCTCTGAACCTCCTGGTCAAAGGCACCGTGCAGGCATGTTGTCAATATTGTAAGATTTCGTACCGGCTGCGTTGGCTCAGGGACATCACCGTTGTTTCAGTCGCTTCCCTGACAGGCAGGTCTTTAAGTTCGAGATCCGCCGGTGGCTGATTTCTGACGTCAATTACACAGCGTGAGGTTGTTCTACTACTTTCAACTACTACGTTCAACTACTGTCTGGAGGATAATTCTAGCAGCCGATTGTTCTGATCAGCAATTTTATGTGGTTTCTACGATAAAAAAAAACAAACATTAGTGCCGGAGCAGTATCCTAAGAAACGCGCAGGGACAGCGCGAGATCTTTTCGTCTTCATCCTTATTTCCATCTCTCCACATACCCACATATATTAAATGCTCAACACTAGTATACATGGCTGGAGACCATTTAGGGGCTTAGAGCCTCTTCCGACTGTGCCCCACTGAGAAGATATGATGGACCTCGTGTTCAGGCGGGGAAGAAACACCAAGGTCCGGTATACAACATGAACGACACACGAAACTATAATCCGAAGACGTTAATGCATTTCGAATCAAAACTTGTTCACTCTCGTGACCAATTTCTATGATCATGTTATCAATATCTCTTGTCTTTAGATGAATTGGAAATTATGTTTGAAAACTTCCATGAAAGAAGCATGATTACTTTAATGGATCACACGAATTAAAACTCAGTATTTAACGCGTTCCATAATTTTTGTGAACAGATGTGAAGATGCTGCCTGAGACTTTAAGAAGAGCAAATAATTCCGAATGTGGACGTTCATTCTCGTCTCAATGTGACGTTATAGTTCCTATAAGAACGTTATTTCTTTTTTAGGCAAGTATTTTTTCTAAACTTTATGAAGATTATTTTTTTAAGAAAAAAAAAAGATGAACTGGAGTTTCTTCTTAGAGGCAATCCTTGATCAGTAGCTCGAGATGAAAGCAATGACTCGCCCCACAGCCTCGGCAGAAGCTATGTGGTAGATGATTATCGGAGGTAACACCGCGAGTGCCTTGGAAATTGTCGAGAAATTCCCGACTCGCGAAGCGAGGTGGGGATTTATCTGAGAATTCCCAAAGCATGAGTGGTTTTTAATAGGACTATTACACATGTGAAATTATGTCAGTGAGTTTCTATATGCACCAAATAATGAAAATATATGTTAAAATCAGATGTTACATTATTGTACGTACGCTGTTTATTAGACAAAGACATAGAGATTGATGTATACCGCTTCCTAAGATAGTTGCACAGTTTATGATTGGTCAGAAGGAAGAAGCGGTAAGAAAAGTCGGATAGAAAAGGTGATAAACTTTTTGAGATACACCGCCCCAATTAGGGCGTTTTGTATGTAGCCCTATAGTTAAACTCTATTGGTTGATTTCTAAATGACTTCATCCCTATCTGTTGTAATGTCTTCGCTCTGCATGTCTATTCATTTGTTTCCCGTCTTGTGAAAGTGGTCCCTTCTTAGAGTGCATTACGGCAGCGCAGTCTTTGCGAAAACGCCCATACCCACCCAAAAGTTGACGGGGAGAGCGGCATCAGAGCCGGAGCGCTGTTGGGGATGGGCGAAAAAGCTGGTAGCGGAGACGGCAATAGGTCCTAAGAGAGCATTGATGAAGCGAACGGAAAGAGAAGGGAACGGGGTGGGCCCAGAAGGAAAATAGTTGTGAAACAAAGGAAGACTGGTGAAGAATAGATGAAACATCAGTGTCTGTGATAGGTCGGCGACGAGGCGGTGGCACGGGGGCTGTACAATGGCTCTGTCGGGGCGGGGGGAGATGGGTAGAAGAAGAATGTGGGGTAGGGCAAGTGGGAGAGGATAGGCACATGGGAAGGAGCGGGGTCTGTGGGAGAACGGTGAAGGAGCAGATAGCGGGAACGGTAGAGCTCCCGAAGCAAGAACAGCTCTCCCCAGAACTTAGCGGCTGACGTCGGTGGCAGAGAGGACGGGCAGGGGAAGCGCAGGTGGCGGGGCCAGAGCGCGGGTGGGCGCGCGCCCCCTGCCGACAGGATGCGTCCGCCGTTCATTGTGGCGCGGCCCTCAATGGGATCTCCGTGGCTGATGGATTTATACGAGCTTTACGCACTGATGCCCCCATCCGGTGTTGCGCACCCAAGTTCCGAACGCCGCTCACGTCGCTCGTCATGAATTAAGGAACGGAAGCGGCCTCGCGACACAACAGCCAGTCGCCTTGCGCCCAGTTTTACTTCTGGAATTACGCGCGCCTGTAAGAGCTTGCTGCGATATCCGATGTGTATGCGCTGTGTGTAAAATTGTTTCCCGCTGTATCATGTATATATATTATATATTAATATCATGTATATATATATACATGATATTAATTATATTTATTTAATTATATAATCATTGTATCAATATTGTATAGAGAGATCAGTCGTTGTTGGGCAACTCATGCGATTGAAGAGGATGTGGCATTTTGGGAATTAAGTTCACACTGTCGCCGCAGGTCGGAACGTCTCCCATTTCGACCTAAACGTTTACGCAAAACCTCCTTCTCGACTTTACCCTTGATGATCTGTCAATTGCTGTATGCTTCATCAGGCTTATATCTTCTTAGTTAAGTTTACAATTTCGAGAGAAGAATCCCTTTATGAACTATATATGATATATATATATATATATATATATATATATATATATATGGTGTTCAAGAAAAATGCCATCATCGCCATGTTGCATCATGCAAATACATATTTCACAGCAGATGCTCCCGTCAGAGATGGGAACGTATTCGATGTAGCAAGAGAGTGCAACAAGTGATCGACCGGCACGCGATATAGGTCGCCCGCTATTAATGTGAGGAATAACGAGCTTCGCCATCACCTCGAGTTCGATTTCGCTTTAGATTTAGATTTAGTCGCACCTCACCTATAACAAAAATAGTTACTTCTTAGTTTAGCTCTGAATAAAATAGATTAGTGTGTATGTATCTCGGTATCTCGTTGGTTACAGCCTGCTCACTTTCTACGGCGCAACTCCAGTTTCGTTTCTTCTTCGGGACTGAAAATTAATTGTGAGATTTAATTGTAATATCCCAGAATCTCTTGCTGTGCGACGATAGGAAAGCTCACTTCTCAGGTTGAGAATACCACAAATACAGCATAAAGATGGCTATGTGCTAACCACATGTACTACATGGACGAGAAGCTGGGTCACCGCTGGTCGGCCAATGCCCGTATCGGTCTGTCGAGCCAAGAACAGAACAGGACAGGACAGTATTTATGTGTATATTTGAAATTTTAGGGTAGGATTAATCCGACTTTTGACAGCTAGCGGTGTTCCCTGACCTATGTCATGGTTTTATTAATTTTCCATGTCTAGGGCTAAGAGACATGTGGCGAGCATAATGTATTCTCTTCACCGTTTCTATGCGCAATTATCTTTTCGTTTGTCAAACAGATAAAGGAACTGAGGTAATTTTAATGGAAAGCAACAGCTCTATTTTTGCTCCTTATCGAGAATAGAACCCGGGATCGCACTACGGAAAGCTTGCACGCTGTCCTAGAGTCATGTCAACGGTTACGTACTTATGATAACAAGTTAGCTTAATTTCTTAAAATATGACAGGTTCTTGAAGAAGAAATGAAACCTTCGTTATTTTAAACTGGGATCGAATGAATGTTATCAACATTACTCTGTTCATTGCCATTGTAGTAAGAGATCTGCTTCAGCTGACCTGATTGATTCAAGTATGTCCGATCTCTTGAGATATTTTCCATTCTCCAGACTTCTGGGCTTCTTCACCGATTTACGCAATCGATATCTCTGGGCGGCGCGCGGCGGGGCTGTGTTGGTGCCGCAAAAGGGCATAATCATCACAAGAACAGGCTCGCCTGGCTTATCGCGGCGGGGGCGCGTTTTTCGCCTAGGCGCTGCCGACGAACGGCCCCCTCAGGTAGCGCCCCTCCAGCCACCCTCCGCCCCCCCCGGCCCTTTTGTCCGGGCCCGCCCGCGCGACCCCGATTCTGCCCGCCCGTCGCGTCTCCCGCCACCGGCTCCGCCACACCACTGGCCTCCGCGCGGCGGCGCCACTGACCGCAAGCGACCGCAGCGTGGTTTGGATGACACTTCCTTCTACCTCCTTCTTCTTTCTTCTTCCTTTTCTTCTTATTTCTCTTCTAACTTTCCTTTTTCCCTCTCCTTCTTTCTTTCTTTCCTATTACTTTCCTCCTTCCTGTTATGTTCTTTCCTCTATTCTCATACTCGTCTTCCTCCATCTCCTTTATTTTATTTTCCTATTCTACTTTTCTTCTTCTGCCCCCCCCCTCTTTCCATTTTTACCTTCTGATTAAAATGTAACTTAGTGGGCAATAAGAGTTTGCTTTTGGATTACTTCTATCGTTTGTCAGTCATTAAAAATCAACGCATTACGATTTTCAACACCCGCTATGTTAACTTATTTCGCAGAATCTGATATTTAAAACTGAATTCCTCTTTGGTTAGCTCTGACTGTTAACCTCAAATGGTTGTCTGAATTTTCGACTTCTAAACTATTTTTTTTTTTTGGAATTGAGAGAAAAATGAAGTGAAGATGCATTAAGAAATTATCTTTATCTCCCCTTCTCTCTAATCTCAAAGTACTTATTGAATTTTAAATTTCCATTTTAACTAGATATTAGTTTTCAGTCGAATTTTCATTTACTCTCTTCTTTGCTGTAATATATCTTATGGTCTAATGTTTTCAAATTTTACCTGCTATCTACGCTTCCATCTCATCCAGGGGGGATGGGCAGGGGAGCAACAGCCAGTCTCAATCCTCCATAGCCACCATCACTAAGACTACCACCGTTCGCTGTACCGCCGCGCCGCCGCCACCGACCACAAACCCCCGCCCGAACGGCGACTGAAAATTACACTCGCAGCTTGAAAGAAGCGTTTTCCAGTGTTTCTAATTCTCTAATGCTAGGCTCCTCGCGCACCAACTACCTGCCGATAAAGAGTACATAATGAGTTGAAACGGTGCGTGGCGAATGGTAGGAGAGGCGGCTTTGGGACCTAACCGTCTTAAATCACCCGACTTTTAAAGATTGTCTACGTGTCTAACTGCACCGGCTGTATGTTTTTAGCGCTGGCTGAGCACCGTTTGTCCCTTTCGCTATTACAATGTTGCAAACAAAATTGTAGAAGGACGTCATATCAAACGAGTTTCTGGGATTATTAGGGCTAATACAGGTGTGTGTTTGTATCTGTGGCAAGTCTATAGAAACATTTTCTTGTTTATCAAGGCGGAAATCTGAGCAGGTAGCATGTCACTATATAGATGTGGAAGATGGTGAATTCTTGTTTGGAGGCCTGTATTTGCGTGCATGGACGCAGTTTCGCAACTTTCTTGGTTCCTCAACAGAAATTTAGTAGTTTTCAGATATAATTTATTTCTTCTTTTTAATTATCTTCTTCCTTTTACCTTTTTTCCGCAGATATGTAGCTGATTACTACATACTCCGTAATGTACATTTTTTGAAAAAAGACATGTTTTGCGTCATTTCTGCTTGAAATTAATGAAATATATACATGTTTCACACCAACAAGGCACTACCTTCCATTTATGGCAAAAATTGGGCTTTAAGGAAGAATTGATAAGAAAATATATGCCTATTGTTGCATGCGGGCTTTGTTGGCAGTGTTCGACTGAGATGTGATGATATTGACAGAAATGCCAAGCCCAACTACAATATCTCAGGCCATAATACAGAATTCAAGATGGCGGCGATCGTGGGACAAGTTAGTAGCAGTTACTACAGTCATCGATATGCCTCATAGAAAACATTCTTAAAAACCCGTAGTAACGCTATTCCATGAATAAATTCGACATGCTTAACATTAAAAACAATAATTAAACACAAAAGTAATAAATATACATGATACGATATAAAATATAATACAAGTATATACAGTAACCCGGACGAGGGAATTAAAACCCCACCTGGAAACATCATTAGCTAGCGGAAAAGCACAACGCACAACGACGCAATTGCCTAATTAAAACATACGAACAGGGTTGGTGATTTTTGGTAAAAAAATCTTGGTACATGAACTAATTGAACCCTCTGAGACACCCTCTCTAAAATCACCACTGATTTCACAGGCTAATTAATGCACATATCAAAAATACTAACAAAATTATTATTAATCTGCGTCATATTTAAAGAAAAATAATTTTATACCACCTGTTAAGTGTAGAGATTTACTTGCTGCTAAGATTAGCGTTTTTTTCTTTCTCTCCTGCATTTTTTCACTTTTCCTCTTCAGATTTATGGTTTTCTGGCAAGCTCTCTCGTGGTATTCTTTTCATTTAATACCTTCACGTAGTTGTTAATAAAAATGTTAGTTAATATTTTAACATTCTTTTTAATTTATATGCCATTTCAACACCATACACACTTCAGCAAAATTTTTAAGAGAATTTTGGCACATCTGTATTCATAATATCATCAACGCATTTTTCTGATTCTCTAATAACAAAGAAATCATAAATCAAGAGGGGCGTTTTAATCCTCCACGATTCAAATATTTGTAATACGACACATTTACTCTTCCAAACTTCACCAAAATTCCTTCTTCAGACTTAAGCATTTCTGTACAAGTAAGGCACATTACTTTTCCTTAACTTTTCGAGCACTTAATTACTCGTATAGCTGGCATTGCAATACAAAATTTGGTATATTCGGAGTTTAGGGTGCCACCGGTTTCTTTAGTTCATTGATTCGGTTCACTAGAGGGAAATAGGCTCACTGAACTGAATCCTTGTTTACTATTCGCGTGTTGTAATGTTCACCATTTAATCGCAAGAATTATAATTTCTATTTAACACTCACATGCTACTTAAACTATCATTACTACTCAAAGCCAATATTTTAATACCAAAAAAACATTTTATCAAACATATCATTTCATCATTTTCAAACTTAACACATTTTTATACGCTCTAGAATTCGCAGTATATTTCACTAACACTTTCTACTGAAACTTTTTTTATTGTTGGGGGCCTAACACCCATCATCGCGATGAAAGTTTCATGGGTAACTTTCCTTTGCATTCCGATGCATTCCAGATGTAAATTTAAGACTTCAAACTTCTAAAACAAATACTTTGGGATCATAAGGTCTACAGATTCAATTAGCATCATCATTTCGCGTGAAAATTTCTTTCATAGGACATCTCGCCGGACACGTATAGGATCACTATTTTCAACAGTGAAAATGTCTTCTTTAACTACAAACTTTATTCAAAATGTTTGACACACACGACCGAATTATTTTTCACTTAAAAATTATCTCTGCAGTTCGAGCTCGGCTCCCGTCGGGGTAACACCTCTGCGAGAGTCGCTCCTCGCGATAAGCTTTCTACTACTACCAGTGAGATTACTGTTATCGACGCGCTGATAGTAATCGTGCAAGTGTTCTACTAGTGAAACCAGGTGTAGGTTTTACTTGTTCTTTCATTTATTTATTTATTTTGTAACAGTGGATGTAACAAGCCATTAACACTAGGTCAGTGTAATGTGGGAAAACGGCTGCCACGGTAGGGGCAGCATATACAAATGGCCCGCTGCTGTTTATCTTGTTTATAAATGAATTATATGACGTGGGTACAGGAAGCGGATACAGCGGCTCCGGTAATTGATGGCCTGAAAATCCCCGGACTACTAAATGCTGATGATTTAGTTTTGTGCTCGGAGACGATTGAGGGCTTACAGAAGAGTTTAAATATTCTAGAACGGTATAGTGAGACATGGGGACTAAAAGTAAATATTCAAAAAAACAAAGTAGTAGTCTTCAAGAATGGGTTTATTTGGGGTAGCAAAGAGAAATGGTACTACGCTAGGGAAGAAATTGACCGCGTCAAAACATTTACACATCTTGGTGCAAAATCTTCCATGAATGGGGGATGGAATAATCATATATTGACGGCTCACAGCAAAGGAAGAATTGCGCTCAAAGAAATCGTTTGCGCAGTGCGCAGGGTTCCGGAATTGCCGGTAAAAGTATGCGATACAATGTTCAAATCGTTAGTTCTCCCAGCTATGAACTATGGAGCAGAAATCTGGGGAGTGGATAGGATAGATCGATTAGAAAGCATCGAAACAGATTATTGCAAATTAATTCTAGGAGTGTCTAGGTGCGCAGCAAATGCCGGAGTCTTAAGAGAGGTCGGTAGTATAGGAATTTGGAAAGATTTTAAAATGAAACCTATTAAACTCTGGATTAAATTAGCAGATGAACAGGCGGACACACACACATAGGTGCTTTAGAGCGCAATGGCAGGGAAGCGACCATCGCAACTGGGCGCACAAAATGAAACGGCTACTTGACCGCGCAGGGTTGGGAGACGTCTCTCCGGAAATGGTGGGAGATAGGGGAACCCGTGAGATAGAAAGGCTGATATCCGATAGACTTGCGGATATAAAGAGGCAAGAGATCTGGGCAGCAACGGCTGAAAAACGTTCGATGGTAGCTCAAATCCATGCGAGTCCATTATGGGGTTGCGAAAGTTACATACATACTCTCGGAAAGGACGCAAGAAGGGGATACGCTTGGTTCAGGGTTGGCGGGTGGATGCAGCGTAAGACTAAAGGACGCAAGTGGTAATGGCATCTGTGTGCTTTGCGGTGATAGGTAAGACTGGATCCACATCCTCTTAATTTGCTGTGCAACCGAAACATGGAGAAAAAAATGGATGGGAATGGGAAATTACTACTTCCTAAACAGGAACGTAACGCTCGCCCAAAACATTTTAGGTGACAAAAGATCTAAATTTATGAAAGAATTAGGAACATTTTTAGGAAGGTCCGGACCATTAGGGAAACTGAAATTAGGGAGTGGGAAAACAGCACTGGATAGCTTAAACGGAGCCTAGACTGGAGAGAAATAAAGTCAATAAGCTAACAATAAGTACCTAATTTTATGTTAAGTTAGTAAACAGGTAGTAAACAGAAATAAGTCATAAGTCGTAGTCAATTGGTAAATAACTGGTCAATACAATAAATAATTAAAAACTAGGCATTAGTAAAAGCACATTAGGGGGTGAAGGGAAGGGGGGATCGAAATGGCAAGGCAGAGGCGTTGTGCGTGACGATCTCTGTGGGTGCCGTTTGATTTCAGTGCTGAGGAGGCCAAGCACTGGAAGGAGACGGCGGGGACGCCCGCGCCAGAAAATAAAATAGCTTAAATATAAACGTCGGATAGATATTAGAATGTACTCGGCTTCTGACGCGCAGGTTTTTCCCCTTCAGGGGTTTTTTCCTGAGCCGTACCTTTGTGGTCTCTTTTCCGCGGCTTTGATGCGATGGAGAGACCATTGGGGAAGTACCGGAGAATTCGAAAGATTTAGGAACGCGGGAAAGGATGTAGGTATTGTAATGGCTTAATGGCCTTCGGCCTAGCCACATAGGATCAAGTAATCTAATTCGTTTGCAATAATTACCTATTAAATAAACAAAATATAAAAATGGCAATGGACGCAACAAACGGTGAAGTCGCACCCTAGGAGAGACTTCTCATACGAGCTCAATGGAAAATCACACCATGTTTGCATATCAAAATGGTAAATTGTTGCAGCAATATCAGGCTGGGTGTATTCCATTCCAGTCACAACTGAGTGTTGACTCGCCACAGCAGGGTATAATTGTAAAACATGGTACAAACTCTGCAGCAAGGTTTAACACAACCAGAAACTGTTCAACCGCCGCAAATACATCGTAGCACTGCCGAGGATCTGCTACATCCTTCAAAACAGCAAAACCTTGACAAGGAGTCACCAATAACTTGGAGCAGGTCGGGCAGGGCGCAATTCAACTTTCAACACCTCAACCAAGAAAGATAGATATTTTTTAAAAAGAAACATTGATTCTAGTGAAGTGTTAAGTGATAAAAGACAAAACCAACTGTTTGCGAAAACAGGGAAATCAAATGCTTTATAACGTACCTGTAGGAAACAGATTTGGATCTTTAGATGATGTAGAGGAAAATGATAGTGAATTCAAAGCAGTAAAAATCCCTCCAATTATCATTCAAAATTACAGTAAAAGAGAAGATGAATTGTTAAATTATAAACTGCTTAAATAGGATATTGTGAAAAATGAAATTGAAAATTTTGAAGTCAAATATAGTATTAATAAATTTAAAGTGCAATTTAGCAACATTGAAGAATTTAGGAAATTTAGAAAATTTTGCGAAAATAACGAGATAGAGTTCTAGTCCTTCTGTAAGGGCATTTGAGGTTATAATAAAAGATGTTCCGGAGTGTCTAGATGTCAATGATATTAAAAAAGAACTTAATGATAAATTCCCTGTACTAAAAGTAGTAAGACTTTATGGTAAAAACAGAAAACCCCTACAGATAGTTGCTGTAGATGTAAAGAACAATGTAGCTGTTAGAGCCATTTAAAACTAAATAAGTTAAACTACTGTGAGTTTATGTACGAACAAAACCAAACTCCCCATCCAATGTAAAAAGTGCCAACACTTCGGGCATACGCAAGCTAACTGTTTTAACAATCCTAGATGCGTTAAATGCCTCAATGATCACCACTATTCTGAATGTACACCCCCTAAATCGGGGGTAAAACCCTCCTGTACTAATTGCAAGCAAAATCACACGACGAATTATCGTAGTTGTCCTTTTTATAAGGCAGAATTAAACAAGAAAGCTAATAAATCTGCAACTGGATCGAGATATAACGCAGGCCAGGCTAAGGTACTGAATAGTTCGCAAGGTGTAGATCAAGGGATAAATTATGAAAGCAGGCAAGCCAGATGCAGCCAACCTCCAGCCTTTAACAATGTCCAATTTACACCCTTACCCGAAAGGCCAGGTTCTGGGACAAGACCTTTAAATAATTCCCAAGAGAACATTAGAAATACGACGCCGTTCGTGAATCAAGGCATGGCTATGAATAGATTAATCGAATACATTACAAATACTGTTATTACTCAGATTATGAATTTTCTATTACCACAAATACAAAATATGATTCAGGTCGTGTTACGAAAATGAAGCGTAGCCAGCTCACGGATTTAAAATTATTAAACTTGAACGTAAATGGTTTAAGCAAACAAGGGAATATATTTAGGAACTTCATGTTGTTCCACGAAATACAAATACCTTGCATTACGGAAACGCATTTCCATCTAACTGACAAATTCAAGATACCTGGTTTTAATTTTATAGAAATGATAGGACTACTTATAAAGCTGCAGGTGGGGTCGCGATAATAATCTGCAAAGAGCTTAGTCACTGTCAAATTGAATGTCCCACTTCAGACTGCCTGAAGTCGGTAGCAATAAATTTAAAAACAGCCGATTCGGAAATAATAATAATAATAATAATAATAATAATAATAAGAAGAAGAAGAAGAAGAAGAAGAAGAAGAAAATTATTGTCATAGGCAACTTAAATAGTAAAAATGTGTCCATTTAATAATAAAGGCGGCCCGGACATTCTTGACATATGTCTAACCACAAACATTAATTGCCCCTTTTTTCACTCGGTAATAACTGATCTCGATTCGAATCATAACACCATAATAATATTATTTCCGAGTACTGCCCAAGTAAACAACATAAGAAAACTAATAAATTGTAAAATAAAGTGGGATCTCTTTAGACTAAAAATAGCCACGCAATTTTCGTTCCTGGAAGATCTCACAAACGCAACTGATATTGATCTACAAATTAATAATCTAATAGAAGCAATAAGTCTCGCGGTTAAAGAATGATGTCAACCAGTGCAATGTAACAAACATTCATCTTACTGACTACCGAAACACATCGTGGACTTGATAAAAGACAAACACACACTTAGAAGACTTTGGCAGTTGTATAGAAGGCCACACTTAAAAAGGAAATGGAACTCCCTATGCAAAAAAGTAAACTTTCTAATAGACAAACACAGATATAGTTCATTTAAGCAATTTTTAGCGCAAATTATCCCCGGCTCACCTTCTTTATGGACAACTGTCAAAACGATTACCAGAGAACAATCCAGAATACACCATTAAAATTGGGCACTAGCATCCTCGATGCAGATGAAGAAAACGTGGAGGCGTTTGCTATTCACTAACACTTTTAAACCCAATCCAATAGTAAACTATGTGGTTAATGAGGAAACAGCGTGAAGCAACCTATGTACTCCGCGGATGAAAGAACAAAATTCATATCCCCCGTATAACTTAAACGCACTATACACAGACTCAAAAACAGGAAAGTGGCTGGGCATGAGCTAATAACTAGTCAAATATTAAAAGAACTACAAAACTATACCATTGCAGCAATAACAGCAATATTAAATGCAGCTTTAAGACTAGGTTACTACCCAAGCAGTTAGAAAAACGCAATAATCATTTCAATAAACAAACCAAATAAATGCCCACAACTTCTAGACAACTACAGGCCAATTAGCCTATTACCTTCCTTAGCTAAAGTGTTTGACAGACTGAATTTAGCCCAGTTAAATAAATTCTTATACGCCACGAACGCCATACAGGATGTCCAGTTCGGCTTTAGAGCAAATCATTTGACTGAACATCGAATGTTAAGAGTTACAGATTTGATTGCAAAGGGTTTTTACGAGAAAAAGTACACGGCAGCTCTGTGTTTAGATTTTACTAAAGCGTTTGACCGTGTCTGACACACAGGACTGAAATAAAAATTTCGCCATCTAGGCATTCCTAAATATCTTCAAGACATAATTGGAAGTTTCTTGATAAACATTATATGATTTAATATTAAAATACATGATACCACGTCGGTTAAATGCAGAATCCCAGCTGGAGTTCCACAAGATTTCCCACTCTCACCGACTTTATTCAAAGTTTACCTTGCCGATTTCCCGGAATTAATGGATACCGAAATAGCCTTGTTCACCATCCTCTCACAACATGTAGAATTGGTTATTGCCCTGGAAAACCTACAAAATGATTTATACCTTAATTAAGTGGACTGATAAATGGAGAATCCAGAGAAACCCAAACAATCACAAGAAAACTTTTTCTCGCTTAAAATATTCATAGCCCCTCCAATGTTAACAATTAGTATCAATACTGTTCTCTGGCTGAACAATAACCAACCCGAGAAATACTTAGGAGTTAAATGAGATAGGAGACTAGCATGGAAGAACCACTAATTGATATTGCTAACAAAACCTATGAAAATGGCCTAACTTTACCCATTAATAAATAAAAACTCAGCATTAAGAATAGAAAACGAGGTAGTTCGCACCGAGCAGCTGTGCCGCGCACATCGGACGCCACAGCTCTCTCACTGCGTAGTGTGTTTAGATTGAGTGTCAAACTATTTTCGCTTACACAAGCAATCTACGTGTCTATTTTAAATATTATACATTGTTACATCAAAAACAGTTTAATTTTGCAACTAATACTATAAATATTTACCACAAGTGAGTGAAAACCAAACCGTGATCGCAAGTGGCGAAATGAACGAACAAGGAATGATTTCCGACATTAAATCAGTCGTCAAATGTGATTTCACAACCAAGACAGCCGGTGATCAAAATCATGCTTACTACAATAGAAGATTATCGTAATTTTAGACATCACTGTGTTGAGAAGAACAAACAATTCTATTATTTCCGCGTCCCTTCTATTAAAACCTTTAATGCTGTGTTGAAGGGCATCCCCACATGTTACTCAAAAGCTGATATTTTAAAAGAACTTGAACTCAAATACCCTGTTACCAAAGTGACTAGATTATTTGACAAAAAGAAAAGAGAGAGAATCGTATTTTGTTTCACACAACATGGTAGACAGTTCTCTGTTCTCTTGTGAGTTGTTGTATATTATTATTATATATTTTAAAAAGAGAAGAGGCCCATACATGGGTTTCCCCAAAAAAAGGAAAAAAAGCCATTTTTTTTGAAAATTCCCCCAGGGAAAATCCAGGCGGTAAGAAAACCGATGTTTCCCAATGGCCCCGCTTATGAGACAGCCCAGACAAAGCCCGGAAATGTTACAAGTTTGTGGGTTCGGTCGATCACATGATACGGTGAATGCCCGCAGCGGCGCCGCAGGCGGAAAAGGATTAAATCGTCATGTGATCGACAAAACGGCGTGAGAATTGCTTTTTACCGTCACGTTGAGTGAGAGCAGAATTAAAAACAGGTATACCGCCGGGAAATTCTTTGAGGGACTTCAGGCGCGGTCGTTTGATTTGTAAATGAGAAATTCATTATCAGCGACAAGAATTTTGACGGGAGAAAGCGTGTGGATTTTGTTGGCAGCCACTGGATGCCCTCAGCTCGCAATCTCCCAGTAGCAGACAGTCGAGATTAGAAGGGACCGTTCGGAAAGGTCGTCACGAAAGCTGCTTGTCGTAACCTCGAGAATGTGACAGAGGATATTACTTATTAAGTAATCGCACAAGCCGCGTTTATTGGAAGAAGTAAAGGCAGATTTTGAGCCACACAATTAGTTCAGCGGTTAACTACACGGTCAAAAGTCGCCTGAAACGGCGCCAGTTGAGCGTGAGGGGGGAGGTGGCAGGCGTCGATGCGGCCAGGAAAACTTCAGGTATCGAGCAGGTAAAAAGGATCATAGGTAGCGATCAGGAAGTCCGAAGGAAAGCTATTAGTGAAAGGGGATGCAAGTGCAGGTGTACTGAATCCCCAATGATGAAATCATAAATGTTAGCACAGAAGATGAGTTCGGCCGTGTCACAACAAAGTGACAGGAGATTAAAAGTATTATATGACACGTATGAGCACTGTGAACTCAGAAACACGGGCGAGTATGCGGTATTTCATTAAAACAGAATTTTTGTATCGGTCCAGACACAGCAAAGCGCGGGTGGAAAATTTTAAAATGTTAGTTGGTTCCCACTAATATCGGGCACCGTTCGAAAGTGTGCCATGAAACCGTCGAATGTGTCACTTAGGGTGGCACTACAAGCAAAAGCCAGTATGTTCGCGATATTTTTTAATTGGCATCGTTGTTTCCAAGGGATAGGGAGACAATATTGGGACATCTTGCGATGTGTGTCAAAGGTAGGCAAGGCCAAATGATAGCGGAAAAATTAAACAATAGGTCACACGCTTATTCTAATAGTACCATGCTGATGTTATTACTTTTTCTGCTACCTTACCATCAGCCGCCAATGTTAAACGTCAGACGGAGTGTACAGGTGGAAGCAAGTCCAATGCCTTGTGTTTTTTAATTCTACGCCGAGTATACGGGAGTGCCTTGCGTGCTAAGTATGAATGTATACGCATAGTGTGTTTCTGTCGGCTCTCTTTCCGAATTTATTCGCTGAGGGTAATAACATTCATGTAATATCGCAATTAATGTCGCTTATCCGACTGTGTGTGGAGCAATGGGCGCAAGAACCAGTCAGTAGAGACATTCGCTTGAGCGCATGTGTATCACATAACGTATTACGGCCGAGCACACGTAGGAGTATGTCGATCGGTAGCCACGCCCGGATCAGACAGGTGTATCAAAGCCTTATTGCGCGGAAGCCAATGTGCAATACTCCGGCTTGGCTGATCTATGGTTCTGGTAAATTGAGAGAGGGATTAACTTCTGCACGCGCCTACGTCTAGAGCGCAAGGTACAAAAAACCACATTTAAGGAGCATCTACTCATAGGTTTGGGACGCGCATACTAAAGAGAGAGAAAACAAGGAAGCGATGAGATACATTTTCTTGCCTGGATCGTTTGCTCTAGACTAACTCATTCATGTCGGATCTACAGTACATGCGATCGTGTGTTGTACTATTATTTATTAACGCGCAAGTTAATTCTCCCATGATTATAGTCTCTGATATGTATGTTGAGGAGCGCTCGCACCCATTAAATCTTCCGAAGCTACGGGTGTCATCTGCGCAGTGGTCGCGAAGCGGTTTACGCCGGCTGACGCGTGTGACAATAGTCTGCGCGTCCAGACCAAATGCGCACCGTGTGGTCCACTCTATTCTCTTGAGAAAGTGTAGTGAGAGGAAGAAGTCACGCTCAGATTATTGTTTGAACCGAAACCCCGTTGAACTACTTGCACCCAGACGTTCTCTTCCAATAGATTTCCAATCAAGGATAGGTTGTTATTCTGGGGAGGGTGACAGGGTGTGAGATGTCGAAGAAAGAATAGAGGAGGATCGGCAGATATGAATTTGGCACAGTAGATAGGGATGAGAGAGAGACAGCAGCGGAAAGAAGAAATCCGTGTGTAATACTTAAGTCGCCAAATTCAACGGCAGATCAACTGGTCTACTCTACGCACATATAGGCATCGTAGATCGGAGTCATTAGAGACGTAGATAAACGTGCGCCACATTACTGGGCCAACTTGCCGCAGAGAGATGAGTTATGATAAAGATATTACAATTTAGCACCGGAAACGGAACCAAAGACTAGACAAAGGGTCATACTAGGATAGAACTGACCCACGCGCGAGTCACGTTGTGTGTTATAGCGGCACTACTGTTTGAACAAATTTGCTGCCACGTAACTAAAATCCTAGATTAATACGATGGTCAATTCTTGTGCTAACTATTCACAGTGCCTACCAATGTGAGACATTTGATTTAAATCTCGATCTCTAACAGTGATAGCACAATGGAGAAGGGACGTCTATCTAGCGTTTGTAGATGTCACTTCATGAGTATGCCTTTATGTGTATGTTTTTCTCAGAGGTTCAGATCCATGATAATTTGGGCATAAACTGATAATTTTCTGCTTGGAGTATCCATCTGAAACTGACAAAGAGCAAGCTCGAGGTGAGATATGCGGGAGGGCTACACTGAGTTGGGTCACTTGATTGTATTGTTCGAATCTAAAGGATGAAAATTATAATGTATATATGTACACGTGTTGTTGAAAAGTGTAATTGTTTGTGAATTGTTGTGTATTTTGTGTGTTTAATGTACAAAAATTTGGGGGTCTAGGTGAGCTCTGAATAGCATAGAAAGTTCAGGGGTGTGTTGTAAATAGTTTTTTTGTGAAATTGCATTGACGAAGTGTAAGAATTAATATGATGTGTAGATCAAATTTGTATATAATTTGTAAATAGTAAGAGGCAGATTTTTAATGTTGAAGCATAATTGTAAGTTAGGTAAAAATTAGAGTTTTAGGGAATTTAGTTTTTGTATATGTAAATTGTGTTATATATGTAATAATATGTAGACTAGGCGAGTTTTTCGTGACGCAGAGAGAGTGTAACGTAGCATAGAACATGCGCAGTTAAGTTATACTAAGTCTAGATGCCAAGGTTCCGAGTCTTACAGATGGACGTGATCTGAATCTTTTAATTTTTATGTCTTGAATGTGATTGACTCATCTGGGCTGTTGGAAATAAATTCTACAGAGTGAGTGTTGAGAGGTTGTGTAATACTGCGCTAGAATGTAGTGTAGTTTCGTTACGCCAGCGTTTCAGCGCTGCATGTTTAGATCTATTGGTGGGACGCCTTGGTTGCGACAGGGGTGATTTACGTCTCAAGTGTTCAGTCCGGAGTAATGATAGGGATGGTGTGTCTTGTTTCTCGCCGCCTGTGAGATAAGAGGAAATCGTAAGGTCGCAGGAGGAGGGCTAGCACAGACGAACGGGCTATAGCGTGTATTTCCGCGTAGCGAGCAAGTAGGTTCTGACGAGACATGATGTACTATCCGAAATGAAGATGGCTTCCATAATATTGCCCGGGCCTTACGGACTCCTTCAAGTGAAGAGCGCCTATCTTGTTTCTTGATGCAGCAGCTCTTTGGATATTGAAGCATATGCGAGGGGAGGTGTTGGTGGCACGTAAGTAGGGAGGTCACGTGGGCCTCGCGTATATAACAGCCCGTGTTATAGGCCGCAAGCCAGTAGGCAGGTTCTGGAGACAGTGGGAGGAACCTCGTGCGTGTAAACGCCATAAACAACTATTGGAACACAGCTACAAGCAGGTTTCACAGAACTAGCTGACGCTCGATTAAGGTCTCGCTCGAGATAGGGAGCTTTGGTGACCCGTGCGTAATTGAGGGTTAACACTTCCGGAGACATGCTCGTGACTTTAATGCTCCTTGGGTGACTGCGGTCACGGGGGAGCGGATGCTGTGTGCGTGTCTCCGAGGTGAAGAGTGGTTTGAGTGCCACGATTTCACGCAGAAAGCCTGTGACTTCTCATATGATCGCACTGTAGACTGACATATCGCATCCTTGCGCTATCAGATGAGAGTACAATATATCCGGCAACACAGAGTGGCTGTTCCACGGCATCCACCCATGTGAATAGGACTCTTTATGTTGTCGCATTAGCGACACGTGACTCTGTTGCACGAGAGGCTCTCGCACACGGAAGCCATCACTAGGCATTATTTGTAGAGACGTGAGTCGCGTATATCGAAAACAGTGAAGCTAGAGACTAGCTGGGGCGCCGATATGCAGCGACCCAGACTCTATCCAATACTACTAGACACTGTTCAAACTCGCGGAGATGTTGATCGGCTTTTCACCCGGCGGCATCTCCAGTTCACCCAGCTGGCGGAGAAGAACGGATAAGGGTATCACTTGGGCGACGTCTAAATATCAAAGAGTAGGGTGTAAGTAGATTATTAAGGTTGTTTAGAATATTTATTATGGTTTTGAGTTGTTTTACCAGTTTTTGTTGTGACAGATTGCGGAAATACCTTTTTATCATCTATGCATGTAAATAATAATCTATACGACTAAAATGGCTGACTCGTGTCTGGTGGTACGCTTGTGTAAGTATCCTTTCCAGTTGACTGTGTAACGAGAACAAGGCAGTAACATTATTCTCTTTCTGTCTCTTTACTTCTTGCTATTAACAAAGCTAGAATACTGCCTGAGTCGATCGGTCACTCAAAACCCGCGGACACTTAGTGGTCGCTCACTTACAACTCAGTCGGCAACGTACGCTACAACCGATTGCACAGTACTACAATTTTGTCAATTACTGCTTTCGTGTACTCAACAGCCATATAAAACACGTATCGGTGTTCTACACCTGTTCCCATTGACTTGTTGCTAAATACTTCGCGTGTTGTCCACATCTGGAGATGAAAAGCTTTGAAAACTGCTGTACGTAATCCGTGTTCCAACTCTAATTGTTTCAGTTACAAAAGGAATAACTTCCAAGATTGATATTTGGTTTCCCCCTTATGCACTGCCTCGAGTCTTGGCTGATGGGGGAGGGATGAGAGCCTCATTTATGTCTGAAGAAATTCGATTTGAAGCACAGCAATGAAACCAAATTGTTTTTAAAATGCCCGTATGTAAATATTGCTCACGTGAGATATATTTTTGAAACTGTTGCATTTGTGCATTTTTTGCCAAAATTAAAAAAATCACATCATTATGCGATGATAACGTATTAATCAATGCATTTTGATGTATCCCGTACCAAAAGAGAATGAAAAAAATTGTGTAATGTTTACTAGTCCTTTTTAAAGTAGTACATGTATTAATTAAAGAGCTAATTGAGGAAATCAAGTTTTGATTTTAAGAAAAATGTTTATCTTAAATAATGTTACACGAGGGGAATAAACAAGTGGTGCAGAAACAGCACATCCTTTCTCTCTCCCTTAGTAACGCTTATGCTAATAATATTATTCCGCATGTCCAAGACCAACTCGCGCAACTTTTCTTGAAGATGACCCTTGATCCCCCTCCCTTGTACAATAACAGTTGAAGGCAAAATCTCGCAGCGGGCACTGGTGACAACCCTCCAAGCATTAAACTTAGTTGGCGCGAAAAGAGAGATAGTCAAAAGCCAGGCGATTAGTGCAGAACTCCTGTTCACATTTATTGTCAATATCGAAAGAAATGGCTGAGTCAGGTCCAGGTCCTTCAAGGGAGTCACCTAAAACTCCGCGAAAAAGTTAAGCACAAGGTGCAGTTTTTATTTATTTCACACACGTTTGCATACTTAAAATACTCTAGTGGCCGACTTTGTAACTAGTACCCCCCACTTCACCTGAAATCGATCAATCAATCGTTCAAGAAAAGTTGCTCCGAGTAATACAATCTCTCAGACACAGGTTCATATCGATATCTAACAAAATCGACTATCGTAAGCGCAAGTTTCAGAGCATGCTGGATACACGTGATAATGTTTACATGGTTCCTGCGCTTGTGAGCACATTACGATTTCTGGAGATTTCTGCAGTGTGAAAGTAGGTTTAAGTTGCCGTATAGAGAAGTAGTACCCATTAATTACGCGAACTACTTACTAATGAGATAAGAAACACATAATTTTATAACCATGGAGCTTTGGGACGCATCTTACAAATTTATTTTGGATTATTTCCAATTTCTTAATATGCGTGTTTGCAGCGCCTCCCCACACTGAGGCAGGCATAGATGAGCGACGGGGCGAATTATAGATTTTAAATTGTTACGTTTTCTTTTTTTTAAATTTATTGTCTACCTACTCCATTTCTGCCTTTCAGGGTGTTCATTATACAATATTCTACACATTAACTTTTAGGGATGGACATCCGCATGCGTTACCTCCTCTCTCAGGGGTCTGATGAAACGTTGTACTTTGAGAAGAAACTGGTGGATAACAGTTTTTGGAGTTATATGTGATAATTTGAGAAGAGGGTGTCAGTGGGTGAATTTTTGGAAAGTGGAGATGGGTAGGTGATTTAAGGTGGACGAAGGGAGTTTTTAGGGAATCGTGATTTATTCTTTTTGATGAATTATACGTTTTACCTAGCTTGAATTATTGATGTACTGGCGATTGAGGAAGGGATGAGAAGAATTTATGAGTCATAAGATTATAATATGCGTTAATGGATGATATATTTAGTTCATTTTGGACTTGTATGTTGCTTATGAACCAAGGAGTTTAATGATCTTTCTGAGAATTTATTTTGTTTATTTCTATTTTATTTAGGTTTGTTTTTTGCGGCGTTATTCCAGATCGGGCGGCATATCGTGAGGGTTGGAATTATTATGTTTTTATAGATGATTAAGCCGCAGTCAGTGCTAAGTCGCGGAATTTCTATTTATTATTGGATATAGTTTGGATATTTTTGCATACGTTTTATCTGCTATAGATTTGATATGCTGTTTCAAGTTTAGTTTTGGTGCAAGTAGTACCCCTAAGTATTTTAGCTGGTGTATTTCACTCATCCATTCTATATTTGTGTTTTGGAAGCTGAGGAGGGTGTGGTTGAGGAGGTTTGCGGAGTGTGAATATGTTTGCTTTGAGTTTTTATATGCGTTAATCTTTATTTTCAAGTTTGAAGCCCATTTAAAGTAATTATTTAGGTCAATCTGTATGTTGTCGAAGGCGCGCTAATGTCTGAATGAGAGGTAAAAGGTGCTGTGTCATCTGCATAAAGAGCAATTTATGTATAGTCTGACTGTGGTAAATCGACATGTAAACAGTAAAGAGAAGTGGAGAGAGGCAAGAACTTTGAGGGACTCCTGCATTAATTTCAAATCTGTTTGAGAGACTTGAGTTAATACGGACGGAAAAATATCTATCTTTTAGAAGACTTCTGATTAGATCGAGTAGATACTTGGAGTTCCTAGTTGGCGCAGTTTGTATAAAATACCTTCATGCCAGAGTTTATCAAAGGCTTTCTCAATGTCTAGAAAAACTGCAAACTGTGTATTTTTTGCTGTGAAATGAATTTGCGAATATATTCAGTTAAACGGAGCAATTGGTGCGTGTGCTATGTTGAGATCTGAATCGCGAACTGAAAGTCCGGGATAGCGCTAATTTTGTTAGGGTAAGTGATAATCTGCTGTAAATTAATTTTTCAAATACCTTTGCGATTGGAGGGTAGGAGGCTTATTGGTCTGTAGCTTGTAGGAAAAGCGAGATCTTTGCCTGGTTTACAGAAGGGTACAATTATAGAGAATTTCCAATCATTTGGAAAGTGGCCCAGTCTTAAACAGGAATTAAATCACGGCGGTTAAAATAGTTATAGCTCTTTGGGGTAATTCTTTAAGAGCTCTGTTGTTAATATGGTCGTGCACGGCTGATTTTCGGGTTTTCAATTGCTTAATAATTTTAGATGTTTCGGATTGGATATACATTTTTTTATCTGGGATATTATAGTCTGGTAACAGGACGTTTTTTTGTAATATAATTAGTAAAGAAATAATTTGTATTTGGGTTTGGAGCAAAACTATTGTGCAGATATTTACCTAACATATTGGCTTTTATATGATCCGCATAAGCTACATTTGATATGTGTTTCAGGATAGGAATGTCAGTAGTTTCTTTACATAGTCTTTTAATGGTTGACAGAGTGGTCTACTATTAGGGTGTATTTGAGCTATGAATCTTTGAATATTGCTTATTCGAAATTTGATTTAATTTGTTTTTGATTGTTTTCCCTAATTTGTTGATTGTTGCTTTAAGATCATGTCTGCGGTTGATTTGCCAGAGCGCGTCGAAGATAACGTTTACTTTTAATTAGGTTTAAAATATCCCTTGGAATCGAATTTCTGTTGTTAGTGAAAGGTCTTGCGAAAGGAGTTGTTGATTGTAGCAATGCACGTAGATTTTCTGTGTGATATTAGTTACCTAGTTGTCTATTTCATTTATGTTTTGTATCTGTTTCGGGTAGTGAAGGTTTACTTCTAATAGGTCTCTAAATGTATTCCAGTTGACGTGCCCTTTCGTGCCCCAAAACGTTAGAAGGATTATTAGACTGCAAGAGGTTTGAAGATTTAGTTCAATGATGACTGGGCAATGATCTGAATCTAATTCGCAGAAGTATGGTTTGAGATTTAGGTAAGTGGAAGTTTTTAGACACCATCATGTCTAAAATAATCTGGGATAATATTACTATTGTACGGGTAGTGTTTTGGCTGCCAAGGTGCTATTACATCTAAGTTATTGTTTTACTGCAAAAGATGCAAATTTATTTCCTTGCTGGTTGTTGCAATTGCATCCCCAGCATGTTTTTACTGTTTAGGTCTTCCTAGTAGAATAAACACGTGGTGTTGTTTATTAAACATTTCATTTGTATTCTTTTACTGGAAATTGTTTATTGCGGAGGTTTATAAGCTGTTATCGTGTGTAATCTTCATTATCTATGGTTACGGTGACTGACACAGTTTCCAGGTTAGAAGTGTTGGGGCTAAGGTGACAGTTGATGTTTGATTCGGGTTGAAAGAGCAATAAAAACACCCCCCGCGCAACATTTGAAGTTCTGTCACTTCTATATATTTTATAACCAGAAATTTTGGAATTTTTCATTTCAAGTGCGGTTTGGTTATGCATGCAATATCGATTTTGTGTTCGTGAAGAAAAATTTTCTATTAGTGATTGTTGTCTTTTAATTCCGTTGCATTTCAATTCATTAAAGTGATTTTATTTGCCATTATGGAAATTTATTAGCACTGACTGTATAATATTTTGAATTTGCGGAATTATAGCTGAGATGACTTGGGATACTATTGTGGTTATTAGTTGGGATGCATCAGTTGGCATTTGGGTTTGCAAAGATTGAACCGGTGACCACGGGGTAGCTTTTGGGAAGGGGAGAAAATCCGCGAGGGCTAAATGTTGGAGGGCTACGAGAGGGATTGTTGCGCGCGGCGGTTGTTGCTCTGACCCTAACCTGCGTTCATTTAGAGGCTTTGAACGTGCTTGCTGAGTTTCTTTGAAAATGCGACAGCCTTTGTAATTGGCCGTGTGCTCCTCGCACAGTTTACGCAATTCGGTTTGTCACTTTTTGGTTTTGTGCATTGAGAATAGTGGGTGTGACCCTTTACATCTAACGCACCTCGAAGTGAGGCAGCAATTTGCTTGCGAGTGTCCATATCTTTGACAACATTTACATTGTATTGGTAGTTTCAATTTTTGTTCTAGATTGAACTTGTATGACGCAATGCATCAGGGTTTAAAGTTAATATTGACTTCCCCTCTTTATTGTCTTTTATTTCTAGAGACAAATTTCGCATGGAT
>BOPP01000008.1:959180-990728 GCA_017312745.1 Gryllus bimaculatus | reverse complement strand
TACTCTACTACTACTACTATTACTACTACTACTAACTACTATACTACTATACTACTACCATACTACTACTACTACACTACTACTATCTACTACTACTAACTACTACTCACTACTAATACACTACTACTTCACTACTTACTATACTACTACTACTGAGCTACTTACTATACTTACTACCTTACTACTACTACACTACTACTACTCTATACTACCTACTTACTACTACTACTACTACTACTACTTATACTACTACTACTACTACTACTACTACTACTTACTCTGACTACTACTATAAACTACTACTACTACTAACTACTACTAGCTACTACTACTACTGACACTCATACTACTACTACTACTACTACTACTACTAAGCTACTACTACTACTACTACACTATACTACACTATACTAACTACTACTACTACTACTATCTTATACTACTACTATTACTACTACTACTACTGACTCTACTCACTACTACTACTATATATACTACTACTGCTTACTACTCTACTACTGCTACTACCTGCTACTACTGCTACTTTACTGTATACTGCTGCTACTGCCTGCTAACTGGATGACTTACTGTGCTACTGCTGCTACTGGCTCTACTGCTGCTACTGCTGCTACTTGCTAATGCTGCTACTGCTGCTAACTAGCTGATACGTCTGCTACTGCTGCCTACTCCTGTCACTGCTGTTGACTGCTGCTACTGCGCTACTGTTGCTATTGCTGCTAACGCTGCTACTGCTGTAATGCTGCTACTGCTGCTACTGCTGTTACTGCTCTACTGCTGCTACTGCTGCTACTTGCTGCTACTGCTGCTACTTCCTGCTACCGCTGCTACTGCATGCTACTGCTGCTACTTCTGCTAACTGCTGCTAACTGCTAGCTACTCTGCTACTGCTGCTACTGCTCATACTGTGCTACTGCTGCACTGCTGCTTACTGTCTACTGCTGCTACTGCTGCTAGCTGCTGCTACTGCTGCTACTGCTGCACTGCTGCACTGCTGTACTGTGCTACTGCGCTACTGCTGCTACTCTGCTACTGTGCTACTGCTGACTACTGTGCTATGCTGCTACTGCGCTATGCTTGCTACGCTGCTACTTTGCTGCTACTGCTGCTACTGCTTGCTACTGCTGCTACGCTGCTACTGCTCTATGCTGCACTTCTACTGCTCTACTGCTGCTCGCTGCTCGGCTGCTACTGCTGCCTACTGCTGCTACTGCTGCATATGCGCTTGCTGCTACTGCTGCTTTCTACTGGTGCTACTGCTGCTACTGTGCTACTGCTGTGCTACTGTGCTACTGTTGCTACTCTGTATGCTGTCTACTGCTGCTAATGCTGCTATGCTGCTACTGCGCTACTGTTTACTGCTACTCCTGCTCACTGCTCTGGGTGCTACTGCTGGCTGAACTCTCTACGCTGCTACTGCTGCTCTGCTGGCCTACTGCTGCTATCTGCTGGCGTACTGCTGCTACTTCTGCTACTGCTTGCTATTGCTGCTATGCTGCTACTTGCTGCTACTGCGGCTACTGCTGCTATGTGTACTACTAGCTAGCTACTGCCTGCTATGGCTGCTACTGCCTGCATTACTGCTGCTTCATTGTGCTGACTGCTTGGCTACTCTGCTACTGCGCTTACTGCTGCTACTCTGCTATGCTGCTACTCTGCTACTGCTGCTATGCTTGCTATTGCTATTTGCTGCATGCCTTCTTTGCGTGATGCGTACTGATGTACTGCTGTATGCGGCTACTGCTGCTACTGCTGCTACTGAATGCTACTGCTGCTATGATGCTTACTTGTAGCTCTGCTTACTGCATGCTGCCTGCTCTATGTTGCTCGCTACTGCTGCTGCTTACGCTGTGCTGCTGCTGCTCTGCTGACTGCTGCTGCTGCTGCTGTGCTGCTGCTGCTCTGCTGCTGTCGACTGCTGCTTCTGCTGCTGCTGCTGCTCTGCTGCTGCTGATGTTGCTGTGCTGCTGCTGTTGCTGCTGATGCTGCTGCTGATGCTTGCTGCTGCGTGCTACTGCTGCTGCTATGCTTGCTGCTACTTGTGCGCTACTGCTTGTTGCTCACTGCTGCTGCTACTGCTGCTGCTACTGCCCTGCTGCTATGCTGCTGCTAATGCTCCTGACTTACTGGCTATGAACTGCTACTGCTGCTGGTACTGCTGCTGACTACTGCTGCTGTCCTACTGCTAGTGCCTTACTGCTGCTGCTACTGCTCGCTGCTACCATGGCTGCTGCTACTGCTGCTGCTCACTGCTGCTGTATGCTGCTGCCGTTACTGATGCTGCTACTGCTTGCTGCTACTGCTGCTGCTACTGCTACGACTGCATGACTGCTGCTGCTACTGCTCTGCTATGCTCGCTGCGTACTGCTATGCTGTACTGCTGCTACTCTGTGTATGCTGGCTGCTACTGCTGCTGCTCACTGCTGCTGCTACTGCTCGTGGCTATGTGCATACTTGCTACGCCTATTGCTACTGCTCTGGCATAACTTGCTACTGCTATGCTACTGGCATTACTCGCTACTGCTACTGCGTATGCTCCGATGCTACTCTAATGTCGACTGCTACCTGTACTGCTACTGGCTACTGACTACTGCTTACTGCTACTGCTACTGCTACCTGCACTACTGCTATGCTACTGCTACTGCTACTGCTACTCTATCTTGCTGCGGCTACTGCTACTTCTACTGCTACTCTACTTGCCTACTACGTACGTTGCTTCCTACTGCTTACTGACCTAGCTGCTACATGCTGCACTGCTACTGCATACTTGCTACTTGCTACTGCTACTTGCGACTGCTGCTGGTGCTGCTGCTATCTTGCTGCTGCTGCGGGCTGCTCTAGCTGCTACTGCTCACTGCTTGTGCTACTGCTACTACTCACAACTAAGAACTACTATTACTAACTAGCTACTACTTAATAATTAAATCAGTAATAATAATAATAGAGTAATAAATACATAATCGTAGTAACTACAAATAATAGTGAATAATAATAAGATAATGAATAATATTAATAATAAAATACATCAATTAATTAATAATAATTACATAATAATATATAAAATAATATAATAATATTAATAATAACCGTTGACAATACAGCTACCAGAGACGGAAAGGAGCCAGCATTTGAAACCAGTGCCAGAGTGCTCACCGTTCAACGCGCACTGTCACTCCATCTCATTACACTACTGTAGAACGTAAGCCAGCGTGCCTCATGCATCTATTTTGGGGACGCTTTGGTTGAACTGAAAAAAGATTCAGTCGAGTAGTAGTAGTATTAATAATAATATTATCATTATTAATATTATTATTAATGTAAGTATTGTAATTTTTGCAATTATTGTCACTTAACTGCCACGGGGTCATACCCAATTGCAGTTCTAATAAATAAATGTATAATGAAGCTTCTTCAAAATACAACAGTTCTTTGTGAACATTAGCTCACATTTGCGAATTTCCAAAAAAATCTAAAATACCTTTATTCACAAATGGAGCAATTGTTTGAATGAAATTTGTATAACGAATCTGGTTAACTCTTCCACGATATTCATAAAAATTAATTTCCATTCAACTAATAAGGACAAAAATAATAAAATGCTAAAAAATCACTTGTTCTTTGATGATACATTATATCCTCAATATAAATATTATATAAAAGTAGACTTAACTATTTATTTAACCGATATGTGTATAATATTATGTTTCACATTTTCTGTTGAGTTAGTTAATTTTAAGAAAATTGTTCCTTACTCTATGTTGACACACTTTAATTCTCAATTAACTTTTGTTTGCATGGTTGCTATGAAAAATTATGATAGCAAAGATATTCTGACACTCAGATTCAATATTAAAAGCGTAATAAGGGCTGCATAACCACATATACGTCAATATATTATTAATCTTTTCTTTTCTTTTACTAAATATGCTCAATAATTCCATGGAAAATCATTTGTAGGCACTATGTTTACGGCATGCGTGCAATTAAAACTTCACCATGCAATTAAAAATTCACAACACCCATCAAAACTCAGAGAACTGATCGAAATCGTTTAATTATAAATCAATAACACAGAGGTAGCTACGTTAATTTCAGTGCAGTTGCTCAGAAAGTTCACTAAGTGTATAACAGTGAAGGACTTGTTGTGTAGTGAAGTTGTGTAGTACAATCAGCTAACATACAGTGCGCCATAAACCAACAGTCGCTTATCAGTTATTATTAACGGTGAGCCCCCTTCAGCCAGCTGTGACCTAGGTCACAACATTGCAGGAGCCATGGCAACTCTCTACGGCAGCGAGTGTGCCATGGACAGTACCTCCAGCAGTCTAGAAATTCAACAACATCTCGTATTTGGAGCCATCCCGAGCTGCCAAAACCCACAGCTTGCTTCAAATATGCAGTATGGGCAGTTTGCAACTGTTTAAGGTGCCGATTGTAGTTCGCAACAGCTCACCAGGGCCGGAAACTTCCAGGTTGGTAACCTCTGCTCAACAAAAGACGCAGTTAGCGGCGAAGCCATTTCCGACAATAACAGTGAGTCGCTATCAATTTCTAACAGTTAAAACATCTAAAAGAACCCATAACTCAGGAGAAATAGACCCCCCCAAATAAGAAATCAATTACTTCAGATTCAACTCAGTATAATATACCAGTGGGAAACAGATATGCTGTGCTAGAGAAAATTATCAGATGAAGACGAAACATTTGAGTTTGCCAATGTCACTCCGCCCCAAGAAGACGAAAATTTAAGAATCCCTCCCATTTTTGTAAATAATATCTACAATATCTCGGAATGCAATAATGAGATTAAAAACAAATTAACCAGCCCATTTACAACAGATTATAACGGAAACAATTAAAATAATGTTTAAATCAAGAGCAGACTTCAGAACAGCCATCAAATACCTCATTGAAACTAAAAGACAATTCCACACCTACAAAGATCCAGCCAATAAAAAATGTTCTGTCGTCTTCAAAAATATTCACCCAACAATTACACTCTAGAAATAACCGAAAAGACCTTCAGCACAAATTCCCGTCCATCATAAGTGTAACAAGACTTTATAAAAATAACGTGCCCATTCCGGTTATTGCAGCAGAATTCAACGGTAGTCAAAGTATCGAACAAGTGCTACAAATTAATCAGATCTGTAACATTAGTGTTAAACCAGAAAGAAGAAGGCCAAAAGGTCTAGTTCAGTGTATGCGGTGCTTAGACTTTGGACACACGAAGAATAACTGTAACAATTCAATCTGTGCACAGGATCATTATTTGTTAATTGTCCTCAAAAAGACTTACCTGCAATCTGTAAAAATTGCAATGGATCGCACAGAGCTGATTTAAGATCAATAGAATGCCCATACGATAAAAACAAATAGACACCCCCTCAAATAACCCAAAATCAGGCAATATTAAAAAAATTAAGAAACAACACCCCTCCAATACTTACCTCACAAAGCTTCCCATTTCTCCCCACATCTAACAATATTTCAAATTTCACATTTGCTCCAAACCCTCCCCAAAATACAAATCATAACAATCAACCTAACTATAACCCATCCACACAACCTCCTCTTATAAATAATTCTAATAATAACTCTTTCATTCATTCTATTATCAAGTCAATTACCTACTTCTTAGTCAATATTATTAATAATATCATCCCAACAGTAGTTAGCAATTTACAAGCATATCTCGCAGCCTATTTTAGCATCAATAATGCAACAGTACCATAAAAATAATTTAAATCTGCTCAACTGGAACGCGAATGGCATCAACAATAAAAATTAGAACTAACATACTTTCTAAATGACAACAAAATAAACCTAGCTTGCATAACGTAAACGCATTTAAAATCAGATGTTACATTTAACATAACAGGTTATAGTGTAGTCAGAACCGACAGATCAAATGCAAACGGAGATGGTGTACTAATACTATTAGAAAAATTCATACCATTTATTAAAGTCAACCTTCCACACACTCCAGGTCTCGAAACTATCGCCATTAAATTCCCTTTGAACAATAAATTAATAACCCCAATAGCGGCATTAAAGCCTTCGAAAACAAAAATTTCTGATTTGAATATTTCAGCGCTATTCCAGATGAATTCGCCCACTCTTCTGATTGGGGATGCTAAAAACACTATATGGGGATGTAGAAATACCAATACTGCAGGACACCAACTCAGCAAAATAATTACAGACCTCAAACTTCAGTTAATTATCCCAGCAGAACCCACTCACTACCCCACAGATCTGAATAAACACCCAGATATATTATATATTGCAATTTCTAACACTCAAACCACTTTTCACTCAGCTCCCTTCTTTGAACTAGACTCAGATCACCTGCCAACCATCATCTCAACTCAAAAAATCACCCCCCCCCTCACACTCTAACTCTCACACTTAACACACAAAACATTCACTGAGATTTAAGAACATAATTTAAAAAAATCACCCCACTTTAAAATATTAAAAACCCACGTAGAAATAGAACAAGATATAGCCCTCTTAAACAATATGTTAATTAACAATTCTTAATAATAATGCTCAATCCCCACCATTAAGCATTAAAAAAGCTTCTGAAAAACATTCTCACAATTATTAACACTAGAAACAAAACAAGAAGACTTTGGTGCATCATGAGAAACCCACAGCTTAAGAAAGAGTTAAATTTACTGTCCAACATCGTAAAAAAATTACTAAGGGAACATAAACAAGCAACTTACAATGATTTAATTCAGTCCCTCAGCACAAATAACAACACGTTGTGGCAATTCACTAAAAATATCTTGAAAAAGAAAGCAATAATACCCCCACTAACAACTCCAACTGGCAATAAATTCGCTTCGTAAGAGAAGGCTGAAGCATTAGCTCATCAATTTGCAAAGTCATTCACTCCCAATGCCACCCCAACGCCATCCCAACTCACCGTCTGCATTCAAACATACTCGAAATAGCATCAGCCCCCAACTATAACGTACCACACAAAATCAACTACATATCCCCAAATTAAGTAATTAATATAATTAAGAATTTGCCGTTAAAAAAAGCCCCTGGACACGACAAAATAAGTAACAAAATCTTAAAAACGTACCTAATCCCACAATAGCGTATATCACCAATATTTACAATTCAGTAATTAGAACTGGCTACTTCCCCGTTATATGAAAAAATTCAAATGTAATAACCATCCCCAAGCCATTCAAGAATCTCACCAGCACTGACAACTAGAGACCCATAAGCCTTCTTCCCACTCTATCAAATATTCTAGAAAAATTAATCCTGTGGCGTCATATCTGTCGCCAGTACAAACGTACTATATCAGCCACGTGGACAGCGCTGGCGGAAGAGACGCTGGGCTGCACAAAGGCTAGGGAGCAAGGGAAGTTCGTGGGAGGAAACTTGGACACCCCGAACACGGCGGAAACGCGTCGGCGGACACTGCGGGTGACGCAGTTCCGTCAGCCTGTCCAGAAGGTATATAAGCGGATCCCGACCTAGCTCGATCTTCTGTTTTCATCTGATTCTTGGGCGCGTCGGTAAGGCGTCGGGTGGGTTGTGCGCGGCGTTGCATTGTAATGCATAGGCGACCGAGGCGGGGAACCGAAGCCGGCGTGCTACATCGTGACGGTAGGTGCGGCATACTCGCTGGTATGCTCGCGTTAGGTACTGGTGCATCACACCGTACATGGTAATTAATTATCGGGCCAGCGGTGGTGGTAACCACGAAAAGTTCCTTCTTGTAACGGTCAATTTATTTGTAAATATTGTATATAGTATTATAGTGTCGGAGTATTTTATTTCTAATAAATACTAAATATTTACAAACCGTTCACGTCTGTAATTTATTGCCCCGGCAAGACGCCACAATCCTTAAAAGACTAAATTCCCATCTGAATAAAACTCAAACAATACCTATGCCCCAGTTTGGCTTCATTAACAAAGTTTCAACTTCTCATCAATTATTAAGAATCACGGAGCACATACACACTGCATTTTTAAAAAAACATCGTACAATAGTTATATTTTTTTAGACATTTCGAAAGCTTTTGACAAAATGTAGTATCCTGGATTAATACTTAAACTTAAAGAAATAGGTACTCCTAACTATCTAATTTATATCATTAATAGCTTTCTCCAAGATAGAACATTTTCAGTTACAGTTAACAATCATACATCCAATCCCCGCAGAATTACAGCTGGGTTACCTCAAGGCTCACCACGCTGTCCCCCACGCTTTTCAACATATACACAGCCGACATTCTCGTAACATCACATAAGCACATCGCCCAATTCGCCGATGACATAACAATATTCATGTCCAATCATTCCATTTATCTAATTTGTGAACAAATTCAAACACACCTAAATAATATTGATGAGTGGTCTGTCAAATGGAAAATCAAACTAAATCCTACAAAATCATGCGCCAAAATATTCTCATTAAGAACACTTTCAATTCCAACTCCACTCCAAATAAACAACAACCCAATTCCATGGACCTCGCACAATGAATCAGTCAAATACTTAGGGCTGAATCTTAATGCCAGACTAAATTGGAAAAATCACATAAGAGTAAAAGCACAGCAAGCCAAAATAAAACTAATTCAACTAAAGCCACTCTTAAATCGCAATAGTAAGCTCTCATTAAACAATGCCATCACCATCTATAAATCAATAATTAAACTCCTAATGCTTTATGCATGCCCTATCTGGATCAATGCCTCTAAAACTAATATCAATAAATTACAGATCATCCAAAATAATTTCCTTAGACTTACCACTCATGCACCCTGGTTCATCTCAAACATTCAACTGCACAAAGAATTTAATTTACCTCCTATACTTTACCATATTGCGCTCCAATCTAACAATTTCTTCTCGAAAATAAACACAATAACCCAAGCCACCTATTACGACCTAGCCACCACCTACCAGCTCCCAACTAGAATAAAAAATAGACATCCATTAGATTCATTCCTCAGCATATTTTCAGAACTCAATTAATCACATAGGTGCTCTGTGAGTTTCCTATTCATATGTAGTTAGATTTAGTTGTAAGATTAGCATTTAAGTTAAATATTAGTCATAATATACATATGATGTAGTATAAATTATACTTAACTATGTACATTTGTTCATTAATAAATATTTAAAAACAAACAAAACAAAACACGATATTTTCAGACGGCCATGAAGCATGAACAAAAATGTGCATTACAGGTTAAATACATCAAAAACTATAAACAAATTATTATTACTACTTCTTAGACGATTTTGTTAATATTTGTAGTACAATAAGTTAGATTAGAAAGTATTTCTCTTTTCATACTTGGCATCAATCGTTCTAACCCAGAAATCGCTTTATATTGCACAGATATGTTTACTTCACCTATTTGAACATGACGGCCCAGAGAGCGTGTTTTGGCAAAACTTCTTTATGTATTTACAAAATCAAGTAAATTATTTGTAATTTAAAATATCGATATTCTGTTTTACATGCCACGTCAACAGAAACAAGTATGGCCATAAGCATGTTGGTTTGACACTCGCTGACTAATGAAATATACAATATTTAACATGAATAAATGTGTTACGTGTAAAACATTTGGTCTTAGCATATTAAAAATATAAAAAATGTAATCGTCAGTTGTATTTATCCGTTCTAAAAGTACACCAGCAAAACGTCCGAGTCTGAAATGAATCATCTTTCTGCTTTCCAATATTAACACGTGTTGTTCTCCCATATACGCCCTTACTTTTCATACGAACTAATGTTTTCATGTCTTTGACAGATTCTTATAATATTGCAACCGGACTACGTTAAATATTTTCCACTTTCAAACTTCCTTATTTCAAACATTATTCTCTAAGACACTAAGGTGATCATAAATATACACTGCAAGGCCTAGTAAAATAGATCTTGTTCAGGACCAATATGACGTCATCGTACATACCTCAAATGGTAAAGATATAGTTTAAGTTATCAATCTTAAAATTATTTTTTAATGGAAATATACAAATATTGAACGCAACACGTGGATAAAGGGGTATAATTGAACTCATGATAAATAAGAAAACTCGCTATCGTAGCTCGTTTTCTTGAACATACCATTCAGGCAATTATACCCGTCTCTTATAAACTCGTTTTTTAATTACTATTACAATATAAATTTATTTTTCTTTCATCTCTATAAAAAAGGTGGTTTGTACACATTCCTATCCACAAGTAGAAGAGTTCATTTTTAATATGCATTAAACAAAACGTTTGATAAGAGAATTGTCGTGTTACTGTGAAATAGTACTTGATCTATGAAAATTTAAAGAAATTAACAAACGCATCTCTTTACGCTTGCACACTTATGACTCTATAAAACTGCTACTCCTAGAGATAGCAAACACCTTATCATAAATCCCATCACACCCCATCATAAAATTACTTTGTTTCAAATATTATTTTGTTATACAATTGTAGAAGAAATGTTCATATTTCGCACAGATATTTTTGACAGTCTCCATTCATTTTTTGTCTTCACCTATGGTCTCGGCAATAAAAAATACAATCTCAACCGTGAAAAAACAACAAAAAACATATTCACAACATGTTTACGAGCAGTACGATTCGGACCTGTGACACAGGGTCTTGAGCCTAACTCCGTGCACACTAAATCAGTTAGTTCGAATCCAGCGTAAGACTTGTGTTAAGTTGTTTAAAGTTCGTGACTTGGAATTCATTCCGCGTTTCTCTATACGCTAATCCTTTCACAAACTCTACGCCAGTCAAGCGACTGGAGATAAGTGCGCCATCTTTGCCATAAATGAGGAGCTGAATCCTTATATCCATAACAATTGTCCAAGCTCCGAGAAATTGGGAAATAAATAAACGTACATGGTCGAGATATGACTATGGAATGTTCAGGGAGCACGGAAGTATTTAACACTGGGAATGTCTTCAGAGGAGCGGTAGATACCCTTGTAGCTCTTTTAGACGCCGATACATAGCAGCTGGTCAGAGGGTGGTAACATACCGCAATGCTAATGCAGACTCAAGAGATTAACAAACTAATAAAAGAATGTTTGTGCCATTCTGTAGCACTAGTTTTTAGTAGTCTAATAGTCTAGTTTTACTAGATCGCTTCAAAAGCGACAGAGCATTTGATTTACATCAGGACATTTCATATTTACGGTTGTAAAGATGTCTATATATGCACGGAACTGCCCCAGTTACACATTGGGAAACCCAGAAGGTATTTCTGAACATAAAATATGTGTCTTCCGTGTCCCTCACCTTTCACTAACAAATCAAGATTAACGACTTTCCGTTAAACGTTTCGGTTGTTTACTATTTTAAATTCTCCAATAATTTGAAATCTATGTACATGAGTCAGGTGATTTCACCTCGAAGTAGAACCTTTGTTATACTGAGATACCCCCAAAAAATATTTTTAATAATTCCAAGGCCAATATGTACTACGTTTGTGATAATGCCAAGACTACATTACATGCGAATACCATAGAGGAACGAATAGATATCGCCAACATTATGTTTATCATCATAATTTGAAGGTGTGGAGGTGAAATCTTGGACATTTATGGTTTCATCTATTTTTGAGTTATGTTGAGGATGCTTTATGTAGAAACAAATATTGGGAGGAACAGAATTAATAATATTAACAGTTTTTAGGTTAATCTTTTGAATACTATTTAATCGAAAGAAACCGCTTACATTATTATTGAAATATACGCATTTTAGCACATGAGTATTCGAATTTTGTAAGAGAACATTAAGTTAGGAATTTCCAAATTGATTATCTACTCTATTTCCTAGAAGATCTGCGTGTTTAAGAATGGTGAAAATACGGATTAAAAATGCCTTAAATTGAATCTTATTATTCTTGCGTTATCAAGTATAGCGGATAGAAAATTCTTGTTTGTGTCTCATGTTTGGGAATTTCAGAAATATGTACATTCCATGCAACCCTCGTTCACACATGGTCAGTTCCCTCTACTTATGTGGATACAAACGCGACTAATCAGTATCAATATTAATAGTGCGTAGTTATTTTTAATTTTATTTATTATTTACTATAGCAAGTTACTGAAGTTAATCATTTTAAGTACCCTTAAATTTTCAATATATTTTAAAAAATTGATTAAGTTGAATATTTTATTAATAGTTGAATTGAAATAATTAAGAGCAAATTAGGAAGCAAAACGTATTTAAATTATATGAAATGGATAAAAAGTTTTTCAAAAAGAAAATGTCTTCGATGCTGGTCATAAAGGCAGATTAGTATAAGTATATGAAGATAATTTATTACCTAAGTTTTAATGTGTCAATATAAAGTGATTTATGAATTTGATCATTACGGTAGGTTCCTTAAAAAATTTAAATTTTAAAGGTTTGGTTTTCGAAAATTTGCAAAAAGTGTACATTTGAAAACTACAAAATTGAAGATAGCGATTTTTACCTTCAAGTCTGTTGTACAAAATGTGCTTGTTGAATCTGAAAAGCTGAATCAGGAGGCGTAAGAGTGAGTGGAGGAGAAATGAAGGAAAGGAGCGCAGCCTTGGCGGAGTTGCCTTCGCGTGCGGCCCCTGCGCGCGTTGCTTCGCCACCGACCGCAAAACTTTCCAGCGACGCGTGGACCCTCTGCTGACCTATATAACCGTACAACGGTCGCCGGCACACAATTCCCTCAATTATGAAGTCTTTTCCCTGTCGTGGATGCCGTCGAATGGCCGCGGATGGGCGCGCGAGGGGAGGGAGCGTGCCAGTCGCTCGTCCTGTGGACCGACGCCTGTCAAACTGGGGAGCGGCCGTCAGGTCGGTAGCGGCAGAGGCTGCGGTGCGACGCCCGGGGCGATGGTAGGTTTCTTCGACCGCGAGGGGATTGCAGCTTCGGTGGTTAGCGTATCGCATTGACCTACCCAACTTCATACGCGAAGTCGCAGAGTTTTAAAGGGGAAACAATCCTTCGAAGCAGATATAAAGTCGGCTGTCACATGTTGTACATTTACTGCAAGTAAATGAATCTCAAGCAGACAAGAATCCTCTGAGCAAAATTCAAATCGCCTGTTTTATCACCCGTGTGATACCTTCTTTCGCTGCTAGGTGGCAAAAAGAGAGAACCGAAATTTGCTTTTTCAGGCGGGCAGAACAGGCCTGTTGGCCTCAATCTCTCCACTTAGGGGGGAGTTGGATTAAATTGAACAGCAGCCATAGCGCTAGAGTATGCCTTGTGTAAGCAACGAGATTCCATTCACTCGGGTGTTATTGTTTTCGGTTGTCCGGGATACAATGAATTAGTGTTATGTAATTGGTGTAAATAAATTATGAATTTGCGTGAATGGAAAAAAGCAAGAATAAAAGTTTATTCCAAATAATTTAGAACTATTAATTTATAAAGAAATAAATAATTTTTACTAAAAGTTACTATATAGGTCTCAAAACCTGTCTATAAACTTACCTTATTAGATTTAGGCTAGAATAAAATTAGTCTTATCTAGTGAATTTATGATGACGTCTTCTCTCTATCTACTAATGACGCTAGGCAATGGCACAAAAAAAAAATAATACTGACTAAAGTCTTCCTCCTTCACAGAGCTATTGTGAAAGAGATAAAAAAGGTTGACAAAATGTCCACAATTCATTTTCCGACGTTTGAAGCGGAAGGGGTGCAAAATGTATAAAGCTTAGCAGATATCAAGTGATTTCTTCACACTGACAGTTTCGTAAAAATACAGAAGTAGTGCAAAAATATCTATTGTTTATTTAATTCTTAATCAGACGTACGTCCAGAAATATTTAAGATACATGGTCTTATAATTGTTTGGATGTCTATTCAGAAGTTACAAAAACGTAACTGCAAGGGCTTAATAAATATAAAATAATGATGGAATAGTTAAATTTCTGCAAGCGGACGTTGTTAAATATATATGTATATATATATATATATATATATATATATATATGTGTGTGTGTGTGTGTGTGTGTCTGTGTGTGTGTAAAATATCGATCTTTTTATTTTATAAAACGTTAAGTTTTGTTTTCGTTCTTCTGATGAGATACCTTCATTTACCGACATTTTGGAAAAAAATGTATGTTTTTGTGTAGTCATCAGTAGTCAGTATGAATGAAGGAAAATTTATTACTTAGGAGAGGAAGTAGCGTTAGATACTGTGTACAGTGACTAACATGCTAACCACTAACAGTAGTTTAGTGGCTTAAAAACTATAATATTGTTATTTATTGTATTTCATATTCTAAAGTAGGCACTCGTAACATAAAATGTAGAAAAACCGAATATTCCATGAATTCCTTGTGTATTTGTTTTTCGTCTTAATGTTTAATTAGGACTTCAGGATCTACTTCAATAACTGAAATATTGGTGACAAGGAAACCAATTTTTATTTGTGAACTTACACACATTCAAGTCACATGACACAAGAAAGACGTCCATAAATCTGTGCCATGTTTTGAAAACATGTATAACCTTACATCTGCAGGAATTATCGTATTATGAAAGGCAATTCAGATAATTAGTTACAGATCTAATCAAACTAAGGTGAGATATGGTGTCGTAATCACCTACATATTATATAGTAGCGACGATCGGCCTCGGAAAAATCTTGAAGACGAAGTGTTGATATCGGCCTTTAAGACACTTTAAACTTTTAATCGGCTGGCAACAAAGAACAATCAGTTTGATTGGTGACTTATCAGTTGTTGTCGCCTGCGGAATCTCTCTAGAGAGAACGTCCTGACACAGATGTATATATTACAGGCATTGGAAGCGTAAGTAAATTGTGCCGATGAGTGCAACAGATGGTAAGAAATTATTGAGATGTCTGAACCTGAAGAGACTGAACCCGCTCGTAATTCTGCTCACGGTTTTGTTAGAGGCGAGGATGGAGATTATAATGGTGGAGATAAAATTGGTGTGGCGTGCGGCTCGAATGTATGGAAAGTAATGTAGTTTGCCGAAGTAAAAGTAAAATGTATTATTATTATTTTATAATATTATTATTATTATTATATTAATTATCTTACATTATTCACAGTATCTTCTGGTCGTATGTCAACCACACACAAGGTATGATGACCAGGTGTGTGGTTGCTTTACTGGAGGTTCAGATGGCTTCTGACAATACGGCATGTATTCAAAATTACTGTGTCTTTGCATATTATATACATTCCTGTATCCAAGTGAAGACACTCCAGTGCCCGAATGTTCATTTCCGGGATCACTCCCGTAGCTGATATTATTATAGCACAGTCGTCACTTTACTGAATTCCACTGAGTTGCGACTTCATAGGCGAGATTGGTATACTTCTGGATCTTCTCTTGATTTTTCCCGATATTTGTGGGTATTGGGTATTGATATATCGATAAGGAAAACCTGCTGTTGGTTTCTATCAATGTACGTTATATCTGGTCTATTGCCGCCGACATGTCTGTCAGTGATAATGGAACGACCAGTAGAGTGTGTGCTTACTACTTTCAAGCACATTCTGAGGCACATATTTATAATACGGCACGGAAGTGGCGAGTAAGCCGTTCTCAACGCCAATAATGGTGTACCTGCTTCGCACTTCATCATCCTCTTTTAGTATCCACCTGTGCGTGGCTGCTACATCACTTGTTACGTGTTGGATAGTTCGCTTGCAGCCTCACATCTTCTACACGAGTCGGAATGAATGGTTAGAATCTCTCAGAATGTGTTTCTGTAGTTCAATGTTGGTACCACTTGGTCTGGATAGCTATCATGAAGGCTTCTGTCCCGGAAAGAGATCCCGTGCTGAGCCATGCGTGCGACGCAGAGATGTCGACTTCTGGTTTACTCAGCTCGTGAGGGTACCTTCCATGCAGTGCCTTTGCTTTCCATAGGTTATCTCTCTTCCGTTCAATGATTGGTTGAACAGGCGGATCAAGCTTTTTCAAGTTCAGAGGACTATAGTTATCACTGCACTCACTTGCTTGCTGAACTCCCACAATGTTCCAAGAAGTATCTTCTGAGTGAAGCAATTTGAGAGCTGTGTAGATTTATGAGATCTTACAATACTCGCCTCCTTGCGACTTGGAAAGGTAAAACGCTCAGTACTTGAATGGGATGATGTTTCGTGGGTTGAGTCATAGCGGTTCGAATTTTCTCTGAGGTTGTCGAGGTCGGTATTGCTCCATTTAATAAGCCAAAAGGAGTATGTCAGCACTGGAATAACAAATGAATTGATGGCTGCACAAGGTTTCTAGAGAAGTTTAGTTTTTAAGAGCCCATGCAATCGTTTACACACTTCATTGTTAGTATTTCTTAGTAACAGTATGTTTTGATTCGGAGTGACTGTTGGAACCCAAGTATTTGTACGTTTCATGGGTTCCATGAGTAATCTTTGGTTCATTATCAGTTTCCAAATTTATAACTTGCATATGACCGGAATGATATTCACTCTCCTGCACTTATCCAAACCGAATTTCATCTTAATGTTCGTCAGGAACTTCTCCGTCACGTTTATAGTTGCCGCATATTGATTCTCAGTGTCTGCATAGAGCTTCCAGGTCATCCATGTAAAGGAGATGTGAGACACGAAGAAGAGTTGAAGTTCCCTTTTAAGAGCGATTCCTATATTAGATGAATTAAGTAGAGTAGAGAGGGGATTCAAGGTTAAACAGAACAATAAAGGCTTAAAGAGTCACCTGGAAAATCCTCGGCGGATGTGTATAGTATCTGTGTGGACGGATTGTTTTCCATTAGAGAGATACAGTTTTGTTTCCATCGACTCATCGCAGTTTTTAAGAATTTTGGATAAACGGGTGGACCTTGTTACATCCAAACATGATAGAGTCAAGAATGGGCACGGTGTCGATGCTTTAGCGTAATCTATGTAGCATGCGTACAAGTTTCTTTGTTTTTCAAGCACTTGCCCCATAATTACAGAGTCTATAATGAGTTGCCTTGCAACCCTGAGATCCAGTCTACATCCTTTCTGTTCATTTGCTAAGATGTTCTGTTCCTCAATGTGTGTCATCATCATTGCGAACACAAGATGTTATGAGTTTGTAAAAGTTTGAAGCAGGTTATACGCTGTACTTCGAGGGTCTTTAGTGTCCCTCCTTTGGTAACAAAATGTTCTACTTCAGTGAGGAAGTGAGGTAGATTTTCTGGATTGTGAAGAAAATATTGAATTCGTATTATTAACGGTTATTATTATTAACGTTATTATTATTACGTAATTATTATTATTATTATTATTATTATTATTATTATTACTATTATTATTTTATTATTATTATTATATTACATATTATTATTATTATTATTATTATTATTATTATTATTATTTCATTTCAGTTTTATTTTTTCATTGAACTCTCAAAACATTTGGCAAACGATCTTTTATATCTAACACTTTAGCAAATTGCCTCTCAAAACATAATTCATTCAGCAAATAAAACAATTGAGTACTTTCACCAAAAAATGTACATGTTTCACGAGAAAATTGCTTTTTTCTGAACAATAATTACTTTTCTTCTGTGTCATCTTGTCCCCGATCAGCAGTTAATTCTTCTGCTCACTTATATTGGCTACCTTTTTTTAAGATACATTATTCCGACCAATGGCCAACTGTGTACCTCATTACGAAACATCGAATACGCAGAAGTGAAAATATTGCCAGAGGTAAATATGGTAATATAAAAAAGTTTTTTATCTCCTCGCTGAACTCACGCATAAGAGCATCTGCACGACAGAATCCACATTGCCCCCCAGAAACGTTTTATTTTCGGAATTCGGGTTTTGAAACCTATTAAACTATATATAGCCATTCAGGTCAAGGTCAAAATAATTGGGATTTTTAGCAGGCTAAAAGTATGTTAAACTAATTGCACATAAAAGCATTTTTGCAGTTTTGGCTTAATAGGGCCTTAATATAGCCATATTTATAATGAAAGGGGAAAGGAATATTATGAAGTGTTGAGAGCAAGTTGATGAGCAAGAGTTAATGGAAGGCAAGCTCTGAGGACGAATGTAGCGTTGATGAGGATAGTGTCTGACTGATTTCATGGTCACTCTCGTGCGAAAGTAAAGGAGGTAGCAATAAAGCGAAGTGATAGCGTCATATATGATGATAAGATGCACGAAAACAAAGAATAGTGATAGCGGTGGAGACGATAACAGCAATGCAACAGCAAATGAGCTTGTGGTAGAGATTGCAGTGAAATACAACAGAAATGCGAGGTAATAAGAACAACGGAGACTATATAGACAGCGGAGAAATATGTACTAGGCCCTATACGTAAGGCAATTCCTGTGGAAAGGCGTGTTCGAGGAATATTCGTAAGAAATCATCAGAAAAATAGTACAGCAAGTGCAACAGCGAAGGAACCATTAAAAGGACACACAATAAGCGTGTACTTAATTAACAGCTGGGACAATTATGTCCTCAACGATGACAATACTCGTGTCGGTAGCAATGGCATTGACAAGCCAGTCAACGCGTTTGAAGAGAAAATGTTGGAGGTCACGACAGTAGCGATCAGGATCGACGGTTGAGTAGGGACGCAACACGGAGTCAGAGACGAGAATAAAAGAGGGGTCAGCTGCGAAGAAAATGGGGTAGAGTGGCAGAGACAGAGGAGCGCAGAAATAAAGGCTGCAGACGGAAAAGCAGTAAAAGGAGAGATGTAAGGGTCACAAGGGCAACAGCAGGGTTGGTATAGATTTAAACGAAAACAGCCAAAGGTATCGATAGCAATGAAGAGAGTTGTGAGGCCATCGTCAGGAACAACAAATGAAGACAGAGAGTAGCAAGGTGAAGTGAGATGGTGCGAGCATTACAGAAAATAATAAGCACTGAGAAAGGCAGTAAGAGGCAGATGAGAGTAGTGTAGGGGCAGAGATCAGTGTAGCCCCCGGCCAGATGCGGAGAGGTTGGTACGATGATAAAGCGGAGAGTATAGTACTGCGAACATGAGCGGGAAAATGGAATGAACTATGAGAACAGCGTGGAGAGTGTCGCTGTAGTGGAGTAGACAGCGGATAAAAAAGGAATAAAGGAAGCGTCAAGAAGAGGAGCAGTATTATGCTTAGACAGTCATTCTATATCGAATGGAGCAACGAATAGGGCAACAGAAGCGTAATGAAACGATGAGAGCGGGGATTAGAAGAGAACGGATGGAGGTGAATGCGTTATTGCAAAACGGAGGCACGGCTGAATAGCGATGGTGATAGAGGTAACCAAGGGGACAATGTTCGGAACCACCATGGATAATTCAGGCAATAGTTCGAGTATAAGACCAGAAAAAAATGACAGAAAGCGGGTGAAGGCAGCTGCAACATCGCACGAGGCACGGCTGAACAGGGTTGATGGTAGAGTACTAGTGGGGCCAATGGTCAGGTCCCAGCGTGATAATACAGGGATCGTAGGATAAATACGAGAACAACGATCGAAGCGGAGTGTGGGACCGAGGGGCGGTAGAAGCGGGGAAGACAGCACCGGGGGCCGAGTCTGGGACAGCGCGTTGAGGTGCTAGAAGAAGGGCACCGAGGGCGGCGAAGGCGCGGAGAGTACGACGGGAGCAGATTCTGGGAGCGCGCGTTGGGCGCGGGGTGGCGCGGGGCTGTGCGAGGCTGGCAGCGGCGCCGGCTGTCGTGCGCGCCACGCGATGCCGGCCGCAGCCGCCCTACGTGTGCCCGTAGGTAGCCCAGGGCCCCGTTTCAACTCTTCCAAAGTGATAAAAAATGATGTCGATGTAAGGATGAAAAATGTTGCTTGTGAACAGGTATGCACTATTATGAATAATTTAGCTGTCAAGTGTGACAATCGCCCCAAAAGCGGCCGAGTGGCCGCAGGGCAGGCGTGGCGGCGGCTGCGGCGGCGAGGGGGGAGGGGGCAGCGGCTGCGCGGCGACGCGACGGTCGGCAACGACGGTGGCAGTGGTAACGGAGGAGGACAGTGGGCACGTTACCGAGCTAGGCGCTCAAAATAAATTTGCTGATACATGCACAAGGACACCATGGGCGCAAATAAGGCAAGGAAGAGGAAAAAAAGAGAGAGAGAGAGAGAGAGAGCGGGAGTTAATTCTTCCAAATGAAAGTAAATTGTTCTAATGATGACGTTTTAATGGAAATTTAGTGCTCTCTCTAAGTACGGAGTAAAAGAGTATATGTTTCTCAACTTCTATGTTAGTAATTATACTAGTAGCATGCCACTGGTATCTTATTTTCAAAGTAATGGCAAGGATACTATGATCCAAAATTTTAATAAATACATTATTAAAGAAGAAAGAGTCATATAATTGCTCTTTAATTTACATACTTACTTGTCAAAACCAATGAAAATTTGTTAATTTTTAATGTGAAACACTTCACGTAAATTTTACATTAAAAATGATCATTTTTACATTGTGAATTTTACATTTCATGTGTTTAGTATTATACAGTATGGCGTTCTTTCGGGATACTGAAGCCCTTTTTAATAACACATTCCGTCAACGTGTTTCACAACGATTGAATGTATCTGAACGTCCCCTAGTGTAAAGGGAAAATGAATATTAATTTCATTAGCGTTTTTAACGTAGATTCTACATATGTATTATCCTAACAGTCCTAACATGGTTTGGCTAGATTTTACTAAGCAGAGCAGACTTTCCAAATAGACAACTGATAAATAAATAATAATTGTGGATATAGAACTAATGGGATGAAAGCATTCCAGGTAAATTGAGCAATAATAATTGTCAAGTAGAGCTAATTGAGTAACCCGTTTTTGTGTATCGATACACAGACATTAGTAAACGACATAAAACCTTTTGAACTGGTATTACCTAAGAGGTAAAAGTGTAAGAGGCATCTTAGTGCTTTTAGAACTCGTTTCCGCCCACTGAGCGGGTGACTACGGCGCAATCCGCGCTCGCCGCACGCCAGTCGCCGCTGCCGCCTCGTCTCGTCTCGTCTGGGTGTTCTAGTGACGGCGGCGCCCCCTGAGGCGGGCGTCTCTGCCGCCGCCGCCCGCGATGTCCCCCGCGCCGCGCCGCGACGCCGACCTTCTCCGCCGCCGACCCCGCAGCCCCCGGCGCGTTCCGAAGCGATTCCGAGCCAGCGGGGAGAGAGCGGGTGGGTGGCGAGCGAGCGCGAGGCGGAGGAACGGGGGCGGCGAGATAGTTGGTAGACGAGCAGGGAGGCGAGCGGGCGAGTGAGCCGGTGGCTGAGAAGGCGGGCAGGTGAGCGAGCGTGCGAGTAGGTGGCGGCGAGCGGGGGTCGACGAGGGAACTGGATGGGCGATCAGACAGGCAGGTGGGCGAGCGGGGAGTGGGGGCGAGTGGCATGCGAGGGGAGAGCTGATAGGCAAGTGGGGGGGGGATCACCGGGAGGGGGGTGTCGATCGAGCATGCAGACGAACGGGGCGTGCCGAGCAAGTGAGCGGGTGTGCGAACTAGTGAATAGGTGCGCGAATGAGCGGTTGCGGGGGGAGCGGCCAGGGGGGTGGGTGCTCGGGACGGGGGGGGGGGCAGGGGGCGGGCCTAGTGCTCGTCTCCTGCGTGTAGCTTCGCGACGCTCGCCTCTCCACTGCACCTGCTGCCAGGGGGTAGCAGACATGCGAAGATCCCTTTGCAACGAGCGCTTTTTGCCTCGATTGACGCGTTCAAGGAATGTTCTTAGAATGACCTAGTCGGAGACGTGCGAGAAGGCATCTGGCCACTCGCACCGGTTGTGCCACGAGCGCGGGTTCTCATAATTGGGTGTGTAGGCAAATACGAATGTGCCAACCGGAATGGAACCCTGAATGTCTATCCAGATCGTCTAGTCATGTATCGCTTAACAAAGTTGATCTTTGAAGAGATGTTGCTCTGATGTTTCTCTAAGAGTGAAAATGGGCTGGTGGAGGGAGCTTTGCAATTGAGATCGGGAGGTCAAGGTATCAGAGATTCAAATAAAATTGATGCAACTAAATACCCTAGCCCAATCTGATTCCAGGGTATTCAATACGTCACAAATATCTTGTATCAGAACTTTCCTTCTGAAATGCAGTTGCAGTTTCCTTTTCTCTGTCGTTTAGAGAAATAAAATGTCGCTGAGAAAATATGTACTAATTTTAATTTGTGAATTGACATTGAATAAAAGTATACAGTATACTTAAGTATAAAACATTGTATACAGTTATTACAATCACATATAATTTATATAACCTTATCACCAGCATTTCATGGCGACTTTGAACGACCTTTGGGAAAGCGTGACAATATCCTAAATGGTTCATAAGCTGTACGGCCAAGGTTAAAAGTTATTTTGCTAGGACAAGCTTCAAGCTTTAAATTCAATTTTTTGATAGTTTATTTATGTACACTTTAGTGCAACTAATGTTTAATTCTCTTTGGATTTGTACATTAGGAATAAACCAGGGAGCTTTGGTAACCAGTTTTAGATATTTGTTTTGGATTATTTCCAATTTGGATTATTTCCCATTATCCATATTTTGGATTATGCGTGTTTGCAGCGCCTCCCCATACTGAGCATTGGTGAGCAACGGGCAGATTATAGATTTCTAACATGTTACTCCGTTTTCTATCCTTAATGCAGAGTTTTTATTTATTAATAGGTAAAATTTGACCGTTTTTGCATAGGTTTTGTTAGCAATATCAGTTATCTAGTTTTTCCATGTTATTCTCCTAATTAATTTAACTCCTTGGTATTTGACGGGTTGGTTATTGTTTAGCCAGAGAACAGGATTGTTACTTATTGTAAAAACTGGAGAGGTTATGAATCTTTTAAGCGAGAAAATGTTAGTTTGTATTTGTTTGGGTTTATCTGGATTCTCCATTTATCAGTCCATTTAATTAAGATATTTAAATCATTTTGTAGGTATTCCAAGGCAATAATCAGTTCATGTTGTGAGAGGATGGCGGTGTCATTTCTGAACAAGGCTATTTCAGTACCCAATAATTCCGGAAAATCTTGCTGCAGAGCAATCTATCTTACTGCAGATCAATGTTCCGTGGTGTTTCATGCTTATTAATCTCCATGGTCCTATTAACATTGATTATTAATCCATGTAGTGACTTCCAAAAGATAGGTTCACATTTATCTTAGCACAAATTTGTGTGTATAACATCTCCAAAAATATAGTGATGTAACCTTTCAAAAGCATGCGAAAACGTATTTCGTCTCCACGTGGAGATCGTGAGAGACATCAAAATTATTATCCCAATTAAGAATGTGATTATGATAATTTATATAATTGTTTTCTGATCGGAATACGTAAAAAACAGCTTGTACCTATGAAGTCTCACAAAAATGATTTACGATATATCACTCCAGAGTTAATGCTTTGTGTCCTGTGAAGGAATAACGAATGACTTTAGCTGGTAAAGGCTGGATATATTTTGACTCAGTAAAAGGTGGATATAGTGTTAAATCTTGAGGGGTCTTTCTTATTTTAAAGTCGTATACCTGGTATCTCTAATCACCTTAATTACTTATATTTTTTTACATCAAATTTGTTGCGTGTAATGCTGTCTCGTCTAATAAATCGTGTTTTCAAAACCTTACCATCCCATACTTTATTCCAAGAAGACATCTCAAAATTCATCCCTAACTTCCCGACAGTTTACGGTCTTGCAAAAACCAACGTTTTTGCAAACAAAAATAGTGGGGAAAACTGCTTTAGATAAATATATGCATTTTAAGGATGAATTACTAAAACGATATGTTTGCAACGTGCATTATCCATGAATGTTCGCTAAACAAGTTCATTTACTATATTAAGTAGTTATTAATCATTGAATTATTTTCTATATTTTTATTTAATGTGTAATTATTGTATATATAATTGCATTACATAATAACTCCGTGGCTATGCCTAAGACCAATAAGTTATTACAATACCTACATCCTATCGCGTTCTAATCTTGCACCCCAAATGGTCTCTCCATCGCATGAAAGCCAGACCGTTAAGGTCCGGCTGAGGAAAAAAAAAACCTGAAGAAGAAAAAACCGTCAGTTATAAGACGAGTACATGCTAATCTATCTAACTTTTTCTAAAAGCAAATAATTCCAAAATTCCAAATAAATATCTTTCCCAATATTAATCAACATTTCCAAATTATTCTCCTGGTAAATTTCAAAAATTTTCAAGATTATTTCTGAAACCATTTTATTATTAAACTAGCGGATCCCGACAGACTTCGTTTCCTGTCCAAAAGATTTGTATGTGACAGTTTTTTTTCCTACTTATTTATAGCTCGGCAAAAACTCTCCTGATAGAACCGTCACCCTGGTGATTGGGCGTTGTGAAAAAGTAATATAATTAAATAAAAAACATATATAAGCATTTAAAAATAAGTAATAAGCTTTATTGTTAATCATGTGAATATAATTATTAACAAAAATCAGTTTTATTTTCATGGTGTTACTTTGTGATATACAATGTTTTTTGTTTGATTACCTCGCGCATAGACAAACAAATCTGATGGTTTTCCAACACGGAACAGGCAACATGCAATTGACCATGTAGAAAACATGGGTTTTCCAGATTAAACCACAAACACTTAATGATTCCCCTGGGACTGTTATGGTCATATCAAAACAAGCCGAACTGGAAATTTTATCGTTTAAAATTAACGGCACATCAGTCCGAAAATTTGGATGCGCAATGAGAACGTCCCCCTTTATACTTTCCTCAGTATAGTTGCTTCTATCACTTTGGTTAGTAATTTTTTTTATCGCTAACCGTGTGCTGTTGCAAAGACGTGGTTGGTTGATATTTCGCCAACATTATAACTACCGATCCAACCTTTAATTGAAGATTTGAGGTGGCAATTCTGGTAAATCCAGCGAGTTTAAAAATGCTGGTGGAGTTCACTACATCATCTTGGTTAGTAACCAAATCAACTGATTTTATATCCTCGATTCGCCTGTAATTTGTTCTTCAATTCTTAAATTTAATTCATTTACATCATGTTTTTGCAGCCAATATAGCTCGTTCGCTCAACCAATCATGGTTTCTGTAATTTGAGAAACATCTGGAAACACCTTCTGAATAAGTTCATATTTTGATCAAGTTAACTGACAAAAACTTTGAGGAAAGTTAATGCAGCCAGTCAACATGTCTATAGGAAATTTGCCAATTACCAATGTTAATGAGTTGTTTAGAGAATATGTTTCCAGATTGGTCATTCTGCAACTCGATACGCATATTCTTGCTTAAATAAAGTACTCTGACATGTTTCTCACAAATTGGAGGGACTATAGACATGCATTGAGTTCATCAGCTGGTGTTGCTCGTGAATCACTGGCAATGTTTGAGGAAAATCTCCTGCTAAATAAAACTATTGCACCACCAAATTGGTATGATTGCTCCGTAATCTTTTAAGGTTCTGTCTAAAGCCTCCAAAGACTTTTATGTGCCATCGCATTCATCTCAAATAATTAATTTACATTGCTGCAAGACCTTTGCCATTGCAGATAGTCTTCGAAATGTTGCAGGTCGGAGTTTCATTGCTTTGCATATTTAATAGCAATTTTAATGCTGAATGTGCTGTTAGACCACCTTCAAGCAAAGTTGCGATTCCCGAACCCGCAAGTGCCAATTTTATTTTTGTGAACGAATCTTGCTAATATTAATGAAATCAAAAAAAGTTTTCCTGTACCACCAGGTGTCATGAAGTCAATGCTTATTGTAAATTTCTTCACTGATTGTGTATATTTGGATTTCCCAATCTATTTCGTATTTTATACAAAATAATCATCACACAATAATCTTTGTACTTAATCCACAAATCAATTGGTTTGATGGGAGAAGCATGTAGATATGATTATAGAAAACAATGTTCGTATTTGATGAGCGTTTGATGAATACAGCATCATTGAGAGTTTGATCCTAATGAGCGTCATTTTCTAGCAATTGCAACACGTTGACAGACTTCTCTGTAAGATCCACACAAATCACCATCAACAGTTTCGTAAATGTTGGAATGATGTTGGGCCACGTCAATTGACTAATAGCAGTCGTAAAATAAAAACATTCATCATATGCTTGGATGTACTTAATAATTCGACCAATGGCTACGGTGGAATACACATCTGGGTATCCTGGAACTTTGTTTTCCTTGTTTCGCTCGTTATAAATCTCCTTGAGGATTGATTCAAGTAAATATATTTTTTGCATTTCAGAATATAGCAATTTTTGTGCCAAGTCTATCGTTTTGGCATGTCTAAAAAAAACTGGTTAATGTAGAGATGGTTGCTGAGCAGCCCTTTGTACTGCTTCTGTGGCTGTAAAATGCACTCTTTGTCCATTTTCTAAATTGCACACTAAGTAAACAAAGGAAGGGTGCTCTCATGAATAGGAAAAATAAAATATTCGCCCATACTGCTTCGTTACTACTAACATAGAGGCGCCATTTGGTTATTGGGTAACCTCATCATTGAATTCTTTTGCACCAATTCCAATCACAGTCATATCATACCCTTTTGGTTAACATATTTGCAAATGTATTTAATAGATTCACTGAATGGCCAGATTCAACGTTGATGTGTGCTTTGAAGGTCTTTGATAAATTGGGTAAATATGGAACATCCAACAATTATCTATTTCAATATCTTGTTGATTTAATTTGACAATTGTTGATCTTCCATTGTCTGCCTGTCATCGTCGACGATACAGTGGATAACCGTCATTACCCAGTAATGTTTCCGATATTAATGCCCGTGGATATCGTTTTGAACATTTACCAATCCTCATACATGGTGAATTTTTGAGTAAGAGTTCCACAGGACCATGTATCATATTTTTATAACTACCTCATGCCAATCCAGGATCTACTTGTACATCAGGGATTTCAGCTGATATCACTGCATCAACTTCATTTGCCTTATCTTTTCAACCCAACCAAATCCAAAATGCGTGCATGGTGGCAATCCTCGTTTCTGGACACTCCACAGAATACATCCAGCAGCCGTGTCTCACCAAACACATAATGTTTTACGATGAAAATCCATTAAGATTTCAATTTTTTGTCTAAAGACTCTTCTCTGTAATATTCCATGATCAATGAGTGATTGCCCAGGGAATAACTTCCTGCTTGATTTCTATTCCAGGTGCGGATTGCATGTAAATGTGATGAAAAATCTGCTGCTTAACATAATGACAACATACGAATGGCATCTTGAACATATTCGTGCATATGTCAATGCTTCCGATGTATGTTGCTGGAAGAATAGTCATCCGACCAACATTCTGTGCATTTCCACAGTATTAATCGCATCTCGAAGGTGAATATACTCTTTAGACGGAGTTTGTCTGATTCAACCTGATGAATTAATCTCTCCGTTTCAGTTTTAACATATCAACAATATATTTGTTGATATTAATCGCCGACATTTCACATATGTGATTGTCTTAATTTTCCCGAATCATTTAGGCAGTATGAATAAATAGTTCCATTAACTGACTTTTTTGTTAGTTTCAGAACTGGTAAATAGATTTGTTTTAATAACATTGAAATATAAAATTAAAAATATATAGATAGAGTAACTGAGATATTAACTATAATTTTAATTACCTGTAATCGATTTATAATTTTTATTGAGAAAATCATAGCCATCTTCACCTTGCAAAATATAATGGGATATTGCAGTGCATCATAATGAGCGGTTTGTTCCCTTTTAACGTTGTAATTGATTCATTTCCGACGAAAACAATATCACGGATTCCAAGTTTTCCCTCCAACTACAACCATAGCAACTTCATCAATAGTTGGGTGCATTAAAACGTCTTGCATGTTGACCCGCAGTTGTTTTATCAGCTCTGATTACAATTTTGGATTATCTGATGGCATCAGATCCAGGGCAGTTTTAAACAATATAATCAATTGATTGTTCTAAATTGAAAATAAATTTGCAATTGTTTCTACAATATACCTCTGTTACTAAATTGTTATGTGCACAACGCAGATTAGTTTCTTGTGATGAATTGCCCAAAAAATAAATTTGCAGAGAATTTTGTAGTAGCTATCTGACACTGGTAACAGTGAACCTGCTCTGTGATATATTTGGCCTTGTATCTGCTGTAAATTTAAAAAAATATTATGTTTGTACCAAACACTATAAAATAAAATAAAATAAAATAAATAAGCACATGTGGTATAAAATTTATGGTATGTCAGTGATCAAACTTAATATTAGTCCTTTAAAATTATATCTGTCTCCTAATTAGTTGTAAACTAAATATCTATCATCAAATAATAATGTTGGGTTTCAAATAATAAAAGTGTCGCCTAAAACTGTATCACCAAATAATATGGGGACTAAGTGATGATTATGATCTTAATGATTAAAGAAATTGAAGATTAAACACATCTAACTTAGGTGACAGAACATAAAATATTATGTTTAACTGCTATAATACATACCTTGAAAGTTGGCATGAAAATATCTCCAAACACTATATTGTTGACCCAAATGAAGTCATTTTGAAAGCATTGTTATTATTCTTGGATATATTTTTCAAAAGTGTATGAATCTATTCCTATTCCTGAAACCAATGAGTACAATGGCTCGGTGGTGGTTCCAATGGTATCAATTTCACTTTACCATTTGCGCAACACAAATCCATTAGCTTCGTTTTAAATTTCAATGCCTTACAATATGAGCAAATCGAGTCATAGAACCAATAACAACACACTTTGTTAGTAATGTAGTCAATTGACAACATCGTCACTGAAAGCAGCTCCATTCAAACTTGCCGATTATTAGTTGAATGTAGCCCCTGCGCGCTTCACGCGTTCGTGATATCCGAATTCTTTCACGTTCATTTCGGTCGTCACTTCTTTTCAGCATGCATCTAGATCGGAATTAGCTTGGTTTGTAGCATTTCGGGTTCTTCTACCTAAATTGCTTCGTCTAATAGGAGCATATCATTATATATCATATATTTTGCTCAATAGTTTCCGAACGCCACATTAACCTCCAACGATGTATTCTTGCTCCCAACCCACACACGCACACTGTTTTGATAGTATGATTGAATCTGAACTTTGTATAACGGTAATAAAGTGCAAATGTAGGGTTGCCACCTTGCCAATTCCAGAAAAACCGGAGACCGCTGGGGGGGGGGGTAATTTAATATGTAATTGCTAAATAAAGTGCTGTGTATGTGGATGAGAGTGTTAATTTATAAATTAACTTACTTCATCTATTTAGTAATTCAAATATAAATAAAAAAATAAATGAGAAAGAATATTTGCTAAACATCTTATACTAAATTATATATTATGTAGTGTTTTTAACATTACCTTTCTATTAATTGTTTTTGTATACGAATTGCACAACTTTTCGGATTCTTAAAATGTTGTTTCGCTCAATAAATATAGTTCTTAACCTTCAGTTATTTCTAAACAAATAATTATGATTAATTATTTTTAGGTTATAGAGATATGTAAAAACAAATTTGTAGGTAAAACTTACCTGTATAATTATTTGTTTAACATTATATTCAAATTGTTATTTGTTGATCTAAATATTCAGCTTTGATACAAATGTCGATACGAAATTACGAAACAAATTCGATCTTGTTCAAAATGAAATATCGAATTAGCATTCCCGGGATTATTCTTGAAACTGTTGGCGCATCGATTCTCGCATAAACGCTAGATGCTGTCTCTGTCTGATATGCGTAGAAGAAAAAGAACAGCGGATGGCGATAACACGAAGAATCGCCAAGACCAATTTTCATGTTCCTGCTCTTTATCTTTCTAAATGAAGAAGAAAGGACATATTCCTAATAATAGAAAAAGCTTTAAATTTTTAGTGAAAAATCTATTTATTTTTGTAAAAAACTTTGAAATGTATTATGAAATTGGAAAAAAACGGAGATAATTTTTCAAAACCGGAGACCGAGATGCTCAAAAAACCGGGAATCCCCGATCTAAAACCGGCAGAGAGTGGAGAACCTAGCAAATTGACTCTTAGACGTTAGGAATCAACCTACAACAATTACTACTGTGCTACTAACAACAATGAGTTTTTTATTACAAACAGCTATAAAGCTCAAATTGACTCTACGTTTTATTAGAAAACATTTGTATAGGAAAAAGGCTGTTTTAGTTTTTTTCCGGCAGTTATCCAATTTTTTCTCGCCCGTTAAAACCATCCTTGAACTTCAACAAACATTTTAAAAAAAGAAATTGCCCCAAATTACATCGGCGTTGTGAGTATCGCTTACCAACACATTTGCGAATTCATTTTTATATTATGATTGTACGCAAATCCTCTAGTCTTCCTGTAAGTTTAAAAATAGTCGACATTTTCCTCATTTCGGGTAAAGTTATGCATAAACTTAACTCTTTTATTTTTTAATTTATTTAAAATAGAACAATTTCAACAACAAAAAATTCTCTTGAGACACAATTTTTTGAATGATATCATGACATGGTTTTCTGGAGTATGTTCTTCATGCAGAGAAACAAAGTGCATATGTTGTAATATTTTATTATTTGAAAAACGCACAATGTCCATGGTATTTTCTCCAGAAGTGATCAATTGTATTACATCAAGTATTTTGTCTGAACACCATACGCCATGTTGGAACATCATATACAATATAATAACAATATTGACCAAGATATATCCATAGAAGGTGAGTTATCAAATATTATCATTAATATACATTCTTGGTAATGCCCAAAACGTAACTAGCGTGGGATTCGCAAAAAGACGAAAATAACCGATTCAAAACTCAATAATGAAAACAATAATTCAAATAATGCCATCTTTTCATTACTATTAATAAAGGTACTGTATAAACAAAATAATACCGACATTGAATAAATATTGTAAAGAATAAAACGTTCCTTCTCTTTAAATTTTATGCCGCGCGAGATGTCTCAGATTATTTTCTACGAGATCACTGGCATGCAAGTAGATATTACAAAGCTACATAGTATATTAGATGAAAGAAGTGATATTAGGATGCACAAGAATTTGAAATAAACGTTTTGAGAAATCATAGTAATTTCTTTCTTTCATCCATTAATACAATGTGAATTTCTTCATATCAGATCCATCGTGCTCGTACAAGTTATTCCAATGACACCAAATAAATCAAAAGAAAAGAACTTTTTACTTAGAGAGAATCTCGAAGTGCAAAAATTGCAACACGTGAACAAATAGTTAATTGGTGAGGCGTTTTAGGATCTCGAATATCTTAAATAAAAAAGTATTGTCTTTACCAACATTTTTATTGTTTGATTAACGGCATTTAAAGATCTAGCAATCATCTATCGATCTGATGATTGGAAGACAGACATTCGACTCAAAAGCGGTCAATCAATAGGACAAATACCGGTAATTGTAAAAGAAAAGTTGTAGCAGTGAAAAATACAAAGCATGAACAAACAGTTATGTAGAAGTCAAAACTTGTCTTCTAGATTCAATTCAATACAATACAATACCTGCCTCTCAATGGAGTGGAGCGTTCAGAATGTAATTGCGCTGAGCGTTGCCTTGAGGAAAGCGAGCGGGTTGGGG
>BOPP01000008.1:937389-952442 GCA_017312745.1 Gryllus bimaculatus | reverse complement strand
GAGTATGGAAAATGGGGGATGGAAATAAATTTACAAAAAACTGAATATATGGTGGTGGGAGGTATGCCTCATGATTTAGACACTAGTATACGAATAATTAAAGGTAAAACCAATATAAGTATTTGGGAGTCACACTAACAGCAGATGGTAGAGACGAACAAGATTTGAAAAATAAAAATATAAGAGAAAAAATAGCCACAAGACAGTTGAATCCAATGCTATGGAACTCAATTATTTCAATGTAGACAAAGAAACGCATATATAACTCCTTCATAGAGAGTACCACACACTATGGGGCAGAAGTCTGGACACTATCAAAAAAATTAAAAGACATATTTCAATCAACAGAAATGATGTTCTGGCGAAGATGTTGTAAACTTTTTCTGTTAGATAAAATTAGAAATGATGAAATAAGAAATAAAATGAAAGTGCAAACAACCTTGAACGAGACGATCGAAATGAAACAACTAAAATGCAATGGACATATGATGTTACGTCGTGGTGTCGTCACGCTTCGATTCGTAAGATGACCTCCACGACACCGGGGAAGAATCAAATAAGATATCAAATAAGATATCAAAAATATATCAAATCAACCGCCCCCAAGAAACCCCATTCATTTTACTCCACTCCTGAAACAACCTCTATAAGCACTGTGAATGAAGTTTCAACCTCAAGACTTATCAATCTCTAATATTACAACTCAAATAATAAATACTATTGTCCCCCAAATTCAAGCCATAATTCATAACATCTTAGAAAACCTAAACTATGGGAAGTAATTGCGGAGAACTAAATCAATTATCAATTGGAATGCAAATGCGTCAGGAAAATGAATTCATATATTTTATAAAGAGTAATAAAATTAAAATATCTGCTATCTCGGAAACCCACCTTTCACTGGGAGAAAGATTCAATATTCCCGGCTATAGAACGTATAGAAACGACAAGATTCACGAACTACGTCAGGTGGTGTAGCAATTTTGATATCTAATACTATTAAACATGGGCAGAGGTTTCTATAACAGTCTCGCTAAACTTGGAAAAAGTCGGAATAAAAATATTTGTTAATAATAGTGAAATAGTAATAATAGTATTGTAATAATAGTGAAATAATAATAATAATAATAATAATAATAGTAATTCCATGTTACGTTTACAAGAACATTTTTATCCACTATCCTCGTCCAATATTGATGGGAGACCTAAATAGTAAGCATACAGTTTGAGGCTGCCGAATCACTACAGCCCAGGGTCAAAGACTTTATAATTTGGCTCAAAATAATAAAATTTGTATATTAGGTCCCTCAGCTATGACTCATTTTCCATACAATTCAAATATAGTTCCAGATACTTTAGATACACCTAAAGTATTGATTTTCCTATATTCCAAAGCGTATTACATGATTCTACATGGCGAGCACGATTACAAGCACATTACATGACAAGCGTATTACTTCAATCAGATCACAACCCAGTACTAATAACATTTTTCAAACCAATAGAAGAAACAAAATCAAAAACGTTTGTAACAGCAAGAGTAAACTGGCTCAAATTTTCATACCTAATGCAAGAAAACTACTTATACCCCAGAAATATTAAATCTATACCAGATATAGAATTCGAAATCGAAAACTTTAATACAGCTAATCATTGAAACAAGCCTCGACTGTAAAATGCAGAAATAATTCCATTCCAATACGGTTATTAAATTTAATTAAATCCAAGCGAAATCTGGGAAGATATTGGCAAGAAACACGTAGACACGATATCCGATCCAAAGTAAACAAACTATCACAAATAGAAAAATTACAGTTGGACAAATTCAGATATTTTAAATTTAACAATCATTAAAACAAATAGACGCAAATTCAGCTCATTTCTGGTCTGGTAAGACGTTTCACGGGAGAAAAACTGAAATACCACCTCTAAAAACCAATAATTCAAAAACCTATTCATATACCTATTCAGAAGAAAAACTAAAATCTTATCTGATCTCTTAGATCAAGTATTCCGTCTTCATCCAATAGCAGTGCCAATCCACAGTAAAAATATTGAAGATTATGTACATGAGCCTCAGGTTTCAGTACATTCTCGCTTCAGCTGCGGACAGTGCAGTCGCTCCGCTGACAGTAACTAGACTAGTAATCGATATATGTGAAAGTGAAATTCAACATCACTCCGAACGTTATGAACAATGGTGACGTTGTGTCCGAAATAGTGTTCAGTGATCATAATTATTCACTACCAGGGCTTTAGTAGTTGAATGAACAACAATGATTTATCTAGCTCAGGGCGAATGGTCAGTGAAGCCTTAAATTCGTTATATAATTCGGAAGAGTCATCTAATGTAGTTCCTGACGAAGGTAACGTGAATTTTACAGACAGCGTGGAATGCACTGAAATGCCACCTTCCCTCCAACACAATGCAAGTAACAACACCCAATTCGGGGCCGGATCATCAGGCCAGCCCAAGGAACAAATACATTCACAACATTCAGAGGCTTCAACCCAGCTCCATCAGAACAAGGTACGAGTAATTCCCCAAGGAAGCGAGGCAGCGATAACGACAATGACAACAGAGACCTTAAACGTGTAACCAGTCAGCCTCCGGGAGGGATGAACCTACAAAGTTAATACAATGTAGAAATCAAAAACAGGTTTAGTTGTCTAAATGAAGAGATTCCAGATGAACTAAGTGACGAAAATAAAATCCCACCAATTTTTGTTACTAATTTGAAAATCAAGTTTCCCTCGCGAATGAAATAAAATCTAACGTCATGACCCTCAACAATATAATAATTAGTAATATTAACAACAGTCATATTGAACAAATCTTAGATGATAACAAAATAATGCACAAACCGCTCCCAACTAACATAATTAACTTAATCTGAGTAAAAAATAAAATAAGACGACTTTGGAATTCCCTAAGAATTCCTTCTTAAAAAATAACTAAACCTGTTAAATACTATTTGTAAAGAGGTTATAAACAGATATAAATAAAAACAATACAATTCCTATATCAACAGCTTAAATACTAAAATCAACTCTCTGTGGCAGTTTAGTATGAAACTCTGAAAAAAAACAAGTATTCCCCCATTAGCAACTAGTAATGATAAAAAATACTCCCCAATGGAAAAAGATGAAGTACTGGCGTCCCTCTTTGTTGACACTTTCACCCCCAATAACTCTCCCGAAGATCACAAATACAACGAAATTATGACAAGGTTCAATGCTCCTCTATATTATGTTTCCCACCAAAAACAATTCATATCCCCTAATGAAATAAAAAATAATAAAGGATTTGCCAAATAAAAAAGCACCAGGCCACTATTGGATCAACAAAGTCATTTAAAAAAATTCTACCAGAGAATGCCATTGCTTTTCTAAATAATATTTACTACTCTGTACTGGATATTTTCCTCAAACATGGAAATATTCAGTCATTCACCCAATAGAAAAACCAAACAATCACTCGAAAGCAGAGAATTACAGCCCAATCATCCTGCTACCTATAAAGTCAAAAGTCTTGGAGTAATTAATACTCATAAAATTGAACAAACATAGCAAGAAAACAAACAGCATACCACAGCACCAGTTTGGCTTCAAGTCACAGTGCTCTACCACCCACAAACTACTGAGGCTTACGGAACACATTCACACTGCGTTCCAAAGGTACAACTGGGCATCGCTGTAGTCGTAGACATCTCGCAAGCATTCTCCAGAATATGGCATCCAGCTCCCTCTTTTAAATTGTACGTACACCCAAATATATAGTATTTGTTATCCTTAGCTATATAACAAATAGAACATTTTCAGTTCAACATCATTTGAAGGCCACTGCTACAATCCACGGAAAATTTGTGCTGGGGTTCCCCAAGAATTATCACTTTCCTTCATGTTCAATTTATACACAATAGATATTCCTACTTCGGCACAAATAAACACCGCTCAATTTGCTGACGACACTGCACTGTATATCTCCGGGAATTCTCTTTAATAACTTCAAATACTCTTCAAATACAGCTTCAGAAGCACTTAAATTTACTAGCAAATTGGGCTAATAAATAGAAAATCCTTAAAATTCAATTAAACTTTGAATGCCAACTTATGACATTTAAATCAATCATTTTACCCATCTTAACATACGCTTGCCCGGTTTGGGGAAACGCAACACCCTCATCAATAGAGAAACTTCAGACGGTACAAACCAAATGCCTTAGAAAAATCACACAAGCACGCTGGTTTATACCCAATTTCTAGATCCATGGGAGGCTACGTATAGATCAATCAAAGATCACCTCACCACAATTTCGAATTTCTTTTATACTACACTCAACATTTCTCATTTACGAAATAAATTTAACCAAGGACGTAATGCTGTGCACCTTTGCTGCATCAAATCCAAATTCCCAGACGATAAGTTTCGGCCTCCGTAAGTACATGATAAAACCAAATGAAACCTTTAACCTAATATTAAAGCATGCAAATGTTAAATAAACACTAAACCAAGTTCACCCCAAACCTACACCATAAAAACGGAGAAGCGACGCCAAGTACAAAATGCCAAGAATGCCCATTCCTAACAATGAATACGAGTAATCTGTTGTATCCAGGGCCTTGAAATGCCACATAGCGGAACAACAAGAAAATAAATAAAGAAATTGTAGATACTTATTCTTCAATCTATGTCCCCGGGTCGTTGACACATCCAAACAACTTGGATTTTGTAAGATCATCTCATGTCAAGAAAATAGTATATATTGGCACTTCGTCCAAAAGGAGGAGCATTATACTAATTCTGATTTCGGATTCCACACTCTTTGTTTGAAGATTTAGAAATTTGTCTTGTAAACAACTGGTTCTATAATGAGCAGGAAATTTGAATTATTTGGCCTGTTCAACATTCTGCTTCTTTTTTCGTTTTACAAGTTAAATTGTTTTACATCAGAAACTCAATGCGATGAATAGTCTCGTGATTTATTTCACATTATAAGCGAGGCAAATGCAGTGCGTTAATTTCCTCACTCTTGCGTAAAACGTATCACACACATCGAAAATCAGAATCGGCTGGTGGGAAGAAACCCGATGGTTGGAGAAAAATATTCGATTGAACATTAGAAACTGAGCAATACTATTTGGTTTGCGACGTCAGTATTAATGTTCAGATTCTAATTAACTACAACTGTCTCAGAGGTTGCACGTTCAGATTAGCCGAGAACATTCTCCAAATGTCTGTTGTATGTTATTATTCTGTAGTTCCGGGTCGGCCGCGTGCGGCGCCTGAACGCGCCCCGACGCGGCGCGGATCCCGCCTATCCCGCCGGATGGCGGCGCCGACGCGCCGCAAAGGCCGCGCGCGGATTCGCGCTCGTCGGGGGCGTGGCGGCGGCGGCGCGGGAGGGGCGCGGCCGCCGGCTATCGGGCGCGCTCGGATCGCGGCGCACGGGAGGGCGGCGGCCGGCGGCGGCGAGCAGCGCAGCCGCGGCAACAGCTGTTATCAGCGGCGTGCCGAGATAAGTGAGCGCTCATTGGCTGGCCGCGCGGTGCTGCGCGGTGCGCAGGAGCCGCGGGCCGCCGGCGCCGCGCGACCGCGGCGCCACGCGCGCCGGCGCCGGTCGCCACCGCTCGGCGCAGCTCCGGGCGGCGGCGTCGAGCGCTCGGCCGTTTATCTTATGACGCGCGCGCGCGCCGCCGCGCGCGCTCCTGCCTCCGGGCGCACTCCCTCGCGTTGACCCGTTTGGCGACGGGGCGCCGCGGCCGGGCGCGAGCGGGCGCGCGGCGGGCGCGCGCGGATGCGCGCGAACAGGTGCTTTCACAAAAGGGCGTTCACCCCTCTGTCTCGACGGAGAGGAGAGGAGGGACTATTGACGAGTTGCCTCCGTGTTGGTAACGTATGAGACGCAGCGCGCGGAATGTTTTCGAGGCGCGCGGAGCGTCTGGGTTGTCGGAGCGTCGTGAGGCGCTCCGGGAAGGAATTCGCGAACGCGTGGAGGATGGAGAGCTCAGGCGATGCCTCTCTCCTGGCCCCCGTTGCCCCACTCTCCCTCTTGCCCTCTTTTTTCTCTTTATCCCCCCCCTCTCTCTCTCTCTCTCTGTGATCATTTGCTAATTCATCTCTCTTGGCAATACTCGTCACGGATTCCATGGATTGATCTCATCGACGAAGCTGTCTGGATAATATTACTTGAGCCAAATCCTCATTTGCTGAAGCTGGACCTTTAGTAATCCACCAGGAAAAGAACGCCACCACCTCCCGGCATAAAAGCATTCACTTCACTATCGGCCCTACACGAGCACGGAAACATGAATAATAATTTAGTCATTGATTGATAGATGTTTCCACGTCAACTGCCTTTACAGTAGCGAATGTTTAATGCAGGGAGGCCCTTTGTTCTTCCCTCACTGAATGGTGAGATCCAGCTGCATCCTATACGTCAGCTTGCGGTGGTGGGGATTTCCACTTACAGGTCTCCCCCAGCGGGGCACCGCCTCAAGTGACACACAAGAAGCTTCGATTTGGTCTTCCCATCTGTGAGGTAGTGAAGTGGTTATAAGTGTTAGTTTGTATGTGTAACACAAGAGAATGGGTGTGGGAAGAGGAAGGAAAGGGCGCGCGATCCGTGGCCCGTATGGTCCGTGGGTATTGCTCTGACGATTGTTGTTTGAAGGAAGCACGGAAAATTCAGAGCAGCCTGTCGCCAGAATTCTCCTCCAATCAGCGGCTGACTTTGGCCTACTTGCCTAGCTAGAGTCTGGAACCTTTCAGGCCTCAAACCTTAGGATCAGAGTCGCGTCAATCAGAGGATTCCGATCAGAGTCGCCGCTGTCAGAGGCAGTAATGGCTCTAAGGTAAACCCAGCCGGTCATTGTAAAAGTGAGATAGAAATAATTTTATTACGTATATTGTGATTGAAATAACAGCTCGTTTTAATGTTATTTAGAAACTCCAGGAGTATCCGTCATGTTTCAAATGTATTTTTTATCCTCCTAGCAACTGAACAGTGAAAAAATTGAAAATTCTTATCATTACTCTGTGGGTATTGTCCTAAAAAGGCTCCATTTTATTTTGTGAAATATGTCTGAGTAAAAATAAATCGAACGATCTCCAATCAGTGTTTAATTTTTTTCTCGTGAAGAAAGAATATATGAATTTAAAAATAAGCGCTCTGCACCCTTTGAAATGAGTACGAAAAGTTGATAAAAATCGCTACAAAAATTAATTTAATAGTATCAGGTAAATATTAGCTCTTTGAATAACAATGCAGTCTAATGAACTATCAGATTCAATCCAATCACAAGGAATTAAAGTAATCGGCAATTCGTATTTTGTTACACGCAAACGACATTCGACACTGGTTTTAAGAGTTTACTCAAGAAAGACATCATCTAATTATTATTATGAAATCAGTTTGAATATTGCACGTATAACCGCCTTGTTTTTTTGGAAAAGAAGAGACTTTCCTCTGAATATAAGCTATGTCTTCTTGTCTTGTATACTGTGCCTATGTGATTCGATTCCTGCGCCACGCAAATAAGAAGCCATTCACCACAACATCCTCTTTGTTCGTGTTTACCAAGTGACCCTGATCAGGAGGATGTAAACACCTTTTTCCGCCGCAATAAATCAGCGCGTCGCCGCCGATCATTCGCATACATCCATTCGCGGGATGCTATTAGTGCAACAGCCGAGGAGATCGTAAGCTGGGGCGACAGCGGACATCCGCGGCGAGCACTGGCCTCGTAAAGCACGGCGGAATACAACGCGTATCGTAATCGACTTCCGCCGACCGTCCCCGCCCCGCCCCGCCTCGTCCCGCCCCCGCACCGACTTCCGATTAGCCGCCCGCCTGGGAGCGGTTCGGTGGCCATGGTAGTGGTGGTGGCGGCGGTGAGGGAGGAAGTGGCCGGGGTCTAAATACAGCGCCCGAGCAGTCGTGGGCGGCCGAGGGAGGTTCTAGGAACCGAGGGCGCCGCCCTCGGGAGGACAGCGCGCGCGGCGCGCGGCGCGCGGCGCGCGGCGGAGGAGCAGAGGAAGCGGCCACGCAAATAAAGGCTGCGGGGGCGGGGCTTCCAGGGACGGATGCAACGGGGCAACGTGCGGGAGCTCAACGTGACGTAGATCGAAGGGCGGACGCGGGTCGAGGATGGGGAGCGGTCGCATGCTCAGGGCAACGCAGACAAGTCAAGATATGCACACGATGGAGGATGAATGTGCAAAATGAATGGTTGGAGAGTACTGAAGTTGGGCATGTGATTGAAGTGAATATGCGACTGTAGTGGAACAATCAGAAATTGAGTGGGGAGGAGCTATAAAACAATGGAGAAAAATGCTGTGCTATAATAAGGAAAAATATCACACTGATTTCATTCAAATAAATCGTGGATCAAATAATCAATAATTAATCGGAGGTGTAAATAAAGAATCTATGTATCTTCAATTCTTCCACACAGTTAACAATGACAGCGAAAGATATACAAATGCTGTAATATAAAAATTTGACGTCAGAAGCTGGAAAACCTTGATATCATAACTTGTCGTAGTGTCAATATGAATAAGTTAGGGCAAATAAAATATACCATTTTTTAAAAAAATCCTTTACAGGCGTATGGGCGTTAGCAAGATATGAAAGAATATCTAACAACGGTAAGATAGCACAGAAAGCAGCGAAAGTAACCCCAGAACTTCACCTAAAATGCATCACCGAAAGATTGTCACGGGAAGTTTTGTAATAGAGTTCGTTGACTTTCCACAGTTGTAGGAGTAATCATCGGTCATGGCGGAGGTGACGAAGGCGGCGGTGGTGGTGGCGGTGGCGGCGGTGGCGGCGGCGGCGGCGGCGGTGATGGCGGTGGCAGCGACGGCGGCAGAAGACGAACCAGCGCCGCCTGGCTGCCTGCTCTCCGACTTCCGCCCGCGGCGCCGCGCCTTCTGCTCCAGTATTGACCGGCTGCTGCGGCGCCCCGCGAAGAGAGGGAAAATAGCCTCGCTGCAAATGGACGCACCGTTTAGCGGGTAGCGACCGTCTTCTGAGGCACGAACAGGAAGCGGGAGGGACGACTAGAGGCAAATTTCGCTTGGGACACGAGGCATATTGACGCGTGCTGAAACGATTCAGTGTTTGGGAGAAATGAACTGTCTTGCGAAATTTAGAAATTTATTCCTATGGAGTTTTGTATAATCTTCTCAGCTTAAAATTTCTCTAAAGTTATTGTAATTGACAATTCTATAAAATTACTGAATTAGAGACCGAATATATAATTTGTGGAAACATTTATGAGCATTACTAGGACAGGTATCCACAAGAACAACCGCATGAGGTAGTCGAATCACTTTTCCTATAGAAAATATACCAGAGATCTTATTATATTATATATAATAATATGTATTATATAATATAATAAGATTCTGCCATCTGATAATGTAATATAATATAATATAATATAATACGATTCTGCCTGTTTAATTTCACGTATATCGAAATTCTACTGGTGTATCATAACTTGCAAGTTCAAAGGGCATACAGGAGGAGTTGAATAGGACTTTTCTCGAAAGAACTCGGGAATTCATATTTTCGGTCATTGTTACGAAATTTATTTTTTTTGTTACCATAAATTACTTTATAAATAATGACCAACAATAAGTTTATTTAAAAAGATATATTCCTGGATACTGCACAAATTTTTAGGAGTAAATTCGCTTTTTTACTATGGCGGTAGTAGTCAAAGGGCAAGTTCTTCCTAATTCTGATACACCTCTTTAAATTCCACGGAATGATGCCTGAAGTCTCGGATGAGAATCGCTGGTAAATGACCATTGCCAGCTCTGAACCGTCCATTTCCCTGTGGTGTGAATTTTATTTTGAATAAACTTTTTCAGAGCAGAGGCGCTGGCAGCGTGGGCACGAGGGAAGAGCCTGGGCGGCGGCTGCTAGGCGGTCTCGTTGCCGCGGGGCTTCGCATTGTCTCGAGCAGCTATCTGCCGTGGTCGGCTCTTAATCCTGAAGCGGCCGGATCTGCCTTTCGGGCCGCGGGCGAAGTCTCAAAGCTGATTGTTAGGACAGCCTGCGTCCACCCCCCCCCGTCCGTCTCACACCACCATGCCCTGCCCCGCGCTGCCCCTCCCGCCCACCCGCTCCGTCCCGTCCCCTTCCCGTCCCGTCCCGTTCCGTCCCGTCCCGTCCCGTCCCGTCCCGTCCGTCCCGTCCGTCCGCTTCCGTCCGTCGTCCGTCCCGTCCCGTCCGTCCCGTCCCCGTCCCGTCCCGTCCCGTTCCGTCCGTCCGTCCCGTTCCCGTCCCGTCCGTCCGTCCGTCCCGTCCGTCCGCTCCCGGTCCGTCCCGTTCCTCCCGTCCCGTCCCCAGTTCCCGTTCCGTCGCCGTCCCTTCCCGTTCCGTCCCGTTCCGTCCCGGTCCGTTCCCGTCCCGTCCCGTCCCGTCCCGTCCGTCCCGTCCGTCCCGTCCCGTCCCGTCCCGTCCCGCTCCCGTCCGTTCCCGTCCAGTCCCGTCCCAGTCCTCGCGTCCCGTCCCGTCCGTCCCCGTCCGTCCCGTTCCCTTCCCGTACCCGTCCCGTCCCGTCCCGTTCCCGTCCGTCCCGTCCGTCCCGTCCCGTCCCGTTCTGCCCGTCCCACCCCGCCCCGCCTCGCCCTGCCCCACCCCGCTTCGCTCCGCCCGCCCCGCCCGCCCGCCCCGCCCCGTCCCGCCTGGTCATATATGGCCGGCCCAATAGAGAGCCCCTCGACCATTATTCCCACCACTCCAAATATTCTAAAATGGGAAGGACTTTTCATCTCATTCAAGGGTGTTCAAAATTCAAGCGATGAGCTGGGGCTGCTGAATTTAGTATCCAAAGAGATGCTGTGGTAAAATGAGTCACATTGGTCTTCATGTTCTGTGAGGGGATAATCGCTATGTTTCCTGTGACCTATTAATTGTTATTTCCTTTGAGAGAGTTTGCTTTGTAAGAATGAATGTGTTATCTCGACCGACTTACGTTAATCCATTTTCACCTCTTCCGTCTTTTTTCATATTACTTTCAAGTTCTCTTTTTTACTCCGCGTCTTATTTCTTTAATTTGCTAGTTGGTTTCATGCGTAATATATATTTTCTATCAGGTCAATGGACTTCTAACATATTTTGTTTTGAGGTGTAGCTTCTTGCGTACTTTTCTACCGATCGTCTATCGAAAGTTAGATTTCACAGAATGTTCTTGGTGGTTCAGTATGCGAACATCATTTGTCCATCTACTAGTGGATAAGAATGTGATAACGTATAAACAATTCCTTTACTAACTTTCTAGGTTTGATAATAGGGTGATTGCAGTTCCTAAATAATGTTATTTGTACCGAATTAATTCATTCTCCACCTTCAAGATTCCGGGAAGCAAAACAGTGATTTCTCTAAAACATATTTTATGAGCCATGAATACCCATGTATCATGATTACCTCTGCTTTTCATTTAGAGAGCATTGTATTTTTAGACTACCGATGTACGCTATTTGCTCAGTCTGCATTCAAGTACCTCCTTGGCGACAATGAATATTCACACCAGTGCATCCGGCTCCGGAAACACCTGCCGCCGGTGTCTCAGTTCAACATTCCTCTTCCTGCCATTTCCTCTGCATTCGCACGCACGTATGAACGTCACGTAATAGATGTGGGCATTTTCGGGCTTGCTCCTAATTACCTTTGCAATGTGCTATTGAAGGAGTTAATTTAAAATACGAGTTCTTACACAACGGAATCGACGGTCTGCGTTACTAATTTTATGAAAAAGATATAATATTATGTTACAATGTATATAGTTATGAAACGAAGTATATTAAAGTACATTTCTACAACAGAATGTGCATGTTTCACGACATATGTTTCAACAAATCATAAAAGATCGTTTAAATGTAAACTAGGAAGTTCTTGAATTGAAAGTGGCAACCGTTTTCCTTGTCAAGAGAAGTAAAGAAAAGTTGGATACGTTAAAATCAGAATTCAGTGTTGAATACTGCACATTAACGAATATATCAAAGCAAATTTTTTTGTTTCTTTGCAATGTAAAGTGGCAAACGCAAGTGTATAAGTTATTTTATTTTAGAAAATTAAAACAAAAATTTAACTAGTAATTTATTCAAATATAATTACGACGAGAAAAAAGTATTTTAGAAAAAAATATATTAAACCGGCAGGATTATCTTGGAGCCTGCATTGCCGTTGTGCGTTGCCGCTGACCGGAATCTCCAGGTAGTCGAGTGTCAGTGCCGGTTTCCGACACTAGCTATTCAACACTAGGTCGAATTCAGCTGCTGTCCCGAGGAGAATTCTAGCGGCCAGCTGCTCTGTTCGGTAAAATGAGGTCTTCCCTTGCTCTTGCTTGTCCCATCTCCCAGTAACGATAACCATTCTACAACCCCCGGGGTACCAGTCGGGAGATTAGTTTGTTTCTGGGAGGGGGGGGGGTCCCGCTGGGGCGAGACCTGCAGGGGGAAATCGCCCGCAAACCGACGTGTACTTCGGCTCCAGATCTCAACGTCCATTCGGAAAGTATCTGCGCTACTTCCAGAAATAAAATAATCCCTAGACTAACGTAGCAGTTAACGTGTCCGCAATCATCAAACAAATAATCGAATTTTACTTAACACATTATTTAATGTGTTCTAACGGTTTGAAATGCCAATATATAACTTTTTATTTCAGTATCAGTTAACTTCCTGGAATTGTTTCTTTAATGAAAATTCATGTAAATGAGTTGTAAAAAACTTGAACTGAAAGATAGCAATATAAAGAAAAGTCAAAAACTGTCAATGATTTAACAAAACAGTTATATTTAATCAAAATATTGTAATAATAATAATAATAATAATAATAATGAAAATAATATTATTATTACTTTGTATTATTACCAAAAAATGAATGGTCTCTCTTAGATTCAGTTTCAGAGCAAATCAAACTATGCGCCGAGCTCCGGTGGCGGAGATTTCGCTAAGAGCAGTAGTGCGTAGCGAACTCGGACCGAGGATCGCGTGTTCGGTCCCGCCCTCGGCAATGGGTTGTATTGTGTTTCGTCCTTTCACCCCCTATCATCATCATCATCATTATCGTGTCAACCCACTGTTACCATACCGTTACAAGCAATAGTGGTCGCTATGCATATGCATAGCGACCACTATTGCTTGCATATGAATGAATGGTAGGTCATTTATTGAAAACTCTCCAGAAAAATTATAGTATAAATAATTATATTCAGAATTGTGGGGTGGTCCTTTGAAACGTTTCAGTGAGTTTTGTCTATTCTCAGATAATATAACAGAAACTATAAGGATTTAAACTTTTATGGAGTCATCTCTCAAAATGTTCATCATTGATAATGACACAAGTGACACGATGCCCTTCTTTTTAGCAGAATTAAACAATGTGCTTCGTTAAAGAAGAGAAAACCTCTTCACCTTGACATGTTTTTGAAAACGCTATTGAAAATTCATATACTATTGACTAGAATTTTTTTTTTTGGTTGTTATTTAAGGTCGCAGCAACATCTAGGTCATTAGCGACCACTATTGCTTGTAACGGTATGGAAACTGTGAGGATCACACGATATAATAATAGGAGGTGAAATGACGAACACAACACAACCATGCCCGACGCGGGACTCGAACACGCGATCCTTCGGTCCGAGATCGCTTCGGCACTACTGCCTTAGCGATCTCGGCCAACCGGACCGGCTTTAGAGACTTCTCCAGTAAAAATTCCCGATTCCCCGTTATTCTATAGTAAGACAAAAAACGCGAAGGAATGTCATTCAATGGATACACCATCCCTTTCCCATTATCATCTTTGTCTTTGAGACACGCGATCCTTCTGTTAGTGTGGTGATCCTGAAAACGCGCTTTTTCACTTCATTTTTGAGATGCTCTGCTTTTTTTAACGTACTTTTTTAATAGCACATGGCATTTGTAAAACGAGTTTCTCTTTGATTATTATATTACTGTTATTACTTTCGATAGAGGATTTCTTTCTTGAACAGTTTAAAAAAAACTGGTCCACCATTCTTTTCCTTTTCATAAATGTGTTTTGATGATACAGCTACCATTACATGGAAATTAGTGATAGGAAAATTAGAGCCAATAGAATGTTTTTACATATGGACACCCACCTCATGATTTTGAGAGTATATGCACCACAAACATTAATCTTTTCCACAAATTTAAGTAAATTAGTATCAGAATTTATTTTCATTGTCCCATTTACACTAGTCAGCTACAAATATGAACTTCATTAAAATTCATTCTTCATCAATGTCAAACATGTTTCGTTTAATATAAGGCAATATATTAATAATTTTCTGTATTAATTGCGTGAAATTACATTTTTCCTGAGGTTTGTTTCTGTCTTGAGGTTTTTACCGAGATTAATAGATATTGCCAAAAAAATTAACATTATAAAAAAAAAAACAATAATGTCGCTCACAAACTGTTTAAGATTTTTTCTACAAACGCTAACATTTTCACGAGGACGGCAATTTGTTCAGAAGCAGGCTTTATGCAAAGTACTCCCCAAAAGTCAAAATATCGTTTTTAAACATAGAGAGTTTTGAGTTCATTTTAATCAATCGGGAATATTAAGTTGGAGAAAATTGGCTGAACGGTTTAGGCGCAAGCGTTCACCTCGGACGAACAGACAGATGGACGGACGGACGTAAGAACAGACAGACCGTCAATTAATTTTGTATTCTTACATAATTTTGACTTTACAACGTTTTAGAGGAAGTAATTTACTACATATAGGAACAAGATTTATATACTTTTTCCTTACCATGCAATAAGAGTTTGTCTTTAAAACATTTGCTGTTTTCCGGTGCATGATCACAATACTTTCTCTTCTTACAAAGAATCGGCGGGAAAGTAAAAAAGACACAAAACATCGAACACATTTTCATTTTCTTTTGGAGGGTTGCACACGTTTTCTTACTGTTCCGGTAGGTACTGGAACCTCCCTTTGCGCGCAGAAAATTCCCCTGGTACCCTCCCTGCTCTCTCTCGCCCTTCAACCTGCCGCGCGGCTCCC
>BOPP01000008.1:864777-908402 GCA_017312745.1 Gryllus bimaculatus | reverse complement strand
CCGGCTGAGGCGCGCTGGCAGTGGCCCGCGGAAAGAGGCGGCGGACGCGAAAGCTTGACCCCCGTCAGTTGTGTCGGCGAGCAGTGGGAGCGGGCGCCCGGCTGGCGCAGCGGAGCGCCGGCCGCACGCCACCCGAAGGCCCCCTCTGTGCCAGTGTCTTGTTTCGCTTTCAGCAACACGTCTTGGTTAATTAAGAACTAATGAGGAAATAAATGCGGCCGCTTGCTTAGCTTTCGGCGGGCGGCGGGGCGGCCGAGCAGCCGAGCTTCACAGCCGCATTTCCTGCCGTGCGCCGCCCCTAAGGGGAGGCGAACACGGGGCCTAGGCCCTGAGTAATCCGAATCAGAGTGAGCGCGCGGAGCGAGCGGCGAAGCGGAGCGTGCTCACCACCCAGTTGCAGCCGCTGCGCTGGCTCGTCCCTCCCCTCCCACGGTCGGGTCGAAATGTCTCTCGGGGAGCCGGCTACGTTTCGCCATCCAAATTAATTCGCTGAATGTATTTTGCGTTCCGCGTTAAACTCCCAAATATACTGGACGGTCTTAACTATCCTCATATCCCATATACGTGGTTAGTTAATCAGGTCTCCCAGGAGGCTAGTCTATTACAATTTTCTTGGTGGAATCAGTTATCTTGGTTCATTTTTTCTCTATCGCGCATCCGCTGCTAACCTTCGGTTTCCGCCGCATTTTTTAGTTTCCGTCATAAATAGCGTTTCATAAAACGAGGAATCAAAACTTAGATCACATGTCCAAAGGTGACTATAAGCTGCAGTAAGGTGCGAACGTGCCAACACCACCCAAAATGCTACTAAATTTAATATCGAAAAACCGGTTTTTATTGTTGAAATGTAATTTCTAAACAAAAATACTATTACCTACAAGTTTGAATGCATTTTTAATTCATGAAAATTTTCAATTGTAAAAAAAATGAAAAATATTTTTCAGAATTGTTCTTTTACACATTAGTTTGCATTAGTATTAAATATCAATAAATATGAAGTAATGAATTTTAATATTGAACTTCTTCAAAAAAACCCTTCGTACTTGACTGCTGATATGTATTTTGTCCATTAACAACAAATAGACCTTGTAATTCTATTCACATTAGACTATACGGTTAATAAATTCTTTCGTACCTTGGAACTACCGACAAGAATTTAAATATTAACTATATTTAATAATTCTGCTTGTTATACCCAATTCACATAAGTCAAGAACCAGGCTCACCAGGCGAGCATAATACTCATCTTATTCTACTCCAAAAATGCCTTTAGTGTTCGCCTTCTGCATAATATCTTTTTCAAGGAGAAGACAGTTACGTCTGTACACCGTTTCTGCCTTCGAGTCTTCCCTGGGTTAAAACAAGAAAAAAATTTGTAGCCGACGTTGATGTAAGAGGCGGATTCCCACACTGCCAGTAATTTGATTAGAACGGTATTGTGTCAAGTTTTTACGTTTCTGTACTGAGATTAAACAAACTTTTGTAATTATGTTTCGGATGTTCATTGGAAAGGATGTTCATAGCGAAACATCTGCGAATATACAGCCCCTCCAAGCATCCCGTTGTTAAGCCTAGTAGTAAGTCATAACCCAGAACGATACTAATAACGTTTTAGAATCATAAAATTTTATGCTTTTCTCTCATGATGAACGATAAGATCTTAAAACAGGACCGGAATGCTTTCCTTTCTCTTCTAATACAAAGCCATTTAAAAAATACTTTAGCATTTAACAACTTTGCATTCTTTTCTAAAGTAAGATAATATAAACAAGCTGTCATTTTGTAATACCATAGTTTTGTAACGCACCACTGCCAACTAGCTACAATTTAGACTTACAATAAACCTGTATGTTCGAAAGTCGAAGTATTTTGGTTTATGGTTTATAGATTTACTATAATACACCGGCTTCCACCACAAACACATGTTCAAAAAAAGCTCCTGCCCAGTGAGGATAAAAGTGTTGACTCGACCGATGTTTCACTGCTAAGTGTTCAACTTAATTTCTTTAATCTTATAGTTGGACAAACCCTACAACCGTGTGGCCGTTCAAGTAACTGTAAACTAATCAGGCAAGAATTTATTGTTTGCTGCAGTCTCTTGGATCCTATAATCTGCGGAAGATTTTAACGACCAAGTTTCATCTTTTTACTATTTATTTCTATATATATATTTAAATAGGTCTCTTTGTTCTTCACATAATCTTAACTTTCCTAGCTTTAAAATGCTTTCCCTTCGTGCGGTTACGAATCAAAACATGTTACTGTACGAATTAAAGCTTATAAACGAAATATAGCACCAAAAAACTATGTGATGTTCATTTGGTGTATAAATATGCGAATTGTTGTAAGAGCAATTAATTTGTGAGTTTCACAGTTTACAGTCACGAGAGTACCATTAACACAAAGAAAAGTCCAACCATATGATTGTCTATTAGTATGTAGCTTGAGTCTGGTACATTTGCTTTTCTATTCTGTATTTTATTCTGTGGAATGCTGTTTTAATAAAAAGAACGATAATTTATGATATCCTGAGCGTTACTCCGCCCGTGAATCGCAGTCCGAACGTAATCGCCTCCTCTTGGGCGGGCAGCGAGCGTTCCGGAGCAGTTTCCTGCCGGTGGCCGCGCCAAGGGGGCGAAAGGGGCCTAGGCTGAGTAATCCGATCAGAGGAGCGCGGCGGAGGCCGAGCGGCCGAGCGGAGCGTCTGCACCTCCCCAGTTGCAGCCTTCGGCGCGGCGGTCGAATGGTTCTCTCGGGGAGCGCGGCTACGTTTCGCCATCCAAATTAATTCGTGATATGCATTTGCGTTCGGTAAACTCCAAATATACTGGACGGTCTTAACTATCCTCATATCCCATATACGTGGTAGTTAATCAGGTCTCCAGGAGGCTAGTCTATACAATTTCTCTTTGTGGAATCAGTTATCTTGGTCATTTTTTTCTCTATCGCCATCGCTGTAACTCTTCGGTTGCCGCCGCAATTTTTAGTTTCCGTCATAAATAGCGTTTCATAAACGAGAATCAAACTTTAGATCACATGTCCAAAGGTGACTATAGCTGCAGTAAGGTGCGACGTGCTTGAGGTACAAAAATGTACTAATTTAATATCGAAAAACCGGTTTTTATTGTTGATGTAATTTCTAAAACAAAATACTATTACCTACAAGTTGATGCATTTTTAATTCATGAATTTTCAAATTGTAAAAAAATGAAAATATTTTTCAGAATTGTCTTTTACACATTAGTGCATTATATTAAATATCAATAAATATGAAGTAATGAATTTTAATATTGAACTTCTTCAAAAAACCCTCGTACTTGACGTTTGCTGGATATGTATTTGTCCATTTAACATACAAAATAGACCTTGTTAATTGTATCACATTAGACTATACGGTAATAAATGTCTTTCGTACCTTGGGAACTACTCGACAAGAATTTAATATTATACTATATTTAATAATTCTGCTTGTATAACCCAATTCACGATAAGTCAAGACCAGGCTTCACCAGGCGACATAATACTCATCTTATTCTTACCTCCAAAAATGCCTTTAGTTGTTCGTCCTTCTTCATAGATATCTTTTTCAAAGGAGAAGAGCAGTGGTCTGTACACCGTTTCTGCTTCGAGTCTTCCCTGTGGTTAAAACAAGAAAAATAATTTGTAGCCGGACGTTGATGTAAGAGGCGGATTCCCACACTGCAGTAATTTGATAGAACGGTATTGTGTCAAGTTTTTACGGTTCTGTAGCTGAATAAACAAACTTTTGTAATATGTTGTCGGATGTCGTCATGGAAGAGATTGTTCTAGCGAAACATCTGCGAATGTATACAGCCCTCCAAGCATCCACGGTTGTTAAGCCCAGTAGTAAGTCTATAACCCTAGGAACGATACTAATAACTTTTAGAATCATAAAATTTTATGTTTTTCTCTCATGATGAACGATAAGATCTTAAACAGGACGAATGCTTCCTTTCTCTTCTAATACAAATCCATTAAAAAAATACTTTAGCATTTAACAACTTTGCATTCTTTTCTGAAAGTAAGATAATATAAACAATGCTGTTCATTTTGTAATACCTGTGTAACGCATGCACGTAATTTAGACTTACATTATACCTGTGTCGAAAGTCCGAAGTATTTTGTTTATGGTTTATAGATTTACTATAATACACGGTTTTCTCAAAACACATTTTCAAAAAGCTCCCTGATGGATAAGTTGACTGATGTGTCACTGCTAAGTTTTGAACTTAATCTTAATCTTATAGTTTGACAAACGTACAATTTGCTTCATTACTGTAAACAATAGAATTTATTGTTTGCGTTATTTGATCTAATCTGGGAAGATTTTGACAAGTTTCACTTTTTACATAATTTGCAATAAATATTTGTTTATGTCTCTTGTTCTTCACTCTTAACTTTCCTAGCTTTAAAATGCTTTCCCTCTCGGTTACAATCAAAATCAGTTACTTACATAAAGGCTTAAACGTGCACCAAAAAACTTGTGTTTCATTGTGTATAAAATGTGTGTAAGCAAAATTTGTGTTTAAGTTTCGTCCGAGTACTTATTGTTAGACAAAGAAAGTCAAATTTGTGTAATAGTATGTAGTTTATTACATTTGTTTTCGACGTTTGTTATGCTGTTGTTAATAAAAAAGAACGATATTTATGTTATCCTGGACGATTATTATTCCATTGAATGTGCTTGCCTTATCATTTTAATAAAGAAGGTTGGATAATACTTTTCAAGTAAAAAGTTGGCAAATAGGAAGATATTTTAATACATGTGTGGATTAAATTACGCAGTATTCACATGCCAAAGTTGTCTGTCATGTATGCGTATAAAATCATTTTTGGAGCCAGCTTAATCCAATTCTTACATAAATATTTATTCCTCTCCTTTCATACCTTGAAATTATTTCAATTAAATGTAAAATGTATATATTCTAAACGTTTTCTCCTTTACATCTTTCTAATTCTTATACTCAATTAAATTGCAATCATAACTCCAGTTACTTTTTTTTGATAGTCGCGAATTGAGTTATATCATTCATTTCCGCGCCACCGAGGTATCTCCCTTCTCCCCCGAGTAAAGCAGCGAACGTCTGCACCAAGGCGGTAGCGGCGGTCGCGGGCGTCGCTGAGCAGATTGAGGCAGAAATTAGCAAATATGTGGGCTCCAATTAACCACGCGCTCCGCCGCAAGGGCACACAGCGGTGGCACGGGGGGCCGGGGCTCTCGCATCTTCAGGATCAGCTTGAATGGCTCCGCGCGGAGCGCCCACATTCACGGCGTCTAATGCGAGCCGCGCGGAATCCTTTATAAGACAACAGACGGTTCGTTAAGGCGGCTCGCTTTGACGGGTGCGCGCGCAGACGCCTGTGCGGCTGCGGAGACGTGTAATCGCTCAGATAAGGAGCCTTGCTCTCGCTGCTCCCTCGCAGCTCCCCGGCGCCCGCACGCACAGTGAGCACATGCGCTCTTCCAGTCGGACAGACCGTTTTACTTTGCGAGGAATAACGCATACTCGTAAGTACTCGCAAAATTCAATTTTTCTGCGGCCAGATATACGAATACTTGGTATTCAATAAGTTCAGTTGGAATAATTGAAAATTTATTTACTTAATAAAATAGATCTACCTATGAAAATAAAGTGCATCATTTTATGGACAATAATCTACACTTTAAAATGTTTTAGTTTACATCAGACAGGATCAGTATTATTCACGTTCACTCCAACTTAAACATATTTTATAATAATAATTTACAAAGTTGCCTCAGTGCAATAGTTAAAATAACGAAAGCATAAATAAAAGAATAATAACTCTAAGACTGATTTGACGGTAAAGCTTTCGAGATCTCTCACAAGTATTTTCCACTCACTGTTGACTTCAAACAGCTTTCTCAATTCCTATCATCGTTCCTTCTATGTTCGGCACTGCTTGTGATTTTTCTATTACAAATTCCAACACCTTTTTCTCCACGAGTCCACGTTCTTCAAATCCTGCCTCGCACTTTTCTCGACCCGTCATCGTTTTGCTCGTACTTTACCTACATTTATTATCTTCCGTTCTCTCTTTCGATTTCTGCCGTACGCCCACTAATTCCGGACTTCATGGCTTCCGTCGTCCTCGTTCACACTGGGCTTGCTCTACGCCCCGCTCAGCCCCGCCCGTGAGCCTGTTTGACGCAATGGCTTCTCCGGCCCGATTCAGCCATCGAGGAGGCGTTCCCCGCGCTCTCTGTGAGAGCTATGCAGCGGTATCAAACGCCCCAAATGAACGTCGCGGGCTCAGCCTTTGTGCGTGTTAACCTGCTACAACGACGTTTCTGAAGTTGGAGAGAGGGATTGGCTGCTCGTTATCTGAGCGTTGAGGGAGAGCCTTCATGCGCAATACAGGACCTGTAGTAAAGTTATTCTAAATGCGGTAGCCTGTAGAATATGCATTATAAGTTCGTACAGATATGTTCGAATATCTTATCAACTCAATTTCAGTGTGCGTTGATTAATTTTCATTTGTGTCCTTCAATTTGCAGTGTGATACGTGAAAGTATATTGATTTCTAACAAAAGATATTCAGAGGGGAAAATAACTGTGGACAAATTGTGAGAGATTAAAGAATAGACATTTGAAAATATAATGATTGCTTCTTGATATGGTAGTTTAATGTGGAATGTCATTAATAAAATACACTGCGTTGAAAACAATGAGTCGCGTCTTATTTTATGTATTTTCTCATGTAGTTCGCAAGTATATATAAGATCAGTTTCCAGAGGATGCAAACAATACACTTCATATATGTATGAGATTTTGAACATATCCTTCAATTGTCTCCTTCTGAGTATCGAAATGTAATAATTTCACTAATACCGCTTTGTCGACGGAGTTTCTTGAAGTTAATATAAAACAGAAATTTAATCTTGAAAATATCTCATCAATTTAATAAAATTATGAGAATTTTAAATTATTTAAATAAGTTGACATTACTTATCAAGAATAACTCTGTCGTAGAACTTTTTTCATGTTTCTCCTTTTGGGGAAAAATGTAAAATTGCCAGTCAACACACGTAACCCTATACTATTGGTAGATTTAATTTTTATTAATTTCATTTTTGTAATGACGTACTTATCGATTTCTATAATTCATTAAACATTTTTGTCAGAACTCTATAAATATTTGATTTTTATAAAATTATGTTTTATTGTCTCTCTAATTATTTCATTTTCGTCCCGCAAAATATCTTCCTGCTTTATTTTTATTTGCTGGTTTTCTGTTACTTATTCCCTTCATACTTTTTCCTTCTTTCTCCACTACAATCTAAATATCTCTATATAATTCATGAAAATGTATTTTCTCGCAAGTTGGTTCCTTATAGAGAACAAGTAAAGTACTACTCAATGGAATAAATGTACTGTTGGTTGCTTCCTTCAGGCGCAATGCCGTCCATTCATTAACTCAGATCAGACCCTATTGGCCAACTCAAACATCATTCACATGTATAACAGTTTCACTTTGTGATTATTAATACGACTAAATTTGTGTAAAGTTTTGCGACAGTCAAGACTATTATAACATTCCAAATTTGTCTAATATTGTCACATAAATGTTCTATAATACTACATTTCTGAGTGACAGTTTGTTGAGTAAAAAGTAAGTTCTAAAATATTAAAACATAAGTTGAAAAGATAAAGAAAATAATAAGAATAAAAGAATAGATAAGTATAATAAGTGTAAAATATAGAGTCAGGTATCAGTCAGTAAGAATAATCTTTTAATACATTTCAGCTTTGAAATTTATAATATTGTTTACAGAATGTTGAAACTGAAATATAAAGGGGAAGAACATCCATTCATATCTTACAAGAATAACTTTTATTGTGAGAAAAAGAACTACCAGATGCAATACAAAAGAGTAGACTTAAAAGCATAAATACACAATGAATACGGAGAGCAATTACATTAAATAGAGTGGTCGAATAAGATGAAAGGGAACATTGTATATGATCCTATAATTAAATTGTTTGTTCTCTGTATGTGATTCGCAGTTGGTAGAAAGTGTTTGCTTGGTTGTATTCACTAATTCAATAACTGGAAAGTACAAACGGTAAAAGTATACTTACATATTTCCACTTAAAATTAATTTTTTAATGAAATTTTTGTGAAACCTTCCTGAAGGTTTACAAACATTTTTAAATTGTTCTCAAAGTCTTTAAGATATTACACAAATTGATTTAGGAATCGCCTATGATTCACAACAACGCATTTTGATTTTATTATGTTCAAAATTACGTAATGGTAGCTGTTTTTTTATAAAGAAACGTCCCTTTCACTTACAAAATATTTTTTTAAAACAATGCATTCTTCTATTTAAAAAAACATAATTTTGATTTTAGAGATATTCATCTAGTCTGAAGTCATATTCAATGTAATTAAAAATTATTAAAATTTGAATTCATTTTTCGTTGAAATCTTTATTTTTGAGAGCTTTAAGCAGTTAAGATATTTTTGTTTGTTTTGGAAGGACATTCTAAAAAATGTGCCCAATTTTAATCGTTTATTTGTAAAGATTGATTTTAAACTCCCTTGAAGAAGTATCATATAATAATTGAAGTTAATATATTTGAAACAAAATATTATCATAAAAACTTTCTTTATTTTAAATTTAAATAAGAACTGTAAGATCCAAGATCCGAATAATTGTCTTTGACCATAAAAACTATTCAGGGCATTTTGGGTTTCCTAATTTAACGTTTTCTTCTTATTCTCACACACATAATTTTAATCAAATTAATCCATTTATACTGTAGACAAAGCGTAGCAGTCTTTTTTCTTAATAAAATGCAAAAAATTAACATTCCAAAAGTACAACATTGATAATAGAGATTTTTACGTTATGCATTTTTTTCTAAAATATATCTTTAAATAAGGTCATGTACTATTTTTAGAAAATGTAAGTATATTTCGTGTTATTTTGCGAAAAATATAGGGGGGAATCTCAAAAAAGCTTCAAACTTCTATTAATTTTCCCCGAAAAGGACAAAGTGTGCTTATGCCGTAGGTTCCATATTTGGAGAACTCTCGGACTTTTTCGAAATTTGTAATTGTTGCAGATTATACCAGAAATTATATGCTATTGTAGCATCACTAGTTTCAAAATTATGTGAAGCGTCGTTTACAGTTATTGTAATAAACGTAAATTATATTTGCAAGAAAAATTTGTAGATGATAATTGACATGATGTAGCGGCGATCTTCGATTCCTAATAATTGGAACAAATTGACGGAATTGAGTTGAACGGTGCCCAAAATAGGCTGCACGTTCGTGTAGAAAGCAAAGTGGTAAGGGGCGGAGCAGTGAAAGAAAAATAGGAGGTGGAAACAGAAGACGGGAAGAGCAGGAAAGAAGAAATCAGAAGGGGAGGAATGAGAGTTCGTAAAGACGAAGATGGAGTAAGCTGAAACGGAAATGATAAAGAATAAGAAAATGAAGCGAAAATGCGGATGCGGGAATTATCGAAGAAACAAAATTAGAGACATGCGAAAAGAAGAGCTTGAAGAAAAGAGTAGACATATTAAAAGAGAAAGAAATAATCAATAATAAATTGATAATGGGCCGGCAAAGAATGAGTTGGAGAGAGCTGAACTGCAAAGAAAAGTAGGGTAAAGAATATCCCGAAAGAACGCGGTAATGAAAAGCTTTTCGTGATTGGACTTGAGGGTACGCCAACTTGAATGGCTCATAAGTGTTTCCTGGAGGTGTTTGTTGTTCCTTTACCATTAAAGCAAAAGATCCGGCGCCGTCTTGCACGTCGTTTTACGGAATTTTCCCCTTCATGTTTCTTAGCCAGAGGGACTCCACCGCACAAGCTCTGAGCATCCGACTGGCCTCCCTAACCGTAGTTTAGTGCAAGTAGAGAGAGTGTGAGGGGATAAGGATGCGGATGAAAAGATCGTACGATGTCCGTGACCAGTTTGTTACGGTGCTGCACCGACATTCACCAGGAAATGATCGGAAAAACTACAAAAACTACAATAAAACCAGCTAACAATTGTTTCTCGAAAATATTTTTGTATTGGACTCAGCTAAGTATCCAGTATTTAAAATCCATCATCGTCGAGACACGAACCCTAGGTCTTAGATGCCAGCGAATAGCTTGAGATAACTATGAAAGAAAAGGACGAAAGAGGAGACGGAGAAAATATGGAGAAGGACCCAGCTGGAAGGCCGGAGGAGTATGATGGGGAAAGGAGCCGCGCCAGGCAGCCGGCACGCGCGGCGCTCTCATCCGCTCTCGAGCGCGCGCTGTTCCTGCAGAGCGGCGGTGACGGCGGCGGCGGCGGCGGCAGCGGCCTCTTGGCGGAACGAGCGTAAATCCTTTTCGATGCGAATATCCTATGAGCTCTTCTGGAGGTCACCCCACCCCGTCCCGCCTCGCCCTCACCCCCGACGGTCTGCTCTAAGTGCGCGCTGCTCTGTCCGCCCGCTCTGACCCGCTCGACTCTCTGCCCAGCTCCGCCGCCCCGGCCGCCCGCCCTGCCGGCCGCGCTCCTTGCGTCTCTCTCTCTCTCGCGTTTGCGCCTCCGCCCGAATTCCTTCCGCCCTCTCCGCGGATCTCGCAATTGGAACGCGATCCAAACGCATCTTTTCCATTCTGTTCTTCGCGCCAGCCAGCCGGCCTTATAAATCACACTGTCTCTCCCGTTTGCTCATTCGTTCTCATCTTATGTGTTGTTTTCTTCTGTTCAGGTCAGTCTCAACCACACTCCATCTTGTCTCTTCCCGCATCCATCACCTAATATCGTTAGGTACATTCCGTATGTTTAGAGACTTTGTCACAAATTGTTCGTCCAATGTTCATTTTCAACAAAGGCGAACATTTTCGGTGTTTGTTGCTCAAGAAGTTCGAAATGTCGAACGTTGTCTATATGTATTCTTGCGTAACTTCATTCGCTCTTTCCACTCCATCCCTCTGTACCCTGCTGTACTATACTGTGCTCCACATAAACGGCGAGCATCCCCTCCATTTCGCCCACCCGAACCAGTTCTCCCGGCTCTCCTCCCCTCTCTCACGCGCGCCCTCTACCCACTCTAGCACAACTGCACCTGACTGAACCACCCATCGCGTCTGCCGCTCTCAAAACGCTACCGTCACCGCCGCCGCCGCCGCCGCCGCCGCCATATTATAAAAGGGAGTTAGACGCGGTCCCTAAGGCATTCAGCTACCCGCTTTGAAGGGATTATTTTGCTACTTGCGTCGGAAAATCATCAGGAATATTCAGTAATACGATCGTTACCTTACATCCTACCCATTAAGGTCTCCTTTTATCTCCTTAACTCGGGCAGCTTTCCTCCCGCTCTCCAGTTCCTCTCGCCACTTGTCTGGCCCAGCGCGGCGCGGGCAGCCGCACAGAGAGGGTGGACGAAGCGGTGGGTGGCCCGGGGCGAGGCGGGCCGTGGGCGAGCGCACGCGGCAGCCATCGCGGATAGCGATGTAGCGCGCCTTGCGTCTCTGTGTGTGTTCTCCCGTGTTAAATATTTACGATGATAATTACTCTCGGATGGAGACTTACCGCAAACGCGAGGTTCCCAGACTTCGTCGGCCTGTTGCTGTGGACACACAGAGTTCAGTTCTGGGAGATGCGGTTTGATGTCTGCTAATTAAAGTACTAATTGACGTAATAATCTTGGTCGAGGCCCAGTATCCTTCTCAGTTTGCAGACTAAGTAAACGAAAATCTGTCATATTATTTAAGTGTAGTGTTTAATTTAATTTATGAAATTTAATTAAGAGTATACGACTTTCTTCAGGTACACGTTGCTAAGTACTCAGGCGAATGTAACACCTTGATATTCTAAGAACAATTGCAACTGAAATATTTATTTTCTATGGTAAATATTTCATATTTAGAATACAATTTTGAAAGGTGTAAAAAGGAAAGAAATAGGTTAAATTTTTAAATTCTAATTCAAGAGTAACTTACTTTTCCCTTCGTATAGAGAAAGTTATGTAATACTGCAGCAAGAAAGACGAATTTTTCAATAAAAGCTAATTTTAAGAATCCCTGAAACCAAAATAAAAATTATTTTTTTAACATATTATGTCGCACTGACTACAAAAAGTTATTAGCGATATCTACGTAACATTATATTTTGTACCGGGAGTTTTATGACACTTTGGGAGAGAACATTCGTATCTTAATATTAACCAGTTTATAGATTTTTCTTATATACCACTTTACAAGTATATGCCTTTAAAGAATTGAAAAACGAAGTGTATTATTCTTGGTCCTTGGGTACTTTTGCCAAGTTCCGTACGGTCGGCCTCAAATCTGGGGCACAGAAATAAATTATTCATGAATATAGAAACATTACAAATAACAGCCGTTTCCCGGTGATCAGATGGGCATGTGTGAGCTTGGTGTGACCTATTCTGCATCTAGTTAACACAATCTGGTCAGCTCTGCAAAAGGATGTGGCTGGATTAAGATAATCGCATTCACATATAATTCTTAATTCGCTGCGAGGTTTTTGTTCCATTCCTGTCTGTCAAATTCTTGTTGTTTTCTCTTGATGTTGGCGTGATAGTCCTGTTATATTACGGGAAGGTTGCTTCTTTCATCAAGATGCTACACCTCTTTTGCAGATCTGTCTGCCAGTGCATTCTTGATGATACCCACATGAGCCGGTATCCATCCAAAAACTATCTTTTGATCTTTAACATTCGAGTTTATTATCATACTAACAATGTCCATGGCTAACGGATTTCCAAAATAAAAGGCATTTCCAATAGCCAAAGAGCCAACCTGGAGTATTTGGAGTTTCTGTTACTATCAGAAATTTGCGTTCACTGTCTTTGAGAATTTATTTTAGTGCAATGATGTTGGCGTGTAACTTGCTGGGCAAAACTGAGTAGTTGTCGGGCAGTTTGCTTGCGATTACTCTTGTTGGTGTTACAGCGGCACATCCCCCATGTTGCTAGTCTTCGAGTCACCTGTGTATACTTTTTTTTAGTCTGATATTTAGTAATTTCTTCTCATATTCTTGCTCTTATCTCTTGATTGTGTGTTTTTGACCTTTTAAAATTGTTTATTAGCTCCTCAGCTTAAATGTTTTGCATAGTACATGGTGCATAGTCTGTGATACTGATAGATTTAAGTGGTAGAATGGTTTCTGATATTGTGATAAGTATTTGTATAGCCAGTACAGTGATTCATTTTGGTTGTTTCTTTTTAAAGCACAGTTTCTTCCTGTGTCTGTATGTAAGCTGGTAAATTTGGTTTATAGGGTTGCCGCAGTTTGCTGTAACTTTGATTATATATCCTACGACTAGATTTCTTCTTCTTTTATCCAGAGATGGTAAATTAGCTTCCTGTAACATACTTACACCGTACTTGTTCTATATGCTCCGCCTATAAATCTGACATGTGTTATTGATAGGATCGAGTATTCTTTTAATATTCTTATTTGCAGCATCGCAGAATATGATGCCGTAATCCATTTAAGTCTAATCAATGCCTGATATATTATTCTAAGCACTGTATAATCGGCCACCACGATGAGTAAATTATGATTTTCATTAGATTTAGCTTTCTGATGCATTCCCAATTTCAAGAATTTAATGTAAGGTATCCAGGATAGCCTTTCGTTAAGTGTCAGATCTAACTCTCTTAAGGTTTTACATTGTTTTATTTTATGATCACACAGGTTCAGGGATAGGGTCTTCTCAGCGGATCGTTTCCTGGAGAAATGATAAATGTGGATTTCGTCTTGAAGAATTTGAGGCCATCAGTGGAGAATGCACTCGTAGTGTCTAATATGTTCTGCGCTATAACTGCTTGGGAAGACAGATGTTTACCAGTGATTCATATATTACAGTCATCCGCGTACATGCTGACTAGCGCAGGTGGTTTGATTTTGGTCTGAAGGTTGTTTATTATCAGAAACAAGGTCACACTAAGCACAGAGACCCGCGGAACTCCATTTTCCAGCATATATTTCTCTAATATGGATCCTCTTACTCTAACATTAATGTACCGTTATTTAATGAAGTTATGAACGAACTTAGCTATGTTGCCTTTAATTCCATGATTCGTTATTATGTCCATGATACGTCTGCGCCAGACCATCTCATATGCTTTTTTGATGTCGAGGCTTATTACCATTGTGAGCATATTATTGGCGAAACCATTATAGATGCTTTTCTCGATTATTGCAATGCTGTCTAAGGCGGATCGGTTCTTGCTAAAAGCACTTTGATTGGGTGATATTGTATGTTTCTCTAGGTTTCATTTAAGTCTGTGGTTCACTACCTTCTCAAGTAGTTTACACAAACAACAAGTTAGGTCAATAGGCCTCTAGCTGCCTATTAAAGATTTGTTCTTACCAGATTTGTGAATTGGAACAATAACCGCTTTTGTCCCATTTTGTGGAAAGACATTGTTTAAATATAAATAATTGTAAATGTCTAGAAGAACACTGTAGATTCTTCACAAAGCATTCGGATAAATATGTTAGGTATTCCGTTAGGTATTCCATCGGGACCGACGCTGGTGTCTTTTAGTTGACGTATATCAACGTTAAGTTCTCGGAGCGTACTGGGTGCATTCAGTTGCATGGAATCATCGGTTTCGTCTTCTTCTACTTCCAGGTTTAGGGGAGATTTCTCAGTTTCTTCTTTATGTTTCGTGAAGCCATCTGCAAAGTTTGCATCACTAGAGTTGGAGGCGAAAAACTTTCCAAAGCTAATTGCAATGTCGCACGGGTCATGAATGAATTCACCATCTGGCGTGTGTATATACTTCACGTAATTTGTTCTCGTTGCTGTCATTGATTTTCCACCAATGGCGTTTATTTTCTTTCTAGCCTCCGAGAAGTTCACTTTATTGATTAAGGATGATATGTATTCCTTCCTGCAGATCCTCTTAGATTCTTTTATGATTCTTCTTGTCTTGGCTCGGGCTGGCTTAAACTGAACTAATTTTCTTTTGTTTTATGTTTCTGGAATACATTAAACCAGTATTTGTAATTCGTAACCGCTTCTTCATATTCCTTTGTCCACCAATGTAGTTTCTTTTTACTTTTAGTATTTTTTGTTTTGGGCATAGTCACCTCCGCTGTAGGCAGTATAAGTGCTGTAAATTTGCTCAGGATATCGTACTGACTGTCGTTATTTGTACTGAATCATCGATGTGTAATTTCTTAAGGTTCTGAACTTTGCCTGTGATTATGTCACGGTAGGACTTTCAGTTGACCTTTTTAAATATCCATCTGGGCATAAAGATGTCCTCAGGAGTAATCAAATTCTCATATGTCAATGTTATGGATTATCACTGTTGTGAAGGCCCTCCATCACGGTGCATTTCAGATATCTTGCCAAAGTTGGAGTGCAGATGCTTAGGTCGATGCAAGTTGAGTTGCCGACACCCGCGTTAAAGTAGTAGATTTTATGCAGTCGTACAAAGCCATTAGATCCTCATTATTCACAAATTCATTGACAATGTTCTCCCTACTATCTGATCTGATTGATCCCCAAATCTAGTTGTGACTATTAAAATTACCGACTATCAGTACCCAAACGGATATTTGTGAGTATAAATTGTCAGGGTGGCCAGATTGTAGATAAAACGCATTAGTAATGTTCACATTACACAGGTCAAAGTTACTACCTCCAATTTGCAGCTGTATCACACATACTTCTAGGACACTTGTAATGGCGCATTCACTACACTTGATCGACTTATGTACCTAAATCGCAGCACCCCTACTGGCATTGCACATACCACTCTATTTTTGAAAAAAAAACACATTGCACAAAACAAGTAACAGTGATAACCTTTTATATCAAAATGGTGCTTTTTTTGCAATTGGTTTTCTGAATGCACAATTCGTCATAGTTGACTTTTTTTATAAGCTTCTGAAGAAATCCTTCTGCAAAACAATCGTTGCTAAAGCATCTACATACCTTTTGAGTGGTGTGCTATAGTCTTTGCCTTCAATTATAATACCTTGTTTCTTCTCTGGATATATGACATTGAGAACCACTGTACTGTAACTTGGACAGTCAGACGGGTTTCCTTCTACTGTTGTCAGAGGCCTGCCCTCGGATAGCCGCTTCGGTAGCAGCCATTTATTTCCTGTACCCCATTCAGAATGAGAAACAAGAAGGTTGTAATCAGAACAGGTATATAAGTAGTAGACTGCTCACTTAAACTACTTGAGTTCGACAAAAACACGTCACAGACCGAGGAGCTATATTGAGCCCAGCATATGATGTTGTCTCGACCACCGCAGCCGAGCGAATGACTAAATAAACATTCTTGTGACTGTGGGAAAAAAATAACTTCCTCTAACACGTTGGTTTGTGTTTAGTTAGAACCTACATTATGTGGGCCCTTGATACGAAAAAATTGGATTCGGCAAAATGTCTGTTCCTCTGTGAACAATGCTAGTTGCTGAACCATAAGCAGTATGTTCACCGAAATTGACATTCCCCGTTTGATATAGCTGATGTCGCGGTCCCTTGAATTTGAAAATGATATTTTGATTTTCAGGGGTACAATATACAAAGACTCAAAGATATTTTCTCAAAAATGGCTAAACTTGTTTTATTTTAAATTTGTTTTCAGGCAGAAAAACGCCTTTAATTAACAGTGACACATGAATATTCTAATTTTTTGAAATTTGTAAAAGTTATCTTTTTAAGCGTATTTCAAAAACTGCAATACTGAAGATAAAGATTTATTTAAATTTAATCTGTTCTTCAAAATAAGACCTTTAAATAAAGTCGTGTACCATTTATCGAAAATATGAATAGGTTTTGCATTACTATGTGCAAAAGGTAGGCAGTTTGTAAAGATTTATTTTTTAAGTAACGGCTTCAATTATTTCATTAATGTTTTCCCACGAATAGAACAAAGGACGCTTAATTAATTTGTTGCTCGTTGCATCTTCGGCGCCCTCTTTGTTTTCGAAACTTGCTGACAGAAAATTAACATTGCATTACTACAATATTATGATAGTTTTCCTGATATTTAGATAGATACAATATTATGGTAGTTTTTCCTGAATGAAATCTGCCCTTCAAAACTCAACCTTCAAATAATGTAAATGAACATCACTCACATGTTTTTGAAATTGCGAAGGCAAATATTCAATGTGTTTTAGTCATGTGTGGAAGGTTGAGTTCTACTATGAGGCTGGAGGTGTAGGAGGGTGACCGGTGCGATGTAGTAACTACGTAGTAACTCCGAAATCTTGAGTTTGAATCCCACCGCGGAAGAACGTTTTTTGCCGGTTGCGATTTTTGCTGGTCCATGTAATTTAATAAAGCCCATGTAATATACGTTTACAAATAATCTGAGGAAGTTTTTGCACCACTATTTGGTTTTATATTCTGACTAATGTGTTCACATTATTAGATAATTTCATTGCGTTACCTTCCTGATAATATGATACTGATCGATTCGGTTGGCCGATTACATCAATTTCATTTAATAAATTACATTTAAGATTTTATTAAAAATTCACAATAAATTCTAGAGGAATATGTGAACAATAATCTAATGATAGAAACGAAACATGTACTCCAAAAATTGCATAAAGATTTAATCAACAAAACAGTGAAGATAAGATAATACTTTTACAAATGGACGAATCATGCTACGTTTTATCGCAATAATTTTATTTTCCATCAAGAGTTTTCAATCTTATTGGACATTGCGGCAAAAACATTTATGGAAAAATGATTTATGATGTACTATTATGAAGAAAAACTTCGCCCAATATTGCCATACCTAATGATAATATTATAAACCTCGCACCTTTTTCTACTAGCGTACGTCTATTGCGCGAAACTAAGCACTAGAATTTAACGACTGTCTGTTGAAAAAAAATGCTTCTATCGTGTCAGACATCGTTACAAATGTTTCAGCAAATTGCATTTTGCAAACTTTTGGAATTAGTTTTTATTTCAAATACCGTTGTTTTAATGTATTTTACTCATGACGTGTGATCGAAATATTGTTAATATAATGAAATATAACACTTTGTTACATGACATTACATTTAAATTAATATGTTTATCACAATTCAAAACAAAAGTGGCATGTGAAGTATAAACTGGATGCAAATTTGTTCATTAAATGAACTTTTATATACATGACGTATGCTTAACGACGCCTCCAGGCGGAGATAGCGGAGCTACCAGATAGTTTGTTCTTCACAGATATCAAAATCACATAAAGCGATCCACTGCCGAATCCCATCGCTACATGACCACGGCCGACTCTCGCCCCCCCCCCGTTTCCCCGCTCCCCTCGTCCGTCGTGAGCCGCAGCCCACGCCGCCGCGAGCGAACTAATGTGATTAAAACACTTAGGCGGCCGCGCAATTGCGAGGGCGGGGGTGGCAGCGCTGGCGCGGGCCATGAGCCGCAGCTGTCCTCTGCGCGGCTTTGTGACGCTCACTAGGGCGCCCACTTCGGCTCCGACTCCCCCGCGACCCCCGGCCACCCCCCAGGACGGAGAAATCGCCCGCCAGCCGATATGCCGGTCGGCGCCGGACCTCAGCATTCAATAGCGAGAACATTGACGTTTCCTTAAATAAAACAGTCACGACACAAAAGGGTATAATGACCGTATCAGTTGACAGAAGGACAAACTACTTTCGCACACTCCGGAGGACTAGCCGAGAGCTTAGAACTTGTCCCGGATGGGACGGTGCCCAGTGGGGGGTAGATACTTGTAAACTCATGTTCCAGTGCGAGAAAACCCCGTCACCTTTAAAATATACGGAACTAATAGCCATAAGAATTGACGTGCACTGAAACAGAAAACAATCAGTCAATCCCTCACTTTCACAATCGGCGGAACCCACCTAGCTTCATCCCGATGCCAATTTTCAATCATCTTTTCGCCTACAGTTGTCATGGCACTTTTCTTTGCAATATTCTTACTATCTCGCTATTAATTTACCGGTTACAGTTTAATAATGCTGTCAAAAACAAATTCAAAAAGGGAATCTATATAAAAAAAATTTATGATTCCATTATATACACTCCTCTGCATTCTTACATACTTAACCGTATTCAACAAAGCCAAAGCGTGTTCCTCACCAGCCCATCTCTGCACCACTATCTCCAAAGCCTCCTCTGCCTCCTTTCCCCCATCGTCCCTAGTATCTAGTGACACAAAGATACTGAAAACATCACTACCATTTCTATCTCGTCTGTCACCGTGACCGCCACCGTTTCAAGATCAGAACCAATACAGGCAGATTGTGTCCATCTCGTTTACATTAAGCTGCGAGACCGTGTGTATTGCTTTTATTACCGGCCGCTGGCGACCGGCGGGCTGCGGTCGGGCCCTGTGCGGCGTTAGTGTAGGAAAAGCCGGCCACTTTTGCGACGAGTGCGCGTGCGGTTGCCCCGGGATGTGCGGACGCGGAGCCAGTCGCCGCTGTTTATTTTGTCTCAAACATCAAACAAAACGCAAGCTGCGGCAACGGCGGCGGCTGCAGCGGAGCGGCTGCCGTTTCAAGTAATTAATCTGCTTGCCCGCTCGCGCAAAGCTCACTGATAAAAACACGCCGTGATTAAACCGAGCTCGCCGTCCGCAGAGGCCGATGCGGGGCGGGGTTACGCGGAGGACCCTGTGGGACGCCCGACCTCAAATATTTACCTGCTGCAACCGCGCTGCCGCCTTCTCTAATGGAGTCATGCCCAAGAAACGCCGCCGTGTCCTCTGTCACCCTCGCCTCCGTCCCCGTCCACGCTCCGTCTCCACCTCTTCGTCTGCTCGTCCATCTCCTCCTTCGCCCCGGGCATCACCTTCTCCGCAGTCGCATTCGTCTCCCTTTCCATCTCTGCCTCCACCGCCCTGACTCGCCCTCTCCGTGGTGACTGCGGCTCGTGACTCCGGTGGCCGGCGCGGGTGAGACACTTTTACCAAATTAGTTGTGGAGTGTGTTTGTGTTGGTTTCGATGTGCGGCGCGCTGAAAGCCTTCTCGACCTCGGGGGTGGCAGCAGTCGGGGGCGCGCGCGGCGGCGCAGCCGGAGGTGTGTAGCGTTTAGGCGAGCTGTGCTGACCTGCGGGGGAGGCGGAGCCGTCGTGCGAGGAGAGGGCGAAGGCGGTGATACCCGATGGTAGCTCGGGGCAGCGGATCGTGGGAGCTACTAGCATGTGTGGGCTGCACTTCTCGTAATGAAAAATGTTTTCTTACGAGTTGGTGTAGATAAGGACAGACTCCAGTTTCGACTTGGGGAAACTAGTTATAGTTACTTATTATTGTGAAAAGGAGGTATGTTAGTATCATTTTTCAAATTGAGAGTTTTAAAAAGCACACATGAAGTTGGAAAAAATCAATTACAAATATGGAAATGCACGCAAAATAAAGTTGTACGCGTTTCATCAATCACCAAAATTATTATCTGTGGCTAAGGTAAAAGCTAAAAGCATAATGTTTTTCACCGTACATTTTCGTATCAATGAATTTATGAATGGAGAAGAAAGAAAATGTGTTTGAATCTCTCAATCTTTAAATAAAGGGGAAGAAATCCAAGGTCGAAATGGAAAAGACTAACATGATGTACAGATCTTAAGTATCTGGAAAAAATATCTTTTGAAAAAAAAAGTCTAAAATTATAGTGTTTTCATATATTGAAATTAAAAAGCTTGTGGCTTTGAAAGAAAACGCTGTACATTTCTGGAAACCAACACCTGAAATCTCATAACACATAATTATCTACTTTCGCGTAAGATTTATCTACCATATGTTTGTTTTTTAAACGTTTCATTTCTTTTGCCATATATTCTAAATGTTTTGCGAAACCATATGAAAGAAATACAAAGATATGAACATAGAATTCTCATTGAACAGCCTATATATTATAAACCTATCATATTAAAAGGTAAGGGCTGGCAAAACAAGTGCAGATAATAGGGCCAAGTACCGGCTACGTGGTTAGCTGGAAAAGTCTCCGATGGATAGTGCTACCATGCACGAAGTGCGTTAACACTCTTCCAGGCCTGTTGGCTCGCTCATTCGCACTCTGGAGTCTTCATTGCCAAGGAGGCGCAGAAGGCGCTCTGTCCTTATAACTTCTTTCCAGATAAGTTTATCATTACTTACACTAAAAAAGAAGGATTTAGTTATTTGACAATATAATCAAACTTTTGCCCTTTTAATGAGAAATCTAATCAGGTTAATGCCGTTTAATTAGCCCAATATTTTACCAACGTGGGAGAAATTTTATAACATGTTGTTTCGCTGTCAATGTGGCCAAGGGTAATGCGCCAGCATATTATCAGCGCTTACGGCTATATTAACTTAATGTATTTGATACACTAATAATTTTGTGTTTTATTTTCTACAAAATTAATCCTGCAAAGAAAAGGGGTGTTTGTAGCCAAACCAATATGGAAAACAAATCCAGCAATCAACTCTCGCGCTGTTCTTTTAAGAAAGGATTTATTTCAGGCCGCATTTTTGTAAAATTAAACCATAAGAGGTTAATTCATATTATATATTAGTATAGCCATCCCTATTTCCATTGTCATGTTACAAGAAACCAGTTAAAGTTGCTGTATCCATAAAACCAATGTCTAGTAAATTATCTACTTCAACACGTTGTGTAGTCAGAATTCAAGGTTTGTGGATCCTTGATGCCGAGAAATTTGCATTTTGCAATTGGTCACAAAGCGTTCTCAGTCCGTCCGTCCGTCCGTATGTCTGCCTGTCCGTCGTGACTCCGTTTGTCAGTATGTTTAGCACTTACACAGCTCAAACGATTTTATCGAAAACTATTTACTTCTCAATCGATTTGTAGCAAATCAAGACCATGTGAGTTCGAAATTTTCGAAATTTTCTCCAAGAGAACTCCAAACTTCTTAAATAAATGTTATTCTCGGTTAGCGTAAAGGACACTTGAACTATAATTTTGAAGATTTTTTATAATTTTTCTAATTAAGAATTTTTATATTTTTCTAATTAATTTTGTTTTTTAAGAACAGATCTTGAAGTAAGGTCATTTACAAATTTTCAAAATTATGAGTAGCTTTCCCGTATTTTTGCGTGAAATCTAGACGACTTTAAATAATTATTTTGTCAAAAAAAGCGCCATTTTTCTTTAAATTTCCTCCTCGTATGTATCAACGTACGGCACAAAAAGTGCGTTCCCATTTTTGTCGAATTCACTGTATTTTTGAGAATAGCAGATTGTAAACATATTAAAAATGGTGCAATATTGAAGACAGAGATTTTTGTCTAAAAATGAATGTCTTCCCAAAAATCGTATATTTAAAACAGGCCATTTTTTAAATAAAAATTTTTTGGTGTAATTTGTGCTGGAAATTAATGCATTTAAAAAACATTTGCTCAAATCGGCACCAGTTCTTTTGCTTTATATTGTTTCCAGTATTGTCACTATCTCTGCGACTACTCTGACTGAGATGTCCTACGGTTCGAGTCCCAACGGTGGCGGATTTTGACACTACCTCTTGAGCTAAGTCGAATTCATCCGGTATCAGGAGAAGAATTCCTGATGCCGGCAGTGACGGATAGTTTTCTGTGATTTCACCAATCCCTATAGCCCGATTGCCGGAGCAGTAAAAGGTAGGAAATTGAACTTCTCGAAGGACACACAGAAATATTTCTACAAAAGAACGTCAGCGTTCTTGAAAAAACGCAATTGTGCAGCTCGCAGCGCAGGTGCGACGCAGCCGAGCGCCGCCAACCCATCGGCAGGGGACCGCCTTCTCGGCGGGCAGTGACGCGCGCACCGGAGCTGTTCTTCCCAGTTTGTTTGCGCCTCGCTAATAGCGGGACAGGTAATTAGATGACCTGGCCGCTCCGCGCGTAAGTAAATTCCAAGTCAGAGTCAACACGGCAGCCCGAGCGCCGCGCGTTGCGCCTGGCCGCGCGCTCCACGTCTTGCTGGCTGCGCATGGGAGACGCCGTACACCGTACTTCTTACTGCTAATGCAGAAAATTATAAGAACGGTTTTTCGTAATCATTGATTGACTGTTAGGGATTCCAGGCGCGTTAACGGCTAAGTTAATTTGTACGCGAAGTGCATGTTTTTTTTCTCGAGAAGTGGCGATGGTGTTCCTCCGCTGAAAGGTGGTATACGGCGACGACCTACCATCGGGTTGCGGGCTTTTCCACAACCAGGTATCTCCCTCCACTGGGACACCGTCCCAGCCGGGACAAGCTCTAAGCTCCCGACCGGTGTTCCGGCATGTGTGGTAATGTAGTGAATTTTAGTGTGTGTGTGTGTGTGTGTGTGTGTGTGTGTGTGTAAGGGATGATGATAGGTCAAGGAAGAAAAAGGAAAGATTCTGCGTGGTCTCAGGTTTACGCCTGGGGTTTATGGGAGAAACTGATTTGAATAATATTGTTCGGCATCAGAATACTATCCACAGCGATGTCATCCTAATCTTTTATGTTCCAAATGCAGCAAGAATCTTTTATGCTCCAAATGCAGCAGTAATCTATCAGCTTTGAGTCATTTTCCTAAGTGTCCGGGCCCTAAAAAATCTAAAGGAGACTATATAAGTGAGTTATGCTCCGCCAACTTCGCAACAGAATCAGGGCTCTCACAAAATTTGCGTCATGCCCATCCAGACACAGCTAATAGGTTTTGGGCTGCCAAGGCGCAGCGTAGTGGTAGCACTGCTGTGCGTAGAGACGTCTTCTCTTTGGGGAGAATTATGAAAATGGCTGCATTGGAGAAAGAGAGACCAACGAGAATTTGGCCGCTCTACTGGGTAAGAACACCCGACAAGTGGATGAGAAAAGAAAAGAGTCTACAAATCGAAGATATTTAACAACCATTGAAAACTGAAGCTATCGTCACTGCAAAATCATCTTCGTGCCCATCTGATGGCCGAAGGTGCGATGATTCAGCTAGAGCTTCTACTAGTTCTGCTGTTATCGCATCGCCTCGTAGGGTCATCAGCCCTCCAAAGACTCCAGTAAGCCAGATCCCTATGCTGATTTTGTCTTCTCCCCTGTATCGGAGGCCTACCTTAAAAACAGGAAGAAAGCCAATGATCCCCTGCTCTAACACTTGTCCAAAGGGGGTGGAAACGTCTTTTCTGGACGAGATAAGTTAACAGCCTGGTTCCAATTCCCTGCCAAAACCTCGGCCCATAGGCAGTGGCCCTGAGGAACTTGCAATGGTAGACACTGACTCCCCGGAAGCAGATTGGGGGCGATGCCCTAACGAGGAGGCCGCTATAGTTTCAGAGATAAATTAGGCGCTTTCGCCTGAGCCCGTCCTCTTTGATTCTGTTTTATCTGCTTTTGACATGACCCGTTCCGATACCGCTGGTCGGTTAGGACGGGACCAAACTTTTATTCAGTCCCCGGCTGCTATGACACCCGGAGAAGTAACTACTTAAACTTGTCTTAACAGAGCCACACTGGAAGGAACCAAGCCTTACTGGAGGAAAATATTTTAACTTGGATAGAAACCTGGGGCACTTCTCAAACTAATGTAGATCAAGAGCTCGATGAGGTGGGAAACGAATATATATAAAAAATAAATATTCAATCCCAGGACCAATTGAACGAGACCTTATGGTAAGTTAGTGAACATTTTGGGCGGCTCCACTGTACCCACCACCATCAGTTCTAAAAGGCCCCGTAGACATGGAGGCAAACTCGCGCGGAACGCTTCTCTTATTCTTGCAGGACCTTTTCAAGAATGATCCAGCTCTTTTGGCAAAGTGCATTAGAACGGGCACTGCCTGTAATAGTATGGATAGACGGGATAGACGACCCCTTAACAGGGATGGAGTTAATGACCTGTACAAATCCATCAGGGGTAACACCATATCGAATTTAATGGAAGCAGTGTCGTGGTTTCAGAAGTTGCATTTAAAGCCCGCTCAGAAGTTGGCAATAATTCATACCTAAATAATGCCACATAACTTATATCAATTGGTTTCTATGCCATCTATGTTGATGCACAGGGAAGCGGACGGTCAAATCTGAGTGGCAGTTAAACTGTTCCTACATCTGCATATGACTACTACAAATGGCTTATTTTACCTGGCAAAGAAATATAGGGGACTGGGATTGCTGCGGCTCGCCCAACACGTTCCTAAAGTAGCTCCGAACCTAATATTACGATTAGAAAAAACCTGCCTTATCTATTTGCAAATGGTTGAGCACCTATCCGAGTTTGTACCAACAGACATTAAAGACAGCAAAAACACTGACACTCAAGTAGCCCTATTCTGAACAAGATTTAAGGTCTTATTAGAAGATATGCGCCGATAACGAGGTAGCCACCTGGGAGAAGCTGGGAACGTAAGGGAGAGCGGTTAGAGCTCATATAAACGATCCTATTGGAAATGCATTTTTGAATGATTATCATCTTCTGAAACCTGGTATTTTTATCACTGCAGTCCAATTGAAATCAAATGCCTCCTCTTATGAAACTACTCTCAGAAGAGGAAGGCCCAGAGAGGATGTATACCTCAGGAAGTGCAATACAGCGGTAGAAACCATGAATCACATCCTCGGTCAGTGCATTTTTACGAAGTCAGCAAAAATAAAGCGTCATGACGAGATAAAGAATTTCATAGAAGGGGAGATGCTACAGAAATCGGACACCGTGCTGCCACTTTCTCCGTTGCCTTTCTCCGTTGCGAAGGGGCCAAACGTGACGTAATAAAAAGCCTAGAAGGGGTCCTCGTGAACGATGTGACTATCCGCCACGAGGATGGGTCTAGCGTTCTGAAAAAAGGGAAGAAAAAGGTGATAAAATACCAACCAGTTATTCCCCTGGCAGCCCAATTTCATGGACTTCCCACTGCCAGAATCCTGCCAGTGGTGGTTGGAACCTGTGGAGCTATACCAAAATCCACAGTCAGTGCCTTTAAGACCCTAGAGATCCCGCCTTGAGGCGATCTACTGACTATCTCGTTAATTGCTCTCAGAAGCTCTGTTAAAATCTACACACAATTTGTAAATTACGATGGAGCAATTGAGCATTGCTGAAAGTAAATGCAGGAAAGGAACTTCATTGTCCCGTGGGGAAGTCGAGGAAGGGGATCCTAGGAATCGCTTAGTTACCACGAATTTAAATGGGAAGTGTATGCTATTTAATATAGCATATAGAAAATTATGTAGTCATAATTCACGTTTTGAGTCTCATTGATATCGACAAATTTGATTAAGACGAAACATGTGTCTGCCCGTCTCTGTGTCAGTTGAGGCTAAACCGTAAGCAGAACTTTTACCAAAATTGATGATCCCCAATTGATGTGGCTGACATCGCTGCCCCTTTAACGTTTTAAGTTTTAATTAAGTTTTAAGTTAAACATTTTTAACTTAACTAATTGTTATGTATCTGCAATGTGAATACCGTGTTTTCGGAAAAAGCTACATGAAATACGTAGAGAAAATTCAGCCCTCATTGTATGCGGAATATGTGAGTAAACTATTATCTTTTCTTCCAGAGGTGTTACGTTCATCACTCATTGCTTGATGAAAATGTGTACATTTTTCGCACCATTTCAAGTGTTTTTGTATCTGACTATGCGGCCATAATCTTATGTCCTTATTACGCTTGGTCAGTTGTGAAGCACTGCGACTTGTGATCGAATTAGAAGAATGGAAAGCATGGAGCGAATGCGCATGGAGCGAATATTTGTTCATTCTCGATATGAAAATATCTAAAAAGGTACAATAGTCTCACTGTGTGCACACCATAAGTGTGGAGAGGGATGCCGGCTACCAGGTGCAAGTTCGAATGCGTGGTTGAATGCATGCCAGCGAACAATATAATTTCCCATTCAACCATTGAATTGGTTTTAACATTGTAACCGATAAATTGATAAATTATCTTAAAATTAACATTAATAAAAATAATATGCTATCATTTACTTTTTTTGTGTCGCATTAATTGAAGACGCATTAATTAAAGTCGCATAAGAGAACGCATTAATAGACGAATATCATTCCCTTTCCATATCAAACCCAGCTCGTTTTTTTCTTTTTTGTTTCAGTAAGGAATTACTGTTTCATCACTTAGGATTTTTATTATTAGATCCTTTCTAAGTATTTAGTGATCGTTTTGTTTTTAACGCTTATCAAAAAATCTAAACCTTCACAGTGAGTATTGGCATTGTGGAAACTCCAACGTTCTCTTGCAGTCAGGCCTGCACATATTCACAATGAGTTGATTTTTAGGTATTTGTCAGAGAACAGTTGTGCAATCGGAGCAAATTGTGATTGTTGAGCTAGTTCTTCAAAAGAACCATCTGTGGCCCTGCGAAAAAGACTGCAAGAACCGAAAATGTTGAAATATGAATGCCCTTGTCTTACTTCAAACTCGGAAAATATTTTAACCCAAACGTGCAGAAAGTGATTGTAATATATTTCTAAAACCATATTTAATTTGTTCAGAAATATATACTTTTTTTAATGTTTCGATTCAGTATGACGACCGCCAATGACACCTTCATTTGTTTTCTTCGGGAGTATTGGAATTGGTATGCGGCTGTTAAATAACAAAAGCTTTCGAGCTGGTGTACTTGTTTGCCTTCTTATTTTCAGATGAAATACTGCTTAAAGAAGTACTTTATGCCAGCAACTGCGTGTGCAATTTTTCACAAAATATGTCATTTCCTTCTTTTCACTGAATATGAGAGGCCGCCCAGAGCAGAAGTCCCCAAAGCATCCAGTGGCAGGTAGCAAGATACATATAAGGCATTCTATTCCGAACCTCTACCCTCGTCACAAGGAGGCAGGATGCTTTTCCGCGTGCAATTAAGGAACATCCTGTGTACCAGCAACGTCCTCTGCCGGGGAGCAAAAGAGCTCAAAGCGAAATGATTACGTGTGTGTATAAAGAAAAGACGCCGGCAACTTCTACCTCCAGTTCGATTTACGAAGGCTGCGGTGTGTGCTCAGGTGAACAAGAGTGCGCGCCCGCCACTGTACGACAGCACGCCGTGTGAGAGGGTTGCTGCGGGGGGAGGGCATCTCGAAATGAGCGCGTACCTTTTTTTCCTAAAGGCGATGCTCAGGGAATCAAAGAAATGTCAACAGCTCTTCGCTGATGACTACACTTCAAAAGAATACGTTCCGTCGATACGCTTGATAAGGAGAGTTTCAAAGAGGGAGGCGCAAATAATTGGAGATACTCGGTCCGTTAATTTCCTCTCCCGTCTGCCTCCGCGCTTTTATGATACACACTCTGAATTCGACCTCGACAGAGTCGCATGTCACTTTTTTTAAAGACTGTTTGCTGAGATTACAAAAAGAAACTTTTCGTTTCACTAAGTCACCCAATGAGAGGGAGGAAGGCGCAAGGCAATCATTTGCGTGAAGACGGTTTGGCGTTGGTTTCATTTGTGCAGAATTGCAGGACTAGAGGAAATTCTGTCTCTTCTGTTTACTAGAACGTTCGTAAATCTAGAAGAAACGTTCGCAGGAATTGATTGAACTTGTTTCATTTATGGCTACAGAAGAAATATTAATTTTCATCAGTGATCTAATATTTCAAGTCAAATAATTTAGAATCGTTATGTTGACAAAGTATGAAATCATCGACAAATCCCCAGTTAAGACTGACAAATGCATCACGCTATACGAAATAACAATGTCAATACACTTGTTTAAATGAATTGTTGATTAACTTTATTTGGATAGTTACATTTTCCATGTTTGCACTTCATCTTGACTCATCACTTATATAATATAACTTCCACAGTATAGATAATTTTTTTGGCTCTAACACCAAACCAGTCAAGACGAGGAGAATGCGTGAAATACCGAGCTTTCTGCTCGTTTATCTTGTTTACTACAGAATTTGGATATTGTAATTATTTGGTGAAAATGTAATAACCCAGGCTTCTTGCTCAAGTTGCATGACGATAGTTTTGCATCAATCTTACTGTCCATGCTACCGTACGTAAGAAAAAGATACTATTTTACGGCACTTTAAATTGGGACAATTCAAAACGACCCGACAAGTGATCCCACAGTTCCTGCTTCCGCAAGTAACTAAAAACTGAATAATATTTCAATTTTCACACTTCCCATTCTATTATTCACCAATTCTATTTAATTTACATGGGTGGAGTAAGACTAGAAATTAATATATGTTGTATAATTTTTTATGAAAGTGGTAAAAACAAAATTCCTCAGTTACCTTACTCATGATCCCTGGTTAGTGAGATCGGTTAGTGAGAATGTAGAATATTACAATACTAGCATGTTATTTCAGTTGCTGTAAGCCATTACAGAACACAAAGTCTGCATTTCACAAGACAAGAACGAAGAAAGTGTCAGTATTCCTATATTTTAAAAATGCCCTCAACCCTTCAGGGGAGTAGATTTGTAAGTAATGCAGGAAATTTGTTCAGTACATATCATCACCGTGACCTTTCAAAGTCCACGTTTTGGTTATATTAAATAATTCAGTTGCCTCTCGCGTTTTAGATCAGCAAAGAAACACTTTATCACAATATAGGAATGCACACCAGAATTTATTTTCTTACGTTTTAAGAAATATGTATTTAAAATGTTCGAATCAGATGTATGAAAAATGATTATGCGGGAATTCTCTACCTGTAATTCTCATATATGTCCACAAGAACATCTTCTTTCATTAAAAAAAAAACAAGAAGTGTGATACTGTTTGCAAAACTTGTCTCGTAATTTTTCGAACTGAACTGCAACTGTTTCCATGAAGTGTGCGGATCACCAACCACAGAGCAACATGAGCCCACATTCCAATAAATGTGGGGCAAAACATTAGCAATTTTCGTGATGAATGCTTTAAATAGTCCAGCACTTTTATTTCCTTTCTAATTCGCCATTATTCTAATAACAAAAACGTTCACTTTCACATGTGAAATGCGTTTGCTTGTCGCGTTAAAAACGCGCTTTGTGGGCGGCACTAAAGGCGGCCTTTGTGGCCCCGCAGTGCGGGCAGCCGTGAAGCGAGAAATGGCCTCGAGCACAAAGCAACACGCGCTGCCATTGGAGCCCGCCCCCACCCCCGCCCCTGGCCCCGCACGTACCGCATGCAGCGTCGGAGCTCACCCCAACTCAGTAGACAAGGAATTCAGCGTTCGATTGGGTGTACGTGCTCAAGTTGGTTGGTCTTGGATCGCACTCTGCGTGCGGTACCCCAGAATAAATGCCACAAACTTCTACAAAATGTGGAGATGACGAAGATTGTCCAGTTTTGCCAATGAACATGGAAGAAGAAATAGCGAAGAAATGAGGAGTGGAAATAAAACGAAGGTGGTCATGTGACATTTGATTATGATTGATAAGCAACTTAACTTCTTGATATTTTTGACAGGTAAAGTTCCTCCCCAAAAAGAGACGGGAGAAATTCTATATTCCCAACCGTTCAGACAAACTTGAACACCCTTCGATCCGGGGGACGGGCTCGTTGATCAGTCGCTACACTCGAAATAGTAGTGTCTATGTGATTGGAGCAAACTACCGAGGGGCGAGAAAGACGTTGTTCTCGGGGGCCTCGAATGTTAACGGGAGACGAAGAAACATCGTCATCTTTCCCTGCCGAAGGAGAGATTTTGCCTGCGCGTACGCCATGACAAAAAATATTTCTGAGAGGGGTTTTCCATTCAGAATTACTGTCAATATACCAGTAAATATTAAGCATTTTAGCAACAATTATACTAACTTTCAGCATTCAACCTGTAACTCTATCAAACTGCGAAGTTAAAATGTTAATCGCAGGCACAGTTCGCGGATCCTTTCCGTCGATCCAGCTCATATTTCGAATTTCTTCATAAATTGGAAATTGCTCCAAAATTGTTAATTCGCAGTTTTCGGCTCTTTAACATCGGGAGACACTTTCCTTTTAGATCTTTAGATCCCCTTTAAACGCAATACAAAATTCCGCAATTCGATCAGTGCTCAATCGAGGCCCCGTCCCCGGGAAAGCGTCTTTCCAGTCCCACGGTAATAGATTTTTTAAATATTAAGCACCTATTATTTTGTTTCCTGATTCGATGTGTATTTCTCGAGATATTAGACCGTTTCCAAACTTTCTTAGGGTATCGGGATAAATCGTATTTTTTTCGATTACAGCGCTAACTGTCAAATCTTTCAGACAAAACCTACGTATTTCGTCACGAAGAATTCGAATCTGCAATAACAAATGGGGGGTTGATTGACATTTCAAAGTTGCCCTCTTCCCACTCCCATGAGTTGCGACATTTTTAGTCCACTCTGTATAATACATACATACATACATTACATACATTTAATTAGAACTGCAATGGTATGACCCGGTGGCAGTTAATGCAATAATTTGAAAAATTTACAACACTTACAATTAATAATAATAATTAATAATAATTATATAATAATAATAATAATAATAATAATAAAATAATAATAATAATACCGTACAATACCGAGTACAAGACGAAGCAGCGTTGAAAAAGATCATGCATGATCACGTTCACCGCACTCAGTTCACTACACTACATTTTTTTTTGCTTTGGATTACCTTTGAATTACCACACTGACCAGCCACTTACAGCAACTTCACCCACTACACAGCACATCTTATTTAATATCTTTTCTAATTTGTTTCTAAAACTTCGGACACTGAGAGGAAAAGCTTTGAAAACTGCTGCAGGTAATACACCGAAGTAGCGTAATTTTCACGTGTTAATAACTACGTGCATGCAAGCAACTTTGATAAGGACACGACTGCATGGGAAAAAGTGTTAATTGTTGAAGGGTTGAAATAATATTTGAATCAGGACTGTCTTTTACAGTAGTTTGGCCGTTAAGGCAGGAGTATGAAGTCTTATTTATCAATTTAAAATTTCAATGTTTTCTAAATTATCCTTTGTGTAATATTTTGAACATTTTATTGTAACAGTTTTTATTTTTAAGTAGATGAAATGTAAAAATATACTTCTCCTACTGCGATACTTATTCTCTAATATGATATATAATTCTCCTCAACATGGTCTAAAAACACTGTTCATTATAGACAGAATTGCAATTATTGCATCTAGCTTGTATACCCCACCATACCCTTCTTTGGGAATGGAGTCTTGCGTACCTACTTGCTACCGGTGTAGTCACCTCAATTCTCTCATTGCTTCCTTCCAACTCCTTATCCTTTTCTCTCCTTCCCCCTCTGCCCCTACCCTTCCCATCCCGGGGTCCTTACTCGCCCGGACATCAGCTACCCAACGAGGGGTGGAGAGAACATCCAGTTGGTTTTCCGGCTCAGAGGGGTCACAATACCCTCCAGATATTATTATATTATCACAATATTCCGCTAGTATTTGTATAAATTGTCAACGTATAGTTAATTTTTTTAACATTCTCGTCCTTAAGGAGGTACTTCGTAAGACGAGAAAGTTATTTTATCGTGCGCCGAAAATCGGCGATTCTCGTTAGAAAACTCTTATAGACGGACCCTGGTAAAGAAAAAGTGAATAAATTCTATTACTATAAGTAGTAAATTAATTCTTCTATCATGTGGTGAAGCCAGAATCTATGTTTTGTGGGTCCTCCATACATCAAAATTAATAGAGGTCAAAACGTCTGTCTGTCCATTCGTCCGTTTGTGGCCAACGCCAGCGCCCAAACCGTTCAGCCGATTTTCTCCAAACTGATATTCCCCGATCGATCAAAACAAGTTTCTTCGATCTTTTTGGGAGTTTCAACCGAATATGCTGATTTTTTGGGTACATTGCATGAAGCCTCAAAAACATTTTCAAATTGTTCTTAAAAAACCTTTTTTTTATTTAACTTTATTCTTGACTAGCGTAAATGTCACTTAATAAAATGGTACATGTCGCAAGTTCATTAAAATCTCTCGAAATTGTTCAAAAATTCGAAATTGCAGTTTTATCTGGTCGTCTTCCTACAACTACAATATTGAAGATAGAGGCTTGTTCCTTAATAAATCAGCTCTTTAAAAGTAGATCTTGAATAAGGTCTCTTTTTTGAAAATATGAGAAGTTTTCGTGTAATTTGCGAAATAGAAGCAATTAAAAAAATTAACAATTTTTTCTCAAACCCCGCTCCACAGTTTTCTAGAAGGAGTAACGACGCGTCGAGGATATTAGTATCAAAACAAGAAACTTGTCTCCAAACATACATACACAGACACAAATATTTAATCTTATTTTTAATCTCGTATTAAATTGGGGTCCTCATACAAATAAGAATATCAGTCAATAATTACAATTCAAATTTTAGAACACTCAAGCCAACCAAATTGTTTCTTTTGGATATCAGGTTGAGTTTTCCGTGTTTGATCTCAGATTTCTTCCCATTAAATTTCTTGTAAAATAACGAGATTCCTCTCTTCGAATTCCTCGTCTTTAAAAACTTAGCAAACCAATGTTCCAATATAATCTTACCATTTATTTTTTGCCCTTCTTAGAGAGCAATAGCAATCAAGCGCTCTCTGATACTCCTCTTCTTTTTTCTCCTCGAGCGGCGTCCTCATCGTGTCGTTACTTCTTAAATTATTTAAATCCTACCAATATAAAGGAGGACTGGGCTGGATCCAAAAACAGTCACGTACTGCTTATTAAGAAGTACCAACTTTTTTCCCTTCCAGATACTTTCTTTTTTTACGTCCTCCATATTTGCAAATCACGAGGAAATGTGAACGAGGGAGGATTAAAAAAGAAATTAGTACATAAATGACGCTAAGCCCCAAGACGTGGGCGAGGATGGGATGAGAAGAGGACGGGACCGGAGCGATGTTAAATGTATGCGGCACGGAGGAGGTGGAGGAATAAAAGGATGGCGAGAAGCGGCGTGCCTGCCTTAAAAAAGAGGAAGGGCGAATTTTCACTTGGAATGCGTTCAAGAAAGCGATGGCCGCAGTTCTTGACGAGTATCCTCTTCACACGATGAGCGCCTCGCCCTTTACACTGGTTTTTTCTTTGTTTCGAACCCCACTTGGGAGGATGTGGGAAGGTGAAAAATGAGAAACGACGGCATAGTTTGGTAGGACAGAATCATACTAAATTCATTTCGTTCATCCACGTTTTATTTAAATATCGTTTCGTAACATAATTAACAAGTATTTCGTTAATATTGAATGACCATTGTCTTCTTAATATCCGTTACATTAAAAGAGTATCATTCCGCTTCGAGCGGAATCATTCGGCGGGATCATTCCGCGTCGACCTGTGCGGACCTCCGAGCGAAGCGCTACTCTCAGTAGCAGTTTACATTTCGTAGCGTAAGGTGCAGAAGCGAAAAGTTTAAGACTACGCAGTGCAAAACTTCAATCTAAAGTGCAGTGTTTTAATAAGCGATTAACTCTACATCATCATTCAACAGCACCTGCCTGAGCTTGTGCACAGCCGATGTCTTAGCCCTGGTTTATCCAATCGACGGTCAAGTAGAGGTCGTGGAAGGCGACGGCCATGATTGATATTCCAGCTCAACATGCACCAGCGTATTTACATACTTCATCACAACGAGCGCAGCTGTTTCATCAAACAGCACCGCCAGTGTAACCAATGCAGGATACAAGTATGCAGCCATGTTTGCAAAATAATAATCAAGAAAATCAGGTCAGTCATTATGTGCCGACCGAAGGCGCAATCTCTTCTTTAAGGTGCAGTGATACTATTACTACAAACTTCGTTCCAAACTCCCAAGTGAAGACTGGCAAACGAGGAAATAGTAATCATATCCAAAACCTAAGTCAATCCCAAAAAGGACTTACCAACACTGATACTTGATAGATAGATAGATAGATAGATAGATAGATAGATAGATAGATAGATAGATAGATCGTACATTTATTATTTCTGAAGGTAGGTATACAGCCTGGTGACAGAACACTACAATTTACATATTACAACTAAGAATACTAATTACGGTATACATATTAAAAATAGATTCAGGAGGCCTTTCTGATGGCGATGTTGCAAACGCCACCGACCTCGCTATGCCTGAAAAAATAAGAATCCCTCCATCCACATCAATAATATTACAAACATTATTGAACTAAACCAGGAAATTAAAACCCAAATTAGTGCGCCATTTACTGTAACTTATAACAATAATAAAGCCAAAGTTAAGTTACAAAATATAGAAGACTTCAGAAAAGCAAGTGAGTATTTCGTAAAAACTGAAAAACAATTATATACGTTTAAGGACCCTATCAACAAAACGTTTTCCGTGGCTTTTAAAAACATGCATCCCTCCCTCACGCAAGAGGAAATATATAACGACCTGAAGGAACAATTCTCCTCCAGTAATTGTGTCACCAGGTTACACAAAGATAATCAGCCCATCCCAGTGGTAGTGGCAGAGTTTTGAGGTCAACAATCGATTGAATAAAATCCCCAGACTAGTCAAAACTGCAACTTAAAAGTTAAAGTTTTAAGAACGCGAAAAATAAAGGAATAATGCAGTGCCACCGTTGAATAGTCTTTGTACATACTAAAATTAACTGTTACAAACAAATATCTTGTATACGTTGTGCTGAGAATCATTACTCAGTAAATTTCCCCAACAAGAACAATCCTCCGACATGTAGAAACTACGAAGGGGCGCACAGGGCAGATATACGTACAGATGAATGCCAATATTTTAGAAAATTATCGGAAAATAAATCTAGAATGTCCCAAAAATTCTCTACAAATAGGAAATAATAAATCAACCCCACCTTCACCCCATCTCAAGTCAAAATATCCACCATTTCCCTAGACTTCATAGAACCGCTAACATATCCAATTTTACCCATGAAGCGGCATTAAATCGACCACCAAATAATATCCCACCTTACGTCCCAACTCACAATCCACAAAATAGTCTTCATCAAAACAACCTTCTGAACACTCCTTTTATCCATAATATTATCAATCATATAATAACGCATATAATGAATATCATAAATCCAGCCATTTCAACTATTATTCAAAGCATACAACAAGTAATTACTTCTCATTTTAGTTACCTCAATGGCACAAAATAAGTCAAATCATTTCAATCCTAATAAACAGGAACGCATGTTATATCAGCAATAAAAAAACAACTCCTACTTTCTTTCTCCAAAAAAAACAATTATTATTAACATTGTATGTATCACAAAATCTCATTTAAAACCTCAATCAACCTTCAAACTACCAGGTTACAACACTGTAAGAATGGATAGGACCATGTCTCCATGCGGTGGAGTCATCATACTCATTAAAAACAGTATTTCGAAGAACATTCAACAGCCATCACTGGCATCAAACAATATCAGTTTCAATTACCAACATCAACCAGAATTTTACTTTCATTACCGGTTATAATCCCCCAACGTAAAAACAAATTTTACAGCTCTAAACACCGTACTTTCTCGCTTACTCTTACGGTTAACTCTTAAAATATGTTGTAACAAAAAAAGTAAATTGATCTCACCCCCAGAACCAACCTATTTTCCCTGTGATCCAATCTGGCTTCCTGATATTCCTGACATAGGAATAACAAACATAAATGTAAATTTTCACTCAATCTCGCATTTTGAACTCGACTAGGATCATCTTCCAGTATTAATTTCTACAGATCAACCCCCCTCCCCGCTCACCATCTCCTGCTCTAAATACTTACCAATTGGAATTGGACCAAATGCAAAAATATAAAGGAAAACCAAATACCCTGTTTTGAAACACTAAACTCTCCAGCCGAAAATGCAATAACGCAACCAAACAATATAATAATTAATAAAATACGCAAACTCAACTCTGAACGACCGATCACCCTTCGGAAACTCATATCAAACAAACTACCACAAAGCATTATCAGAATCATAGAAACTAAAAATAAAACTAGAAGATTACGGATGACACTTATAATTCCAACACTTAAAAAAATAACTAAATATTCTAAATCTTAAGAAAATCTGCAAAAAAGCTCTAGAATACCATAATCAAACTAAATACAATAATATGATACATTCATTAAACACAAGCAATAACTCACTCTGAAATTTCACAAAAAGAATACTCAGTAAAAAAACTATAATCCCCCCGCTAACTAAACCAAAAGGAAAAATACATGCAACTGCCGACAAAACGGAAGTATTAGCCCTCCATTTCACATCAACTTTCACACCAAACCTCACACCTTCCCACCCACATCACATACAAATTCAACTTGACGCTAATTCCACTAATTCCAGCGTTCCACAAAAAAATAAATATATCAATTCACATGAAACTCTTAAGTTATCAAAACCCTACCATATAAAAAAGCCCTCGGTCACGATAAAATAAATAATATAATTCTCAAAAACCAATTCAATACTGCCAAGGCCTTCATTGTAAACATATACGAGCATAATTAATGTTCAAGAACTGGCTATTATCCTACTACCTGGAAACATTCTATCATCCTCCCGATCACCAAACCCAATAAGAATCATAGCATCTCCGATACTTATAGGTCCATAAGCCTCCTCCCCAATTTAGCAAATATTTTCGAGAAATTAATCCTAACAAGATTAAACATTTACCATAAACAAACACAGCATACCATTCTACCAATTCGGATTCACTAATAAACTATCCACTGCACATTAAGTTTTGCGTATCTCAGAACATCTCCACTCCTCCAAGTGTCAAGTGTCAAGTGCGTGGAGAAACGTACAACAGGATCAAACTGAAGTTGATTCGGATCAACTGGGGATCATCATCTTGATTCCGGTTGGTGAAACCGGCCCTAAGTGTTTCAATGAAAATAGGAGCTACACCAGTATAATGCTTTGCTCTGTTAAAAAATTAAATAAAATATTTTCAGCATTTTTTGAGAAAATTTAGGAAACACCTTTGAATCTTCCTAAAAATTTACGTTTAATTTACATTTTCATTAAAAAAGGTCAAATATCCGTGTCAAATTGGAGGGTTGACGTCAGCCAGACCGATCGGTAAGTATTCATTTCCGTAAAAATCCTATGTACGATATAGGAACTAATGTTGTTTTGCAGACGGGATGACGTTTTGGGAACAAGTGGGGCACAAAGAGGCAAAGGTGTAGTTCCCCTTTCTTTTGAATCTGGGCTACCCTTTCGGTTTTGCCCCATTCCCTTCGCGACTATCGGCGCCTCGGAGTAATCCACCGCGGCAATTACCGCCCCCCCGGGGGACAATCCCCAGTGAAGTGCCCCTCGAGCTCAACGAACGAAACTCTGAGGTAGCCTTAGATTCGATCCCGAAAATTTTGTTGGTTTGGATTTTGTTGGTTGCCGGGTTGCGGCCCATTTTGGAGCTAGGACACTTATTCTGGGTGTGTTGGGACCAGTTCATTAGTTACGCATCATCGCAGAACGATTGCCCTCAGATCTCACACATAACCGATCAAGACGAAGGATTAAGGAAAAATTACGGTAATGACGTCACTGATGTGATGTAGGAGAGTCTGGGAACGTCCCCGTGCCACAAACAGAATTGAGAGCATGCATACCTTATCCGGTTTTCGAACCCGCAACTTAAGTGTCCATCCATTTATGCTTACGCGCCCACGTTTGTGTGCCACGAGGCAAAAACGCCGCTTCCCTGGAGACTCGAAACCTTGGGCCTTCCGGTCAGAATCGTTGCAGAGACAGAAGCGATAAGTGAAACTGATTCTGTCTCTTCCTCTTCTGGCTAAGAATCTGATTGAATCAGTAAAAATCCCACTAATTTATGTATCAAATGTAACTAACATTACGAACTTTAGCAAGGAGACAACCAGCTTCACACTTTAATTTATAAATAATATGGTAAAAATACAACCAGAAAAATTAGAGACTTCTGAGACATAACCAAATATTTAGTTAGCACTGGAAGACATTTTCATATTTACAAGAACCCTGCAAATAAGAAATTCTCAGTTGTATTAAAAAACCTACACACATCAATCACAGAAGAGGAAATCTACACCTATTAAAGAAAAACACATCACTTATTAAAGTTACCAGACTTTCAAAAGGCAGTAATCCAATTCCAGTAATTTCAGCTAGATTCAACGGAAAAGAAAACGTAGAAAATATTGTAGAAATAAGAAAAAATGTAATCTAGTTGTAAAATCTGAAAGGAGAAAACAACCTAATGGCCCCATTCAATGCATGAGATTGTAACGTATTAGCCAGCGTGCCTCATGGCATCTATTTGGGGACGCGTGGTAAGGGATTAGTAAGAGGAAACTCCTCGCCACAGGAGGGAGAGAAGGGCTTTTCCTTAAAGCAAGAACGCGGAATCGGGTGATACGAGGCTTTGGGGTCCTTCGGTCTTAAGAAACAGAGACCTATACCCTCATGGCCAGCAATAGGGTCCGGCGGGGGCGGCGTGACGTTGTTGGTCACGTGGCCTCGAGTATATAAGGGAGTGCACAGAGCCAGTGGGTGGGTTACTCATACCAACCCGATCAAAGGGCAAAGTATAGGCGACCGAAGCACTTCCTGTAGTAAGAGTAATATGAAACAGAGAAATGAGACTTGAAACATAAAATAGTACATAAAATAGTATTTCAAAACACGCAATGCGCGCGCCAGTAGGCTAAAGTCATTTTTTGACCTTCTGTTTTTCTTCATGTTACAGGATTGACCATAGATGCCCGTAAGGGCAGGAATGGTCCCACCGCAATGGCGTGAACGTACATTGCACTTTCCGTGCGTTCACAAAACTGCACATAAGGTACTGCTGTGGGTGGGTTCTGGAGACAGTGGGAGAACCTCGTGCATTTCTACAAAACTTGGCGCCACGAAGGTGCTGCGGCGGGCAGGGCTCGCGAGGCAAGTCACGTGTCGACGAGCCTGTGGAGGACTTGGTGTCCTTGGGTGACTGCAGTCACGTGGGAGCGATTCTGTTTGCGTGCTCCGAGGTGAGGAGTGGTTGAGTGCCACGACTCACGCCGATTTTGAATCGGGTAAAATCACTCTTGCAATTGAGGCAAACAATCAACTGGTACGCCAGTACGGTTGTGTCCCAGTGTGACGGCCGGTCAAGGAATCTTGGCTTTGTGCACGCTTCAGAAGTAGGAGAGGCGAATGCCACAATTGAAACCGATCATCAATCGGGTTTTGATCGCTCCCGCGATCAGGGGGGATGGTATCAGAGCTAGGGTATAAAGTGCAAATTTATTGTAAATATTTGTTGTGTTTTCTTTGTAAATAAATATTAGTTATATGAAAGCTCTGTGTCTGTGTTCACTGTGAGTATCCATGACGTCACAAGATGTTTAGACTTTGGCCATTCAAAAAAATAATTGTAACCATAAAATAACATACATTTATTTTTCTGAAAATCATTATTTTGCAACTCACCCCCATAAAAATGAACCATTCAAATGTTATAGCTGTCAAGAGAACCACAGAGCAGACCTCAGAACAGTAGAATGCCCCTATTATAAAAGAATAAGAAAAAACCCTAACAACAACAATCCTCAAATTGAAATAGAACCAATGGATCTCCAAATGCGCCACCTCAAAATACCCAAACTAACTTTCCCAGACTAACAAACACACAAAACAACCAAAACTTTACACATACAAACAACACAAACAGAACACAAAATATTAAACAACAAAACTCCCCAAAACTAAATCCACATGCACACTCGAACGAGAATAACTTTCTCAACTCCCTGATCAATACAATAGCTACTCAAATAATCAATATAACCAGTTCAATTATCCCATGCATAATAAATAACATTCAATCGTCTCAGCATACATTAGTAATAATTATGCATCAAACACAAATTAATAAGATTACCATACTCAAATAGAATGCAAATGGAATAATCAATAAAATCAATGAACTGATATATTTGATGCAAGATAACAAAATAGACTTTGCTTGCATAACAGAATCACATTTAAACAATAGTGCGAAATTCAGTATTCCAGATTACAAAACAATCACAACAGATAGACCAAATGCTAATGGAGGAGGTGGTATTGAAACAGCAGCAATTAAGTTTATTAATAACAACAATCTGGAAACCACACTCTTAGTAGCATATTAGCCCCCCAATGTAAAAATCAAACATACCAATGAGATTGGTATTATTGATAAACACACTCCAACAATAGTTCTAGGTGATCTGAATGCAAAACATGTTCAGGGGATGTAAAAACAATAACCCAACTGGAACTTAATTACTACAACTAATAAACAGCAACAAACTAAATACCATAACCTCCAATGAATCAACAACCCATTCATTTGATCACTCTAGGATCCCTGACCTGTTAGATATAGGTATAACAAATTTAAAACAAAGGTTATTCTCCACAGTACACTGTGAAATGGACACAGACCACCTACCAGTAACATTTGCAACACAATATTCACTCCCCCCCCACACACACCCATTCCACAATTCAACAGATCAAGAAATAACAATACTCAATAACATAATATTAAGTGAACTACAGAACATTAAATTAAACAAATCATCTAAGCACACACAGAATAACAAAATGAACTTCCTAAAAGCATAAGAAATCTAATCCACATAAAGAATAAAACAAGAAGATTATGGAATCACACTAGAAACCCTGAAGTTAAAAACGAACTGAACTTATTAACATATATTACCAAAACAACACTTTTCACACACAAACAGCAACAATACCATGATTCAAACTTTAAGCTCAAGTAACAATACAGTGTGGCAATATAAAAATAATATACTAAACAAAAGAAATAATATTCCCCTACTTAATGACAGCACAGGGAAAAAATTCTCTCCCTCAGAAAAAGCTGAAACACTAGCAAAACATTTTGCAGATACATTTAAACAAAACGAGTCACCCCCACACTCACAAAAAACACTTCCTAAAAAAGGCTCCAAGACATGACAGAATAAATAATAAAATCCTAAAAAATCTGCCAAAACAAGACATTGCATTTTTAAATAATATTTATTACTCTTCATTAATAACAGGTTATTTTTCACTTTTATAGAATCATGCTATCGTGATACCCATATCTAAAACACACAAAAATCCATCCAATAAAGAAAATTATGGACCAATAAGCCTGTTACCATCCTTGTCCAAAATTCTAGAGAAAATTATTCACAAAAGACTCAATAATTAATTCAACAAAAATGACATCATTCCCAGGAATCAATTTTAATTCACAGAAAAGTGATAAACCACACACCAATTACGAAGAATCACAGAACATATCGATTCAGCATTCCAAAGAAAGCTACATACTATATCAACCATTTTAGACATTTCACAAGCATATGACAAGCATATCAAGAGTATGGGATTAAGGTCTCATGTACAAACTTAGAATCATTGGCACACCCAAATATCTAGTCAACATCAGCAATAGCTTCATAAGCAATAGAACTTTTTCAGTTTCAAAACATTAACATCTCTCAAACCCCAACCAAATATTGGCTGGACTTCCTCAGGGTTCCCCACTTTCACCTATATTATTCAATCTTTACAGAGCCGACATTCCTACATCCAATACAAAAAATACAGCCTAACTCGCAGATGATACAGCATTGCATTGTTCTAGCATATCATTCATTACATTAAGAAACACAATACAACAACATGTAAACCAGATTCTTGGTAGAAAAAATGGAAAAATAAATTAAACTCAGCTACGGCAACAGCAAAAATCTTTTCATTAAAAACGATTTCAACACCACCACCCCTTACAATAACACCATTCCTTGGATTCCACATTACAAAACAGTGAAATATCTACGACTGCATTTAGACACCCAACTTAATTGGAAAGAACATATAAACATTAAAACACAACAAGCAAAAGTCAAGCTAATTCAATTAAAACCATTAATAAATAATCAAACTAAAGTAACTATAGAAAATCCAAACTCATATATACAGCCATAATAAGACCCCCTAATGCTCTATGCTTATCCTGTCTGGATTAATGCAGCAAAAACCAATATCCATAAAGATCAAAATTAATTTCTGTGAATAATAACCAATGCACCCTGGTTTATCACAAACAAACAACTTCATAGAGAAATTCAAATAAAACCTATCACACATAACATCACCAAGTTATCCCATAATTTTTACAAAAATATGACATCAATTACACAAATATCCCAATACAACCTAAAAATCAAAAAAAAACGAAAAAAAAGGGATTTACCAAACATATTTTCATGTACAATTTGCAAATTTGGATGATTCGTTGTGAGGTGCTCAGTGGGTTTCCTCTTCCTATGAATTAATTGTAAAGAAACAATAGTTAAGTTTTTTTAAATAGATAGTAAGCATCAACACATGTGGAAAAAATGTACTGTTAACTGAAACATATATCACATCCAAAATAATAATAAATAAGAATCTGATTGATTTTTATAAGAAATTACTTGATACAACGAACTTTCATGTGTTTCAATTCAATGAAAAATTTCATGTGTTTCAATGAAAGCTGTTACATCGTTCAGATTTCATAACGGTCAAACAAGGTTCCACGATTCTTAGGAAGAGACTCAAAATCAGTTTAGGTAAGCATTTCCCCTCGAAATTCAGAAAGGGGTGCAGTACGTTCCGAGCCGCCGAGGCGAACGCTTGTGCCCGACGTAGCTCTGCCTTATCGCTCTCTGACAGTGGTCAACCCGCAGCGATCAGTGCGATAACACTCAGTGC